>JBCFYV010000012.1:22003127-22595297 GCA_039000515.1 Timema cristinae | reverse complement strand
CAGAAGTGTTGGGCACGCTGTACAAATATCGGGCTAGTACAATCTGGTTTGGAAATGATGGCGAGGCTGTGGTTCAAACCTCACTTGGGTGTACTGGGGGTGATTTTTCCTCAATGATTTCCCCCTCTCCCTCTACACAAACTAGTTTTTTTACTAATGGTCCTTGTAAGCCTACTAGAGAAGTTTAAATAATAATGGTTTTTCATCGTATCTCCAGGTGCATGCTATTGGCATTTCTTGAGATTCACCCCATCCCAATGTCTTCGGATTGTTGGTTATATTATAAATACTATTGATACTGGCACGTTAAACTTAATAATACCAAGAGATAATAATGAATAATATATGTAAACTGGACTGTCGATGATGGGTATATCAAGGTTCAAAACTAGGTCGGGTGTACTGAGGTGGGTTTTTTTCAGAATACTTTTCCAATCTCTCTCCACACAAATGTTGGTACACTTCCAATAAATATAACTTTTCAAATCCCTAAAACCATTAACATAATTAGTACATACTCGAACGGGTAGTAAGACATGGCGATACAAATAAAATCTGCTCTATGACGGAATATCATGAATAATTTTAATGGGTTTTACAAACACTAGACTGAACACGTATACTAAGTTGTTTTATTAAAATAAGCCAAAAATTAGCATCTTGAAACGAGAGTCTAACTAATGACCTTTGACACAGCGTGCCAATTTTCTCTAAGTAGCCGGTTCATTGAAAGCACAATACAAGGTCTTGAATGTGGGTCCAGTGTCATTTTACCTGTTGATTACGATGTGTTAGTGATATTTCCCAATTTAGTTCCAGCGAATACGTGGAAATAGCAGTTATACATACCACATGATTTTGAAGAACACCCTAACACTACGCTTCAGCCTAGTTCCTCAGGGTGTTTTCTGTTAAAAATCTGTGCACTCTTGGCAGTGTGTCAATGAAGCTTAACCGCTCAATTCTATGTTCTTACCAACATACAGGCTTATATTTTCAGACCCATTTCAGTAGCCAAAAATTATAAAGCTTCACTCTCGTTTTATAAAGGCCTGCTGAAGACGGAGAGATTGGGGTTTGAGTCTTGGCCGGGTCTACTGGGAGCAATGTTTCCTAAAATGGTTTCCCACATTCTTTTTTTACGCACTTGCGGTTAAATTACTTCTAAAAGCCTTCCTTCACCCCATGTCCTTAGATAATTAAAATATATCTGTATAAACTGAACTGGTAATAAGACGCGCTGGTATTAATCATATAAATATATTTATTTTTGCTGAAAAAGTTAGTCTAAGCTATATATAACACGATTATTTTGAAATTCAACTTGATGTCTAAAATTTAAAAATAAACTTTCGCTTCGTAATTAATTGTCCATTGGTCAGTATGTCTGTATTGTACATAAATATTTTACAGGTCACAAAATGAAACAAATTGACCCTAATTTATTAAAACTAATTTCACCCCTTTATAAGAACACAGTCCTATTTATTCATTATGATGATCAAGTCGTTTAGTCGTTGTAAAAATGTTTAGTTAGATTTAAATAAATTATATTACAACACATGAATCTTTTATATCATAAGTTTTATTTTGACATTTTATGAACGACTAATTATTTCAAAATAAAATTAGATTTTATTTTTATGTTTTCTGGTTTCTTAAGAAAAATATTATCTTGCATCAAGATATAAATTTGTTTCATTCAAATTTTAGTTGATTTTTGGATTAAAATTTGTATGCCTAAAATGTTTTCATGGCATTTTCATTAATATATTTCTTCGATCGGATTTCATAAAAATCCTATTTATCATCAAACTAGAAATACTAAATAAAGATAGTATTGTCAATAAAATGGCACATTGTATAAATATTGATTCTGTATATCAAATATTCTTATATCAATCGTAGTGCAATAGAAAAAAAAAAGCAAAGGTGGTGCATTTTCATATTTTCGTCAGTCATTGTAATGGATTGTAAATTCACCCTGCCGAGCAGTGGAGTGACTAATGTAACGATTTATTTTAATATATGTCGCCTGAATTGAAACAGAACACACTTGAGTTGTTGGCACCGAGACTTCTTCATTATATTAATTATTAATCACTAGTATCATGCTTTATGTATCTCAACCTGAACATGTTATTTAACAAGATGAGTAGCTAGTTAAGAGTTTAATAGATTATAAATCATTAATAACTTAATTTATGATTGATTCTAGAAAGTATAATATTCCATAATCCGTTGGAAACTAAATATATGGTAATATATAGGGCACAATCTCCTGAGATAATATAATTCTAGAAACCAGAGGAGGTGTACACCATAATAGGTGGTCTATGATATCTTAATACCTTAGAGACGCTTGTAAAAAATTAGCAGTTTATTTTATTCAACAAGTTTTAGCACCTGAAACGAGGTTTTTTCCACTGTGTTTTTTTTTTCCATTTTCCCCTTCAAGCAAATTTGGATACACTTCTACTAAATTGAACCTTCCTCATCCCTAAAAAATTAGCGTAATTTGATAATAATATTATAACACAAACAAGTAAGTAGCACGTGGGGACAAGATTTAGCGTGATATAATTCATCATTTATACTCTTATACAGACGTAGTATTAATAGTAATAAATGTCTTTTTTCAATGTTTCCTAAATTGGTTTAGGAAGAATTAAGGGTCAATTTTGAATTGTGTATATATTTTTTAATTGTTAAATATTTACCATTTGATTTAATATGAAGTAAAATACTCAAAAACCCATCTTTGTTGTTGATTTGAACTTACGTTTATAAGCTTACAGACAAAAATAAATAAAACAAATTATTTACCAAAACAATTTCGTAGAGATTTGAGAAATATACTTTCCTCTATCTTCAAAAGAACATTATATGTTAAGATAATCTTTATCCATATCCTGATAAGTTTGAGGAACACTTCGTAGATTAAACGCTCATTACACGTTGTGCCGCTAATATTGTTGAATTATGTAACGTTGTTGGACAGGCTGCTGGACTAGAGTAGCAACACTTTAGTTTTCTTTCTTTATCTTCCTCACACTCACACAAACACCAATTTTATATTCACCCTCCAAAAGAAGCTAAAATAAAAACTTTGGACCTACATCCGTGTTTTAACACAGGAGAGCTGGGAAGAGTAAAGTTAATGAAATGAAATCGGGTTGGATAGGGAGAAAGAAAAACTTGAGGGGAAGAAGAGGTTTATGGTAGGGGGCTAGAGTTGGTTAAAATGGGCACAGACAGGAAAAGAGGGGATGTGGAGGGTAGGGATGTAATACGTTGCTTCTGCTACGAATGAAAGGTGGGGGAGGTTAAGGGGGAAGATATATTAGGGCATGCCGCGGTCTAACTGGGCCGTCAGTCTCGTCACATGAAATTCAATTAGCAGCTGCCAGCCTGCGGAACAAGCCCTGTCATTCTGAACCCACGAAGGAACGGTTAGTCCAAGAGGAATACACACGGGCGTGTATATTGTGTAACACCCCCCTCCCCCCACTAACGACCAACCTTCCGCCCGTGAAACGTGCCCATAATTTTAGTGTTACTTTTAGACTTCATGGACTTGATTTGCTGTCTTTTAGTAATATGTTTTTTAAAGATAATATTTAAAAAAATGTTGAATCAATAATTGAGGAAAAGGGTAAATCATTAGACACGTGAGCTAAATGTCTGACTCATACAGAATAGTTTTTTGGAGATGGAGAAGTCAGGGCTCGAATCTCAACCAGGTGTGTTGAGGAAGTTTTTTTTTAAATTTTTATCCACTTTTTCTCTGCGTTAATGTGTCTGCATAAAGTGAAATTTTCAAAATTCAATCCTTATCTCATTATTGTGACTAAATAGGTAACATACTACACCTAGGTTATTCATTCATGAGTTTGCCTTCTGAACTAGGGGTCCTGAGATCACTTCCTAGCATGGTCAAAAAAATTGATCACTTTATAATCTTAGGCTTCCAATTTCTCAATGATCAATTAACATTCAGGATATTTCTGTATTTTACTTTCCAAGTTAGTTTGTAAGTCTTGCGTTTATATAATTAGTTGGTTCATAAATGCACCTTAAATACTCAAAAAAATTATCAAAAATAAACAAATAAAATAAACACATATATGCTGGTAAGTAAGTCATGGCACGAAAAACTGTCCATATTTACATTCTATAAATTAAATGTTAAACAAAGTCCTTTTATTTATACAACACATGAATATTTGTCAGATATTATTTTTTTATATTCGCACCAATGGTCCCGGGGAAAAATATATCAGTTGGTCTAGTCTGGGTTGAGAGTAATGTAAAAATGTGGATTTAATTAGTTTTAAAAATCATATACCACCATCATCTAAGTATAAAAATGACCTGCCTTATGAAACAGGCACTAAATATAAATAGGTATTACGTGAAACAAAAGTACCTATCTGACCGCTACAATATATATTTAAAAAATTTTCACTATAAATAACGTATTTGAATGCTACTTAAAGGCATGGTTCTCGAAATAGTAGCTAGATATCACCACATTCCAAATAATAGTCAACGGAAATACTGGACTGTTGGTTTTAGTTTAATGCTTAGGACATCCATGAACAAATATAAGAATAAGAGGTAAGGAGCTCCGCAAGGACTTTCTCACTCCATTGTTTAAAAATTGAAATATTTAATCGAAGCTCGTAACATATATGTTAAACGAAATAATATACATAGTAAACCCAAATAAAAATTGCGCTATACCTACGTAAAATATTTTTTAACTCCCGCTTTTAAATTTTATAATTTTATTTTTAAAGAAGTAAGGTCCTCATTTAAATATGTGGTCCAATAAAATTATTGATATTGGGTCAATAAGGGTCAACACTTTGTATTAAAATGTCAACTTCCAGTTAAAATTGTCGATATTTTATTAGGGGTTGCACATCTTATAGCTATCACATTGCTATTAAATTCCTCATTTATAAATTTAGATCAATAAAAAAGTGTTGATTATTGAGTCTAAAATGATAGAGATAGATCTGTGCTGTACAAACATTTCCACTACGAGATTAAAGGAAAGAGAACTTAATTTTTTGGGGGGACTTTATTCTGGCATTAGATCAAAGGCGCACACACGATGGGGGTTCAGCGGGTCCGGACTCCCCCCTGGAGAACGTGAAGAACTAGTATTGAACGAAACAAAAGATAGTTAAAGAAAATAATAAATTAAGGGTATACATTTTAAATTTACATACATTTCTACTTATGAAGAAAAAATAATTAGTTTGATTTAAATAGTAGATTAGCTTGAAAATAATATCCATGGCAAAACCAAATCATTTATTTAAAGAATATTTAGAGGCCATCATATTTTATTGTTGCATATATTTTAAAGTTATACATAATTGATATGGTTCAGTGAGTTAATAGTATAATTTCTGAAAGTATTCTAAACAATTTATTCTTTCTTAAAATATAAAAAAATGTTGTTGGATGATAAAAAATATTTTTAGATGGAAGATGGTCCAGGTCTAACAAAATGTGGTTGATTCCTCAGGAACGTGGATAAGAATAAGGCTCAGGTAAGAAAATAAAAACCACGTTCTGTCCATATTTCCGAAAAATAATAATTATATATAAAGTAACTTGAGGACTTGACCTCACCATTTTATCACTTTGAGCTTTTAAAACAAGTTAATAACATAATTTAATGGTTTCCCTTACATTTTTCCTATTCAATGTTAGAAACCTAAGAGATATTAATTTAATTAACAATATTCTAAAATACTAATCTAAACTGAGACAGTTTGAAACCATTTAGGCGTGGACATAAAGATGATTTAATTAATAAAATTTTAATAATTCTCATTACAATTAATAAAATTTAGCAAAAATGTACTGCGCCCAATTAAACAATGAAATATAAATTTAAAATATTTAGTGTTAATAATTAATAAAAGAAATATAGTTTTGTACTTACAATAAGGAAATTAAAATCATACACTTCACACTCAAACTCAACACAAGTAATCATAAGCCCGGAACTTCAACTACTTAGTTCAGCAATGAGTTTATAAACTATAGATATCGCTGGTAAAAGAAACGATATTTACTACAAATAAATAAAACATCATGACACACTAGCTCTGAAAATGTCCATTCTATTAAGAAAGTATTATATACCTAAAAATCATCGACCGTGGTCCCAAAGATGGTAAAACCCATTTGAACAAAGCTATATAATATATGTATTTAGAGAAAATAATTTATTAAAATTTAAATAACAATATATAGTATTTAAAATAAAATAAATGGTAATATAAATATTGTCACAGTTCCTAGACTTAGAATATTCTCAGTCATAAAGACGATATTATTTTGTATCTGTTATTTTAACTCCCAACAACGTACTAAATTAATAAAATGTACGTTAGATTCAGAAAATAATAAGAATGAAGCTAGCTCGCATTATACACATACATTAACTACAGTAATGGAATGCAGACGATTAATTTTAAATAATAGAGAGAAATGTACCCAAATTTGAGTGAAGGTAAAGTGGGAAATATTATTGTGAAAAAACAAACTCAGTATAGGATTCGAGCACAAATCTTCCAGTCACCTATTATCCAGTATAACACGAGAGTAGCGCGTTAGACTATTCGTCCATCGATGCGGATACTTTTAACAATAAATAAAAAAGGAATGGTACGCTCTGCAAAGTGGGGAAATTCTAGGTAAGTTAAAGAATTTGGTGTGCCAGAGAAAAAATATGGAACAAAATTTAACTCATTAATATTCTCAATAGTTTACCCAATAGGAAGTTTGATCCATTAGTTTTATCTCTGATAAATACTATTGTGTGAAGATTGCTAAAATATTTGTCTTTAATGACTTTTCTGTTTTGTTTTTTGTTTTTGCAAAAACCAGTACTGAAGTGAAATTCTTAATTTTTTTTAAATATTTAGGTACTGAGTAAATTCTTAATTATTATTAATCTGGAAAAATCTTTATATCTCAACAGATTTAAAATCTTAAAAGTGTATCAACTATGAATATTTATTTACTTAAAAGTAATAATAAATCAATATTATTGTACATAAATTCGTACGTGATACTTTTAATTTATTTATTTTATGTATTTACGATTATATTTAGCCAAATGTGATACGGTTTTAGAAATTGTATTAATTTTAAAATAATATAGATATATGATATTAGTACAAATGAAAATTGTAATTAGTAATATATGGCCTGGCGAACTAGGGGTAAGGTGTTTTTCTTCTGTACTGTAGGTCCTGGGTTCAATCCTCGGTCCCAGAACAGATTTATCTGAGTGCCAAACCCTTTCTTCATCTCTGACAAGACTTATATTAATCACAAATCCATGACTGTGTAGAATGCCAGGCCTCCACCGTAGTTCGGATTCCACGTTAAACTGTAGGTCCTTCATTTCATCTCACAATCACCCTACCATTACACATTAGCGTAAGTGCGTATAAGCCGAACGGTAGTAACACGTGGAGTTAATAATGATAATAATTAAATATATATTAAAGGTATATCTTTGATGGATTTTATATTTTATTATTATAAAACACTTTAATTTAATATAATTATTAGTGTGCAGTATGTGCCAACATAAACTACTTTCAAACTTTATGTATTACTAACAGAAGTATATAGCATTACCGTGTAAGCACACAAGGAATTGCGTAGTTACCCCGGACAAAACTTTTAATTGCTTTAAACAGAAAGAAAAAAATCTATTTATTCCGAACCAGTTATTAATTAATTTAAAAAATCTATTCTTAAATTAAAATTACTGGTTTTGAGGTGCTCGTGTTCCTGTACAGGGGCTACTAATTATTAAATGGCTGACCTTGGCCTGCGGTAGATATCGTTCAATGCTCATGACAGACAGAAGAACAAACAAACTCACTCTATTGAAATATTAATTGTTTTTATACTCTGTAGATTTTGCAATAAATTGGTTGCAATATAATATTAAAAGCCTTAATAATTTACTGTGAAAAACTTTATTCTGTGGTGTTCTGCTTAGTGCTTTTATATAATTGTTTATGTGTGGAGTATTTCATGCTCACGTTGAATATACATTACCTACAAACTAGTCTGATATAAATAAAACTCGCTTCTAGACAACCAATGATAAATCAGGAATTTTAATATTAAGATAATAGAACAAATACACACACAAATAAAACTTATTCTTCGTTACAATTTTGAGTAGAAATGAGGAGCCTTATTATTATTCTCCAACCACTCAGCTACGACAAAGAGAACATTAAGAACGAAGAAAGTATTTATCTCCCATAAATGTGTATCCATTAAATCAGGAAGTAAATTATGACCCTGATAGGGCTGATTTCTAGTGAAACTCCAGATTAGAATAGAATCTACATCAAGTAATTAACACCATATTGTTAATTTTTCTGTACCAAACCAGGTGGTTGAACAGTCTAAGGCATTACTATCGTAGTAGACTGGGATTACTATGATGGGGAAAAGCAGGTTTTGAATAACAGTCGGTTGTTCTGAGGGTATCTTTCCTAATTGATATTACAATTACAATCCACCTTCACGCCAATTTGGTTACATTTCCATTGAATCCAACATTCAATCTTCCGCATCCTTGACATATTAGTGCGAATAGTAAGTTTGCGTGTATATGAAGCGTATAGTGGGACGCGGTTACAAAACAAAAACAGTGGTTCTATTTGTACGTTCTACCCCCCCCCCCCCCCCTCCTCTTAAGGTAATAAATGATTAGATCCAATTAGTATGAATAAAATGTTAACTTAGATAAATTGCACGAAAATTCACGTGAACTCTCCTATCAAACCATCCAGCTGAGATTTAAACCATTTCCTTTTTTATGCTCGACCATCTAATATACTAAAAGACTGCGCCTTAGGTTATGGGACCAAAATTTTGAGCTACAAATTTGTTTAAATATCAATTCACAAAATTCTAGCGAACAATATATTATACATGAATAATAATTATGAAAACACGAATTTATTAAAGAGGCAATGAAATAAATCCTTTCCATCCAGCCTAATGCAACTGCTAGTTTTGTGTTTACTGCGTCTTACTACCCATGCAGTCTATCCTGATTCCACTCTAATGATCTGGGAATTAGTAAGCTAGACTCTTGAGAAACCAGAACCCTATTTAATAAGATAAAAAGAAAGAGAGAAATACAGAGAAAAAAATAAAGCGAAGGAGAGTGTGGGAAAACATTTAGAAAAACCCGAACACGATTCAAAACCCGGCTTACATTCTGGCTATGGAGTGAGAGGGATACCCTATACTGTGTGACCACCAATGTGATAATTATAAACATAAACATACTTATTTCACACGGAGTGTCTCGCTTAAATAGAACGAGCAGAGATTTTGGTTTTAACGTGTAGATTAGCTGTTGTGCCGAAAATTTTCTTACGCTTAACAATCGGACCTTTGTACTCCAATCTACCTTTATATTCCTCCCCTCCATTCTTAAAAAAAATCTTGTGGCAAAACAAGAGTGTGGCCGTACAAAGTTCTTTGTTTGGCAAAAACGTAGAGATCCATCAAAAACGTTTTGCTAGCGGTGCGAGGGAAGGGGTGTAGCGAGAAGTTTTGTGTTTGATGCCGGCACCGGCACTCTCTATTTTGGCTCTTAATTGATTGTCGGTTGCACCTGTGCCAACCGGACACTGTTCCCACGCAACTACTACTTTGATGACATCACGAGAATGAACGCAAGGAGGCTGTAAACAAGTCTTCTGATAAAACTGATTTTGTTGACACAAGTGGGATTGAAATAATTTATACTTTAATTGGTGCTTAACGCACGAGAGACCCCCGTCAGTTGACACGTGGAGCGATTGTCAAGCTCATCTAGTCTCTCTAACCGGTGATGGGTAGGTACTAAGTATAGGTTATAATCCCGGTGTATTGTACTTAGTGTTCAGTTACTAAAGGCTGTCCCACTCATCCTTCAAGCAGATATTATTATAAAACCCTAAATTTTATCTCAGATGTATCTGACATGAGAGTGTAAATTTGCAGAAAACCCAGAATCTCTGAGTATTATTTGTTAAACCTGATCTTCTGATCACAAAATAAAAATTTAATAATTTAGCTTAGAACACACCCTAGACTTTAAACATTAGTCCCATCAAAAAGTTTATACGATCAATAAATATTATAAATGGAAAGAAATTATAATTTATTTTCATTAATAAAATATCTTGATAGCAAAGTTTTATTCAGACAAATAATAGAAAAGTAATTCGTACAAACATTACTACACAATTCACTACCAAAGACAACAAACATTTAGATAATAAAATATACAATATCACTTTAATTCATTATGAGCTAGAGCTCGCAGTCTTCTCCTGTCCTCATTAATGTTCAGGAGTGAGGTACAAACATTTATATCATGACGTTTACTGACTTTGTAGATGATGTTTTCTCAGAGACAGGTTCACAGGGTTGTTAGCCAGATATTTTAGAAAGGGCAATCATAAAAAAATGGCCATATTTCTGCTTTGTTTATCAACGAAAAATCACTGTCCTCTACCAAAACATGGAAGGATGAATAAAAATTCTATTTTATTTTAAATTCAAAGCAGAGAAAAAATTGTAGTTGGTGTTCTTGTGACAAATATGACTTTATGTCAAGAGAAGAAACTTCCGAGAAAAATATAGTAAGAAACACTATTTAAAAATTAACCTTTTTGACTGTACTTAGGCTGGTACTAGCTTTACTTCCAGTAATAAAATAACGTGAGTGGCTCCTCTCAAAAAATTGTAAATACATGTTTGGTTGTTTCTAACGTGACACTAAAATACATTCTTCAACAGTTTTTTCAAAATTGTCCAGTGGTCGAGATAGTGGTTTATTAATGGTTTTGGAATTCATAACTACATTTGAATGATAACATTTTTTCCTTGGCTGAAAAACTTATTGTTGGAAGATTGAGCGGAAGTGGATTGAATTGCCTCGATTTTGGAGATAGGAGAAGATATTGAAGATAAGGATAACCGTGTATCCACCTAAATTAGAGGAGCAGGAGGCTTCTGGATAATAAACTCCAAATTGTGGGCCTTTAGGAGAGCATTGTCCTTCACCAATTCCTTTAAATGATCGAATAGATCCCCAACCATGTAGTGAGTAAAAGATTTAATAATTGAATCGTAGAAGATTCACGTTTAGCGGAAGATGCCATAATTAATATATTGTACGTGCTCAAATATTGAGGAGCGTGGACACCTTTGTAAAGTAAGTAAATCCGGAACAGAGGCTGCAGATGAAGATTTAGTGAAGGTATGATCCCCAGTCAGAGTCTTATCCCTTTTAGAACAAGGATCAAACATTTAGGTGGAAGATCTCGTAATCGTGGAAAACCCCATCCTCATAAAAAAAACTCCTATTTAGTTTAACTACTTTTCATACACTACAAATGAAACGAAGATTTACAGGACCCTGAACACTGGACATGTTTTTGGTCACCCAAAAAATGCTCTAGTATAATTCACACACATATCTTCTCTGCCCGATACATTAGTAAACCCACTTAACAGGCTCTAGAATGAGATAAAGCACAAAAACCTAATTTGGTACACTTGGTGGAGTAACTTACTCGGAGCTTCATAGAAACACCACCACCCATGACAAGCGCTAAACAACTAGTCTGATATTAACTATTGCTATTGTAACAATATTATAATTATTAATATAATTAATACTGTTAATAATATTTTAATGTTATTAAATATTTAGTAATATTATAAATAATCCAGTGTGTACAACTTGTATGAATGCCTAGTTATACTAAATCTCAGCATCATATATTAATAACTTTACCTTCACAATGGCATGGGGGAAATAAAAGCAAGTTTAACCCGTGATTTGTAAATATTTTAAACCATTGAATAAATATTTATAACTAATAATCATACACATTTTAAACCTATGTAATAAAATGTTGACGTACGAATGAACCTAACCTGAAACAAAGTTGGCACTAGAGTGTATTTAGATACAGATAATTGTATTTTGAAAATATTCCTACTCTAAACAGTGATCCTAGAATATTAACATTTACTCAGCCTGTATACTGCACATTAATAATATTAGAAACGTATATGCATTCAATTATAATACCATTTATATAAGTGATTGTATAACTTGGTTTTCAAGACATGGAATATAATTAGGCCTCTACACCTGACACTGAGATTGCAGACATACATTCACAGATGCCTGAAGACTATAAGGGTTATCGGATGCCTATACGTAGCGTTAAATGAAATGCTGTGGAACAAAACTAACCAAAATCGCATCCAAGGAGAGATCAGATGATTGGGAGTTGTGATGACTTGAACACACTCTCTGGAGAGATCAGGATAACGTCTCAAGATAAACTCTGGACTGGAAACCACACGAATACAAACGTCGGGGCAGAGCAGAGATTACTTGAGTGGAGGAACGTTCATGAAGAAGTCAGAACATTCGGAAATTCATAAGAATAACTCAAAATTATGGCGGAGAATAGACTTGACAAGGGAAGTATTGTGGCACCCCATTAGGAGTTAAAACAAAGTGATACAATATGATTTATATAAGAAAATAAAATTATTCAAAAGACACAGTTTAAATCAAACTGTCTAGTCTAAGGAATTCAATAATATGCCTATAATAGGATTGCTTTAAAAACTTATTATTGCCAGGATGTTATTAACTATATAATACTATAACATAAAATAAAATGTTTAGACCTAAGATAAAATACAACTATATAAAAATGGTAGCCTTTAAATATCCATACAATGTTTTTCAAATAATATATTTTTATTACTATCTCTCATTACCCTTTTGGATAAAACGCATAATATGTACTAACTACGCTAATGTGTATTCAGAAGAAGTGTACTCGCACTTTTATTAAAGGTGAGTGTAACCCAATTTAGGAATAAACACCCTCAGTACACCTGACCAGGGTTCGAGCGCTGATCTTCCAATTGTTGGTAATCAAGTGTATTAAAGGAGTGATGGCATAAACAATTCTATCACTGCTATAGCTATCAATAGTTTTATGTTAATTATATAGACGTTGAAATTTTACCCATACATATATTAAATATTTCAGACAAGTATTTTGGGCGAAAGAAATATTAAGTATACTTTTTGGATATTATGCAACTGGAACAGATTTACTTCCAATGAAATAAAAGCTTATATTATTAATGACTTATATGATTTAATATTATTATCTTCTAAATATATTTATATATTAATATATTTAAAAATAAAATATTTTATTATTTTCAATTCAAAAACTACCTTGAACTCCAAAGTCACTTATTTTATATATATTGACAATGCCAGAAATCCAACCCTCGACCTTTAACTCAATAGGCAAGCACAATGTCAACTGAGCTAATGTGTCGGACTTTGTAGACACTATAGATGCAATCCCAATCTTAAGACGTAGACCAAGATCATGACTGTTTTCCTCCTATTCATTCTCGTGAGATTCGCTTTCTAGCTGTGGTTACAATTCAATAACATCGTCAAGGGCGAAGCTCTGGTAAACACAGCTACTTCAATGGGATGGAAACAAACAGAAGTACGCACCACACCCCAAATAATCATGATATATGAAAATAGAACGATGGTTCAATGAATGTAGGTGTCTTACCATCTAATGGATCTGTTATTAGATTTGATTAATAGAGAGAGCGATCGCAAAAAAAAATAATGGGCATAAACTGTCACCCTCTCTCCTCCGTCTTATCAAACTTGATGAGAAACCATTTAGAGAAGGAAATAAATAATTACGTAAGTTTGTACGAACGTGTAATCTAGTTTACAAACTGATGAAAGTAAAATTCATCAATATAATTATGCACACAATAATTTAATATAGTGACAGTACACATATCTAAACTCTTTGGCTGATACCCATCACAATGATAGTTTGGAAGAGGAAATATTATATATAGCCTACTAGCCTGGCTGAAACATTCATCTTTTTAATAGTTGAATTTTAAATTGAACGTAAACTTATTTTGAAACAAAATAATATTTTAAAAATGATATTAATTAAATATGGATAATATGACAATAACGTTCATTCTTAAATTGTATTTTATGACAAATTATATACTTTAATGAAGAAGTTTAATCAATAGGCTATATAGGCTATATTTTATTAATTAATTCTTCAGATAAATAAATGAGAGTACCTCTTTATAAACAAAGCTTTTTCTGTAAAACCGATTGTTCTTTGCACCAACAGTTTTTTATTCATTTATGAGTATTTTAACGCCACTGAATAGGGGGGCTAGGTTGAGTGGAACATATAATTACCCAGGTGGAAACACAGGTTTAGTAAGAATTTGTCCTTGCCTCTTATTAATGGCAGACGCATATGGAATCTTCGTGCATTGTAATTTGCCAATGGAAGGAGATAATTTAACTGTACGAATAAGTACTCGTTCCCGGTGTGATGCTCCAGTCATTTAATGGAAATAAAATTAGTTACTGTGCAAAAGTTTCACTCCCATTCTTTTACCATTTATCAGAACCTTCAATATATTTAAGTTAAGCTTACGACACACAATACTATTTTCTTTTATCTCCAGTTTGTGTGTGTGTGTGTGTGTGAAGTTCCTTTACTTCCAGACTGTATAAAAACTAAGTAGTAAACGCTGGTTGATCCTTTTTATCATCACTAACAACATTACTGTTATAACTCTGAATATCAACCGGAAATTCCCCTGTTAATATTGGCGCTGACTTCATTTATTGGAGTCAAATATTATTAGTCAATGATTGATCTGTCAGCGATGGTTTGTTCCCTGGTACTAAGAAGGGAAGGTAATGGCTTGCGCAGGTTCCCTAACAGCTTGACGTCATCTGGAAGACAGCATCGGACTTGTAGGGAGGCTAGGGCTGGCAGTTTAAAAGTCACACACAAGGAAAATGGAGGCCATGGGAATGAAGTGTTTGAGGAGAAAGCTAGCTAGCTCTCACCAGAAGAGATAGGATTAGGATTGAAGATGTAAGGTATAGAGTTGGGGTGCAAGGGGGTATATGAGATAGTAGAGGAAGCTAGGATGAGATCACATGGGCACGTGATGAGGATGGAAGGGGAGAGGATTCCAAGTATATTGATAGATATGAAGTATGTAGGGAAGAGACCGTAATAAATACCAAGGAAGAGACGGGAGGAACAGATAGCAGAAAGTGTGCAAGTGAGAGTAGGAGAGTGAAAGATAGTTTTGGCGGAAGACTGATGGAAGAACAGAGGGAGATAAAGACATTTTAAAAAAAACAGACCTTGCCATAGGAAGGAAAATGTTCATGACGATGATAAATCTCACTAAGGGACAATACTTTGTTCTTCAAAGTGGTGATGCCATTGTAAAAAAAAACCTATACAATAAATAATAAACAAAAGTGTTAAAATATATTATACTTGTGCCAAATTGTAAAGATTCATTGAGAAAATATACTTTTTGATAGTAATGCTTAAGTGATGAAATTATTTAATGATTTGTTTGATATATTAATATAGCTTATCCTGCCGATTGGTTAACGAACAAGATCACTTCAAAATATTATTTTTATTTAAATTACAAATCTTAAATAAAACAGATATTTTAAATTGTAAAAATGACCGTTTCAACAGAGAATAAAGTTGAGAAAATAAAAATTGCAAGATTTATTTTTATATATGAAGGATTCGCTCTGCGTTTGGAATGCCACTCAATTAATATGGCTATGGTTATCTCTTTATTTTTTTAGCACCGAGTTTTACAAACTGTTAGGGTTGTATGCATATGTTATATCTACGCTAATATGTTAAGAATAAGAAAGGGGAATTTAGAGGGAGTGTATCCACATTTGTGTGGAGAAGAGTGTAAAACCATCTAGTAAAAACCCCCCTCAGAATATCCGATTGAGGTTCAAACACCGAACTCCCCGTCATCGGAAGTCTAGAATATTGTGAGTGTAACGCCTTAGAGAATGTGATAAATGAAGAGGATTTCTATTTATTAAAGGGTACTCAAAGTTGCAATGCAATACCAATAGGATTTAAATACAAAAAGCATAGTTATATTATGGTAATGTATTCAGCAGAAGTTCTGGCTACAAAACAAAATACAAAAGAAAGTATTGATAAACATGTTTAATAAACATAGAAACTTCTCAAACAAAAACTTCATGGCAAGTTTGTATTTAAAATAACTATTAATTACTAGGAAATAATTTTACCAGATCTAAGAAGTTAAAAATAGTTCAATATATGAGTTAAAATCATTTGTAGAAAGAATATGGAGAAAATTTGACTGATATCAGTTTTAACAATTTTTCTATTTAAAATTAAATATATCTAGATATACTTAGGCCTGCCTACAAGAGGTAATGTTGAATATAAGGTTAGAAATACGTTTATTTAATTATGAATAGATGCGTTATCATCTAACGGTGAAAATGAATTGACTTTCTTTCAGGAATTGTTTCATAAGAATTTTATACTTTTATTATTATTATAAGCACCGCGTCTTATTACCGTTCGGGTTATACGCACTTACGCTAATGTGTAATGGTAGGGTGATAGTGAGATTAAATGGAGGACCTACAGTTTAACGTGAATCCGAACCACGGTGGAGGACTGGCACTCCTCACATTCACAAGATGTCTTGTCAGAGGTGAAGGAAGGGTTTGAAATCAGATAAATCAGTGCCGGGACCGAGGATTGAACCCCGGCCGCCAGTACAGAAGTCTGACACCTTACTCCTAAACCACCAGATCACCTAATTTTATACTCGATCACAACAACATAAATAGGTTCACCTCTGACAATACGTGTATTAATCTTAAATTGTGAATGTGTGAATGCCTGGCATACACCATGGTTTGTATCCCACGTTAAACTGTAAATCCTCAAATTTAATTTCACAATCACTTTTTCATTACACATTAGCATTAGTACGTACAACTCGAACGGTTAGTAAGACATGTGCTAATAATAATAATAATAATAATAATAATAATAATAATAATAATAATAATAATAATAATAATAATAATATTCAATAAATATATTTAACTTATTTTCATATAAGCCTTTCTTGGACGGTTAGAAACGTTGTAAAACCACTAACCGATTCTTTATTTCTCTTTTAGAAAGTGTTTAGTCCAAATAAGAAAACACATACAGAGCAAAAGATCTAAAAATAAAGGCTAAATACATGACGGACGAAAAATATAAGGAAAGTAAAAAGAATCATGATATAATTAATAACAAATTTTATATCTCCATTTTACTACCTGTTCAGGTTATATGCATATAAAATAAATCTGTTGGAGTAGGGATGTGAAAGAAAACATTTTACTAGATAGGAGAGTGGGAAAGAATTTAGAGAAAATCACACTCAGTAGATCTAAGCAAGATTCAAACTCCAATCTCTCCGTCATTAGCAGACCAGTCTAGCACGAGAGTGACGCCTTAGACAATTCCATCACAGTTGTTTGAATAATTTAATGTTAACTTAACAATTTATGTAGAATTATTATGCTTATAAATACGTGGGTGTATGTTTTAAAACGAAAATTAGTTAATGTAAATTAAATTGTGTAGCCTACTTTATTAATTTACTTCCTAAGTTTAATTTCAATTAGTGTACGTTTAATATATTTTAACTTACGTGTGTCGATTTTAAATTTTCATGTATTTAAGGTATTTAACGTGCACTTTCTGAACTAACTGATTATGATTATATCAGCACAAGACTTATAAACTAATTTAAATATGGAACAGACACAACATCTAGATCCTGGCCGTTAATTTATCACTGTGAACCGGAAACCACATTTTACTAAAGATACATCTTTATGGCATGCCAGGAATAGAACCTGGGACACTTAGCTCAGCACGAAAACACGTTAACGACTAATATAAGGTGTCGGACAGTGTCCATATTGAATTTGTTTGGCACCAGCCGATAATGTAATGGTTTATTGCATGTATAGGAATAAACTATTTATTTTAAAATAACAAACACTTATGTAAAAATCCCTTAGAAATTTGAAGATAATATATATGTATATAGTAATAATATAACATATCTCACCGAAAATTATTTGGGTTGTGATTTTAAGCTCATGTTACACCAAGATCTTGGCCACGCTAATGTATAGACTACGATAAACTCGCGAAGTTGTCTTGGTGTTGTATGCCAGGTGACGTCATGCGTAATGGCAAACTAAAATGGGCACAGTTATGCCTGCTTTCTGGATTTTTTCGATATGTTGTCCATTAACTAGATCTAGTACATTTCCTGTTCCTAGCAAATCAATGCTGAATCAGGTAAATTGAGAAGCAGAAAATGTAGCTCCGTTGCATCACTTTTCAGTGTGGCGTAAGAATTAAATTTGTCAGACGAGTATAAAAACCACCCCAACAGCCCAAACAACCATTAAAGTTTAATCACAAGGTTTCAAAACAAAGAATCATTAAATAGGGTAGAGCTGTTCCCTCAATATTCTTAAAATTCATAAAAAAATAAAAAAATGGTGTGGTATAAAATAGAATTACCATATGTATGTAATTAGACACACCCGGAGAGCTGAATGACGTTTGAAAATTTCGAATTTAAAAATTTAAGCCCGGTAAACAGAAGAGTTTGAAATTAATACAGCTATTAAACACAGTAATTTTCCGTAGTATTTTGAACTTTATTTTTCTTATTAGATCTACTTTTTGCCCTTTTTACTAATTTTGCTCTTTTCTCTTATTACCATTTTTATCCTTTTAGTTATTTTATTTTATATTACAGTGCCTACCCATTTTTGATAATATTGGTTTTATTTAATTTTTAATACGTTGGCCCTATTTAACCTTTTAACTATTTTATCGTAAAATATGTATTTCGTTAAACCAAGTATTTATCGCAAAAAGGTGTAAAAAGTGAAAAATAGATAGAAAGCGAAAAAAGGGTAAAAAGGTTGAAAAGTAAATCATATCAAATTAAAAAGTTTATAAAATTATAATATTCGTAAAAAGATTAAAAGGGTAAAACAGTAAAAAATGGCTACAAGGAAAAAAGTTCAAAAACAGTAAATAGTCTAGATAGAGCAAAATGTTCAAAAACAATAAATAGTGTAAAAAGGCCAAAAAGTGAAAAATAAAAAAAGAAGAGAGTTTAAAAAAGTCTTAGAAAGTGTATAATTTGTGTGCAAAAGGGGTTAAAACGGACAAACAGTTCAAATGGGGTAAAAGGGTTAAAAAGTTTATAATATCAATTTTTTTAGAACTACTTTTACTGATTTTAAGTTACCCCTTTCTACACAGTTTACTCTAGATTTTAATCCTGTTTACGATTTTACTTACCGTTTACAAAAAATTGTTCATAGGTATATTTTGTTATGCTTTCAAACCTTTTTAATCTCTTTACTATGTTTACTATAATACTATTTTATCTAGTCAATGCTGGTTACTTCCCTTTATTAAGATACTGATTTTGCAAACTATAGTCATAATTCTAATAACTATTCTCATGAAAATGTTAGCTTACTTTAAATATATCCATAAACTTTCTAATATATATGATATAAGTTAAAAACTTTTTTTGTGCAAATTTTCAAAATGTTGACAGTTATTTGTAAATCTGCACACTGGGATGAACATATTTTTAACTCAACCGATCAAGTCGGTTCATAAATGTAGGAGTTAGAGTTAAATTTTTCTGACTGTGGAGGTTTAATTGTACAAACTATAAAAGATATATGTTTATATTTTATTTGATAAAACCGCTTCTTACTATTTCTTTAAAACCTCGTTTCACTACTCGTTCGGGCTGTACGCTAACACGACTTTAACAATGTGTAGTGCTTCAATGATAACTATTTATATATTGAGTAATCGATATAAAGTAGGGTGTGATTAAGTAGACTGGGTAGAACTAGCTCAAGATATTGATTGAGTGTAATGAGGTGGACTGGATAGAACTAGTTCAAGATAGGGATAGAATGTAATGAGATGGACGATAGAACTAGCTCAAGATAGGGATAGAATTTAATGAGGTGGACTAGATATAGCTAACTCCAAATAGGGATAGGGTGTATTGAATTTGACTGGATAGAACTAGTTCAAGATAGTAAGAGGGCGTATTGAGGTGAACTGGATAGAACTACCACGAGAAAGAGACTGCCACATGTGACAAAAATCAATATACGCTATTTATGGTCATATGGTTTGTTTCTAAAGAATATACAAAAACAGTGGTGCAACAAGAATTTTTTTAGGGGGATGCGGGTGGAAAAACAACTAAAATTTTGTCCAGAATTAACATGTTGAAAATGGGGTATGGGTGATAAGTGGCAGAGATCCATAACCAATAGAGGAATATAATATTTATGACAATGAAATGCTTCTAGATCAAATTTCAATGCCTTGTAAGGTAAAAAAGTTCACTGATTTTACTAATATATTTTAGCTTTGCGTATATCCAATATATTAAATCAACGTTATCAAGTACTTTTTCAAATTTGTGACTTTTGGGGCTCTTTTAACGTGTATAGTTGTAGGCTTTCTATAATATTTTCCCCACAAAGTGGGTTTATTTTAGTGTTTTACTAGTTGTGGTGGAACACTTTGTGTAGGGGGAAAGGATTCACCTATAAAAATAAAGAGTTTCACCCCCAATCAAAAGGGGATTCCAGCGACCCTTTCCATGAAAATAATATAAAAATATATATATATTGACCTAGAAGCTATTCGGAGGGCTATTTCCTTTAACAATTAAAAAATAAATATTAGGTGATTTTAGAAGCTTTTTGTGGTAGTTCTTGTCCGGAATTTATTATAAGCTAGTTACCCCTAGAATATATTTAAAAAAAGTCTTCCCTCTGATCTGGAATTATCTTTGCCTAAATATATTTTGAAAACTTCATGCCCCATAACACGATTTGAAATGGTACAAATCTGATAAATTTTTGAAATTTAGATTCATCTACAAGATATTTGGAATACTATTCTCCCAAAAATTTTTGAAAATTGTATGCTTCTAGAAATTATTAAGAGTTGTATTTTACTTTCAAACTAAAAAAAAAATCCATTTTATATATTAAGGGGGGAGGGGCCTGTTGGGCTCTAATTACTCCCTCTTCTAGATTCACCACTGCATTAGAGTAGATCTTAGCACATTTACTGACTAAATATAAAGTAACGATTTAATCCAAGCGTTAGTATATTAGTTGAAACGTTCCTACATTAGCAAGGAGATAGTATTATAGAACCACCCCTTATAACCAAAGACCTGTATTAAGTGTAAATATTTTGATACTTCCTAAACTTTTAATAAATTCTATCAAATGTTTTCTCTACCTTCTTTATCTTCTTGGATGAAAAACACACACAAAATCACTATAAAAAGGACGAAAATGTTAACATTGCTAAAATAAGTTTAAGATTCGCCCAGAAAAAGACAGTAAAATATTTTATCACTTGAAACCAGTTACAGTTGAGTTTAACAAGATAGCCACACAGAAAATTGACTTTTGGTAGGGAAGTATGGGGAAATGGGAATTTGCATTCAACGTGGCAGTTATTTTCACTGGCAGTAAACTTCGTAGAAAATAACTAAGTCAATCCTTTTCACACGGCCTTGCCTTGCTACTCCATTACAGATTTTATGACGTCATTAAAAGGTCCTTTTAGGTTATACTGAAGCGTTTATACTGTTCAAATCTTTAGCCTGAAAGGTCTAAATTACCCCTTGAGCCCAGGCAATCTGTTGTTAACTGGAAGATGCTTTCTATTGCATTCCTCTATGTTGGTAAGATACGTTGCTGTCCTAAACTTGGTATAACGTAAATTGAACTCACCCCTTTGATACCCTCCAAACCCCCCCACCAATGTCGAACATTTAAACACACAGATATCTCTAGAAAGTAAACTTAAACTATTTCAATTATCCTACAGCGTCATATAGTTTCGGTACGTTCCCCATTAACTTGGCAAACTATCAATTTTTTTAGATGCAAGGTTAAGTAAAGCAGGAGAAGAATTTTTTTTACTAACGTTGAGATGCATTTATAAGCTTTAATTCTTCTTGGTTTTACTTATTTTTAATACTTTTGAATTGAGTTATCAACTCAATTTTACTACTAACTGTGTCTTATGTGATAAATTATACAGTTTTCTGAGTATGGGGTGGTTTGGAGTTTAAATATTGGTCAGGCAACCTTAGGTTTGCTATCCACAGGCAATTTATCCCATGTCATTATCATATTACGACCTTCATGCTAATGCTGCTGCAACTCATAAATGTCACACTTCAATCCATCCATATACATTAAGACCAATCAAGATTTTATAGAAAATTATATTTGACTAAATTGGAAATATTTCCTACAACAAACACCCAAACACATTTATATATATTTTTTTTATTTGTATGAAAAACTTAATTATGAATTAGGTCTTTACTGTCAACTGTTTACATATTGATAACATAACAATTTATGTTTGAATATGAAGTTAATACGTATCAAAAATAATGCAATTACATTATGGTAGTAGTTATATCATGCTTTTATCGTTAATGTAGTATTAAAATTTATCCTCGTATTTCAGATGAAATATCCGATTATAGTAATTTCTCCTTGGTTTTAAATTGGTTATTTTCCTTCGTGATCAAGTTAAATTGATAATAAATTTAATCCAATTCCAATATTAGATAATATTAATAGATAATGACCGTTGTACACGTGGTTCAATGCATTAATTAAGTACGTTGAATATGAAAAAATTACAAAAATATATTTCCAAGGGGTTTAATCAATGACCTTAAATTAAAATAATTTGAAATGAACTTAAAAATGAAAGCTCTTATAAGCTATATAGTTTAAATGTATTATCAGATCTAAAAATTTGAATATTATAAAAATTTAAACAATTTATATTTAAAAATAAAAATTAATTTCTGCAAACTAATTAATATTACTTTTTAATAAAATAACTAAACCAATAAAATAAATAATTTCCCTTAAGTACACTACGTTACTATGAAAGCCACTAGGCTTACCTTGGCGAATTACACTATGACCCTATCTTATAACCTATACCATAGTGTAATAATGCAAGGTAAGCTTGCTACCTTACAGGGTAAACGAAGAGTACCTTCCCCAAGTTTAGTTCCCCCTAAGATCCATCTCACCGACCACAGAATATTTTCACCCATCCTTAATTGAAGGGGTAGAAATGTTTATTAGAGCAGATTGGGGTGATCTGGAACACTCCAGCTTTGGGAGGATTGAAGGGGGAGGGAGTAGCTTGTGTTTGGCTCAGAGCCACACCAAGGCAGATGGCTCTCAGTTTGCGTCCAACCCTACAGGGGAAATGACGTGGAAGTAATGGCCATGATATTATCGGAGAAATTAGAGGAGCAATGGAGCGAGAGGCTTCATACCCCCCTTTACCCGCTACCCACACACACACTCACAGTGGCAAACACCCATTGCAGTACGCTATAACACGGCTAACACACACACACACTGGCCCGTTAGCCGCCTACAACCCCTAGATCCCTCTTGAAGATGCCAAAACTAATACTGGCAAACAGTAATCTAGGAGACCTTTTAGGTTAATGCTATAGTTTTTTTTTTCTTAAACACCTCTAGAAAATACCACCACCTTTTTTAACCCCTGTTAGGAATACTTAATATACATTCTTCTTAGATAAAATGTTACTATGCTATTTTCCTTTCACGGAAAATAATTTTCTAAGATGCTATAAAAGTCATTGGGAGCTATTAAGTCTTATCCATATGGCTTTAACTTTATTTGAGGAATACCAGTTCAGCTGCAAAGTGTATTAAACATAAAAATACATTTCATAGAAATAGGATTCCTGGTAAAGAGCAATTGGTTTGTTTTTGTAAATCTTAGATTATACAATCTTTTCTGTTAATTTCATTTAGTAAATGATAGGCCATAGATAAAATGGAATATTGTTGCAAAAGAAAAAGTAGTATAAATTATATATTTAATTTATTTGTAAATTAACTCTCATTTCTAGTGTTTTTCCATAATTTTGTGGTTGTAACTACAAATATATTATTAAAAATAAAATAATTTAACTACACATGGATCGTAACCAAAACCGTACTTCTATAGAAAAATGCCCCCAAGTCGATAAGTGATTAAAAATAGAGAGCTTAGTTCTAATCAAAATCAGATGAATTATTTCATGATTATTCCAAGATGTATTAAAACCATTTTCTTATACTTATGCCTCAATTCATTTTATTTAGAGCTTTCTTTTTTGTAAGATAAAATTGGTACCTTTACAATAACGCTAATAATACAATTCTTATTTTGTCATTGGTTTTTCAAATATTTGAGACATAATCATATTCAAACTGATTGATTAGTTTTGAGGAAAATATAATGTATATGTTTCAATTTCGTGGAGGAGAGTGAGACGCCATTTAAGAAAAAAAATCATTAGATTCTACTAAGATTCCTACCTTAACTTTCCATCAGCGGCAATTTAGTCTAACACGAGAAACACATTAAAGTTATATAATAACAAATGTTGTAATATATAGGTATCTTCGGGCCAACACTCTTCTCTAACACTTAGAGGTGAGATAAACATTGATTTTCTGATATCAGTAATCACCGTAGCAATAATTTAAAATACCGGTGATTTATACCAATGATTATTCAACGTGACTGGTTTCCACTTGTGTCTTGCCGAAAAGATATTTTTTCACGGTTGCGGTTTGTTACAGTATCGATATTTTATCCCAGTCACTTGATTAAGTATTTACTATACCTGTAAAACTTATTTTTCTTTAATTGGCATATTGGGCTATTCATTTTCACAGCCGTTGAACATTTGAGACTGTAGTCAGAGAGGTTCACACTTCAAAGCTCAAATAAATATATTAGGTCCTAATCTTGAAATGATAAATATATTACTGGAAAATGGATTTGTTGATAGTGAGTAAAAAGGGCAGACGTTTTAAAGACAAAGTACAAAATGTGTCAAAATACAAATAAAACTATATTAAGTGTATGTTTAAATAAAAACTTA
Organism: Timema cristinae; assembly: GCA_039000515.1. Lineage (NCBI taxonomy): Eukaryota > Metazoa > Arthropoda > Insecta > Phasmatodea > Timematidae > Timema > Timema cristinae. The sequence goes on along the minus strand of JBCFYV010000012.1, from coordinate 22,570,178 downwards.
TTAATTTTAAAACATTTATATGATTATTTAAGAGTTTTAAATATATTTAAAGTTGTAATTAAATTAATAAAATTAAAGGCTGTGTGAATCCATATTTTTAAATTTTGAATAGAATCCGAATCTAAGTATGATTCATACATGGATTCGGACTATAACGTTAAAATGCTTACACAGGCTTCATGATATTAAAGAAGTAAATTATTAGTTTTTTATTTATTGTTTCTAGCTATATAACGTTTTCCCCCCCTTTAGTCCAACTATAGATTGCTTCATATTATTTTTCTAAAATAACTGATCGTACAGCTTAAAATAAAGCGAAGTCAAAGAAGCCATCACCCAACTTACTCTGACAATTAAATGTTTTATCTAAACTTTTTAAGGTTCTAAGATTAAAATAAAAAATATTGAAAAACACAAGAATCGCAACCAATGGATGAACATCTAATTTTATTTGGTTACTAAAAAGTCAAATCTGATATTATTTGTGATAACATCTTTAAAGTTTTTTTAGATAATGCTAAGAACTTTCTCGACTAATAAATAATAAATAATATTTAGCACCGCGTCTTACTACCCGTTCGCGTTATACGCTTCTCGACTAATAAAAAAAAAGTTCAAATAATTATATTGGACATCACATCTGTAAACAATATCCGTCCTAATTCATTTGTTCATGAAGGTGGCGGGACATTACATATTATTATTATTATTATTATTATTATTATTATTATTATTATTATTATTATTATTATTAGCACCACGCTTACTACCCGTTCGGGATATACGCACTTACGCTAATGTGTAATGGTAGGGTGATTGTGAGATGAAATGAAGGACCTACAGTTTAACGTGGAATCCGAACCACGGTGGAGGCCTGGCATTCCACACATTCACAAGATGTCTTGTCAGAGGTGAAGGAAGACATTACAATTCGTTTACCTATGTTGCATCCCCGATGGCAGCTTGAAATAACTAAGTCCATCCATCCTCTCTATAAACCTCTATAGTTTGGCTACCTCTATTTTTTATTTGTTTACCATGGCAATCATTGTTAGACGCTATAATGGAGAAGGACTCTAGGAAAAAGAAAAGTGACGCGCTGGTTTTGAGACATTAAATAAATGTGAATGTAAATACAAAGGATTAAATTTGAGATACGAAGTTTTTCGTTCCATCAGCGAGCGCCGGTTGAGTCAAGTACTGGACCTCAATTTTCTCTCAAACGGTGAAGATATTCTTGAGATGAATGAGCGGCTTTGTTCATTTTGAAGATCTAGAAGTGTGAGTACTACAGCCATGGTCAGAGAATGGTATGCAACTTGTATTGGCATCATCACCTCAAATACTACAGGAAAACGAGTGAGATGTTTTATTATTATTGACAGTTCAGGACCACTAATTTGCGGTTACCACCAATTAATATATATTATTTACTTAAAGGCTCTTATGCCGCAATGTTTCATGGTTTAGATTTATAATTTGTACCGGATAGGTAGGACTTTCTTTTAAATTACAACTGCACTATTAATATATATATTATATTATATATTATATTTATATATATTTATAGTGCGTTGTATTTAAAAATCTCTATCGGTACCAGAATAATTTAAAATCTAACATGAAACATGCGCATAAGAGCTTTAAGTAATAATATATATTAATTATATATTAATTATTTAATATATATTATTATATATTAAATATATATATATATATATTAATATATAATAAATTATAGTGAGTTGTAATTAAGAAGTCTACTATCGTACAGAATAATTTATAAATCTAAACCATGAACATGCGGCATAACCTTAAGTAAATAATATATATAAATTTGGTGGTAACCGCAAATTAGTGTCCTGAACTGTCAAAATAATAACATCTCACTTATTTATATATAATATAGTATATAATATATATTATATTTGAGTATTTGAGTCTTAGATATTTAAAATTTCACTACACTTATCATATGACCTTTTTCTTTTTCTTTACTTCTATTTTGGTTACATATATTTTCCACCCTTATGGTGAGATTGTTGTTCCCTTTTCAAGCTCATAATAAGATTCATTTAATTTGTATCATTCAACTCACTGGCGCCCACCCTTTTATTTCACTAGTATTTAGAACTTCGCGACGAGCTACAGGATTACCGTGGATACATATAAGAGGGTAAGCTTACCTGATAATTAAGTCTATCGCTACTGGGCCACATTAAAACCACAAAAATATCCTTCCTTGCTACATCACCACGGATACCTCGAGAGGTTAGAGTCTCAGTTTTTTTTAGGTGATCTACCGGCTGAGTTTTGTCTATGAGGGAGTGAGTTTTTTATACAGCCCCCCCTTATAATGTTACACGTCTTAATATCAATTCCAGCAGTATGTAATTTAATCATGAAAATGTGTTAAGAATTAGGAAGATACAATTTGCAGGAAATTTTCTTGCATGTGATTAGAAAAAAGAAATTGTGGGAAGCATGATGAAATGAACCTTCGTGACACATCCGGTTGGTATTGGAACTTCAAATTTCACATCACCGGTTAACCAGTCAAGGTGAAACTGACATTTAATTCACGTGACCACTGATTCTATGATGGATTGTATCTAGAATTTAATAATGAGTAGTTTAGTAGTCTTTGGATCATTTAACACCTCGTCTCCTTATAGTTTACCAAGCCCATAAAACGGAGACCGCATTATCGTCTATGTGATGTGTGACAAGAGTCACGTGCTGCTCTCTGGACTTTCCCATTCTGTTGTAGACACGATGAAACGCTGAAAATGGGTTTAAGGTCATTCGACCATCAGAATTTTATTGCATTATTTTAATAAGGGTATAAATATAAGCTTAAATATTGATTCAATGATTTCAAATCATTACAGTTCTCGAATATTAAAACTTGCTATTTAATCCATTTTACGTACCAATTTTAAGGTAAAGTAGTTAATGTGTGTAGATTAAATTTATCTTAGTTAGACATGCATATGAAGTGTATGCAATGAATTATCTACAATATTTTAAATACACATAGTTTTTGATTTATAAGCTATTTAAAAGTTGTGAAATTACATATTTCTAATCTTATAGAAGTACTTTTAGTTTTATACCCCAATACTTCGATTTTATATCATTTTGTAGTACATAATGTCGTTATTTTAACTTTGTTTAGTTTATTAAAATAAATATATCTTTTATATTATTACTGACACCAAATTTATCAATGCCCATGTAAATTTATGTCTACTTCCAGAAACTTCTTTCGTTGACTGTACCTACCCATAACACAGACTAGCTGACCAAGGAAGGATCGAGAAACCTCAACTCATCCTAAAGTTTTTTTAGCACCACTTCTTACTACCTGAGTGCTGAGCTGCGACATTTATTTTGTCTGTTTATCCTTTCTCTATTAATTTGGCACTTTGATAATATTTTACTGTGTTAGTTTTGTTCTTCAACTCAAAGTGTTAAAGGAACTCATATCTTGGTGCATCAAAACACGTCTTGCTTTTAAATCTATTTTTAATCAATATTAGAACAAACTTAATGAATGTATGAAAATATATGAGTTTCACATTTATTACTGGTTGTACATTGAACATTAAACAGTATATAAAAATCTTAAAAGTGAGAAAAATATATCTAATATCACATGAGTACTGCATTTATTTAGGTATTTTCTAAAAATTAGCTTAACTTTGCGTGTTTATTGAAAATGGCTAAGTTCAACCCTAAAATGAAAAGTGTATCAAAACCAAGAAAACGAAACAAAAAGGAGAAATCGATCAAGAAACGATATAAATTTAAAACAATGAAAGATTTGATCTATGATGTTTCCAGGTACTGTGATAAACTCATAAAAAGCGTAGGAGATATATATGTGGCATATATATCATTTACTAAAGACATAGTAGCTCCCTACTTGTTGGAGTTGGTAAGGAACTTTATCATACATTTAAATTCACCACAAAGAGGTTTGGTTGGAATTACGGCTTCCTTAAATAATTTTTAATGAATATCAACACTTAAGCTACAAATAATTTTAATCATGGGAGTGTACGTATGGTGGAGAATACATTCCAATTAATTTAAATTTGTTGAAAAATGATACATGCACACTAGAATAAAATTGATACCAGGATCATAGCGCTTCAATGTTCTAGCACTGAGCTATCCAGGATTCGTTCTTTGCTCATGATCTCATATCCACGCAATCTGATGATATAAAAGTGTAGTCAGTATAGTCAGTGCATACTATAGCTTAGGTAAATATTATAGTATAGATTTTTATCAAAGGTACAGCTGTAAACCAAATTATTTGACGTATGAATAAGTGAACCCATTTCTAGTAACTTTTATAGCTGTTAAATAATGATCTTCTGTTTAAAATCAAGGTCTAAATCATACATTCAACTTATCCAATAAAAATCTTAGTTTAAATAACAGTTTCCACTTGGAACCCACTATATTTTACTGTACCAGGGCCTGGTTACCAGTGATTCAAATTCTATTGTTTTATGCCCCGGCACCTTGTTCCACTGGTACATAATGTTTTATTGTTTGATATCCCGGGACCTGACGACCACTGGTTCATAATTTGCTATTGTTTGGTGTCCCGGGGACTTGTTACTCTGGTTCATAATCTGCTATTGCTTAATGTTCCGGGGCCTTGTTACAACTGGTTCATAATCCTCTATTGTTTTATGTCCCGGGGCCTTGTTACCACTAGTTCATAATCGGATATTGGTAGATGTTCTGGGGCCTTGTTACCAGTGGTACATAATCTGTTTTTGTTTGATGTCTGGAGGCTTTGTTATCACTCATTCATGAGATTTTATTTTATGTCCCGAGTACTTGTTATCACTGGGTCATATAAGTATACCACGAACGAATAGTAAGACTCGGTGCTAAATGAATAGAAAAAAGCGCCCTTAAACTGTCATCACTCAAATTATTTCAATTAAATTGCTTAGTAATACCGGTACATATTTGTTTCTTCTAAAACATATTTTATTAATATGGGCATAATAGTATTAGGTACAATAAATACTTTACGACACGTGTATTAAGTTCATTATTTTAAATTATTAATATTCTATGAATCTTAGTAGCCAATATTCAAACTCAAGCCACAGCTCCAGGGTAAGCCATACGGTGACCATTCATATTCTAACAGCGAGGTTCCTTAGCAGAAAAAAAAATAGTGGTATGACACCCCTGTTGTGAACAAAGATCTGGCAATCCCATCTTACTTTCCCACTCCAAATGCCCATCCCCACTTTCACAATAAAACATCTTCCCTTCAACCATGTTAAAAATTCCCTGTCAAAATGTTATAGCCTATTCATTCTAGGAGAAGCTTGCTGGCCGAATCACCTTAAGCTGTGGTCAGGACATTCATAGCCATGGCGTCTTTTACAGACAGCACGTGAGAAACGTCAATAGAGGTGATAAAGTCACCCCTGTCTTGTAGGAACTGGAGTATTATAGGGTGAGTTTTACGTTCCCAGCCGACCCTACAGTTGACCATTTCTCTGAGCTGAGAGCGATGTTAAGGGAACATTCTTTATGTAAAGGTTTCACCTCTCCGCTTCCTGAAAACTGTCTCTGTTGGTTTTACTGTCTATGAAACACAAAACTTGATGCTGTTCTTTGACTACAAAATAGGTTGAGCTGATCATTTGGTCTTTCTGTTTTCTGTAGAATTTTAAATATTTTAAATGTGAGAACTGATATATTTTATTAAAGTAACCCTAAAGCATTAGTTTATCTCCGACTGGTGGTTAAATTGATCTTATTGCTTAAGAGTTTGTAAAAATAAATTAGTTAACATCCGAAAAAGTATTTGTTGAACTATGAATATTATTGGAAATATTAAAGTATACCATATTAATTTTTATCTTGCCGAAACGTAATGATTAAATAGAAAAATATTAGATAATATGTTAGCATAATAACAGACTTAAATAGATTATCGACTATCTGAACCAAACGGGATTTTCATTCGGTCAGGGAACTGAAATGTCGGATAATATAGAAACAAGTGGAGAATCTGAATGAAAAAAAAATCAAAATTAAAAGAAAGTTCACAATAGATATGACATAAAAATTAGTAATTACTCCAAATTATACATTATGTAATAAATTACAAAACTTTTACTGTATTCATGAAGATGGAACCAAGTATTTTCAATCAATTAAATACATGTTTTTATATATTCTTTAATATACAAAATGTAAAATTAATGGTTTAGAAATTTGGTGATTTATGTTTGTTTCCCAGATTTGTTTCTCTTCCTTGTGGTGGGGTCACGTCAATAGCATTTTATATTCATGTCAGATAATCGGGACTGATGTATTTCTAAATTGAATATAATACAAATCACTTAATCCAAAAAAAATATAACCATTCTAAATTTTAAAAGAGTAAGAAATGAAATTTCGTATACAACTAAAAGCAGAATATGAATATATTGAATAATTTATCAATGTTTGCAGAATATTTTTCCTTGACACTAACTTTAAATTGTTAGATAATATTATATGAGTAAAATTTTCACAGATTGAGATTATATCTACCATCTCTTTTATGTCCTGTATTTTTAAATTACATATTTAAAAAATGCATTATTTAATACATGTAATTAATAGCTATAGGTATGAATATAATTACATTCTACATTCTTTGTAGATTCTCTCTTCGATGAAAAAATTACGAGTATAAATTAACTTAAGCTATTTTCAACGCGCAAAAAACGTTTACTACTCTCAAGTATCGCTCGAAGATAATTACATTTACATATTTTTGAGATGTATCAAACACTATTATTAAATTCAAGTTGAAGGATTTGGTAGGTGAAACCAAACTTTCATTTGAAAGGCCTTATCTGAAAATTAAAAACGCTACTATATATACTTTCATGTGTTAATACGTCAAATCATGAGATACAGAGATGCCAAATATGATACATGATATAACTAATACCTATGAAATAACACAAAAAATATAACAATCTTACTATTCTTGAAGGCATTTAAATATGTTTATTTTTTCTAAAAACCTGTGAAAATTGGCAAGACCATATCGTTGTTTTCTTTACCACATCACTTTGACATCGAAGTTTACAAAATATGCCTTTAAAATTACTAACGCCGTAAGATGAGTAAGATACAAAACTTTATAGAGTTATGTTATGCGGGATGTACACACACACACACACACACACACACACACACACACACACACACACACACACACACACACACACACACACACACACAGAAAACAATTTTTTTAGCTCCAAACATATTTTATGCCTTGCATGGTTTTTCATGAATTTTGACAAAACATAAATATGATGTTTGTAGTTCATATAAATATTACAATTTAATTAATAAAACAATATTGTTTTAAATCCTTTTAAAAGCAAAGATTATTTCTATCATTATTTTTAAACTATGTTTATCTCAAGGGCTATTAATATCTGGGGCGAAGATATTACAGTAAGCGCAACTAGATTAATTAAAATGAAAATGATGGCAAAAAATTACTCCTTAAATGACCTTGGGACAACACCTGGCTCACCAGGCTGGGATTTAAGCCCAACCGTGCCTATGTTAGATTAGGATATGTTCAGATTTGCCATTCAAAGTCAGGTGTATCCGCTTCGTTTTCCATTTTCACTTAACCTAAATTGGAGTTCTCATGTTAGAATTGATGCAGTAGACAACCGTTAGGCACCAAGTTGTGATACATATAAATTATAGCGCCTTAGAAACTCGATCATCTTTGTGAATGACAGATTTCACTTCTAATACTATTATTGACTAGAACAAGTAGACTATGCTAATCATTGTAGAATAAAAGTGTTTGTTAAACACAGTTTAGTTCAAACGCCCAGCCTCTTCCCACCCTAGTTCTCTCAATGGAGGCGAACAATGAGCCCACCTCATTATCAACCAAACGTATTTTCACTAGTTTGGGTGAACACCGCAAAAGATTATCAGAAAGAGAGAAAAACGAGTGAGATGGAAACATTTTATAGCACGCGTTATCTAGCGGGGGCTACAGTTGGTAGATCTCGAGCCCCCTTGACGCTGTGCGTATCGTTCCAGCCCGAAAACTGAGTATCTTTATTACAATTACTGTTAGATCTCGCGCTATCTTGGTCGACCGAGCAGAATGGTACCACTACTATACCGACTACCCTTACAATTAACTGCTTCCTCCTTCCCTCTTCCTCTATTTCCTACGGCCCTTTTCATACAAATTCTGGATTATATATTAATTTAATTAACACAGGCAGTGGACAATAGATTATATATGAAGAGGAGAGAAGTGGAGGTAAAAGGGGTACAAAGGAGTTTCCTATTTCCCTTTGTTTGGAAACTCTCAAGCTGCCTTGAATAGCAAAGGGAGTCCAACCTCTGTTCTAACACAACTAGAACATTCAATAAATATTTCTTCAAGCGTAGTACCTTTTTTTTATTCTCTCTAACATCCTCTCCTCTTTCTCCTCTCTTTTCTTGAGCTAAGTTTACGATTTGGTTTCATGTACTTCCCCAAGTAGTTCAACATTTAATGTTCTAGAAGTTTTGAAGGCTATGGCAAAAAAAAAAAAGGAATCTTAACAGCACGTGAAAGTCAAGAAAATAAATGTATTTCTAAACAGAACCAAGTTATTAATACAGAAGAAAATGAAGATATATAATGAAACGATAGCCTCACTTTAATTAGTTTTACATTATGGCTAAGAGTTAATCGAACTGATCTCGATGTTGAGTTTGCATTGCAGTCCTTTGTCTAAGAACATTGATTATGTTCAAATATAACTAATGCTCTAGCTTTATGGAACTTGAAAGTTCATGGACACCGGAACTTAAGATCACCATTCACTTATTACTAAGACCCCTTCATCGAATCTTTAACTTGACCCCCACTTTCTTCAAATTCTTTTTCACATTTTCCTCACATTGTCTTATCTTAGCACATCACCCGTACGTGCCACATGACAACTCCATATCAGCTTGCGATTCTTGATCATACTAAATATGTTTGGGAAGATCACAAACCATATGATTTTACATTATGTAGCTTTACCCACTCTCTTGTTTGTTACTCATGTTAAAATATATTAAGACATATATTATTTTACATCTAGCTATTTTTTATTTTACGAAATTTTGTTTCAATGTAAATTTTTACATCGTGGTTATTAAAAATATAATTATGTGATATAAATGAAGAGGGTAGATTATTATAAGTACACCCGCACTAGCTTAGGGAGAGGATAGGAAAAGCACTGCAATAAATGTTATTTTTTTTAGCGTTTTACTACCCGTTCAGGTTATACGCATAAGAACTAATTAGGCCAGTTGGTAAGGAATTGGGAAGGTTGAGTTTAGAGCAAATAAACCCACATTTACGTGGAGAGAACGTAGAAAAACATCAAGGGAAAACCACCCCAGTTCACCCGACCGAGTTTCAAACCTCAATCTCCCCGTCCTCGACAGTCTAACTCAACACGAAACTAGTGCTTTATCTAACTACCCACCGAGGTGGGTCACTGCTATAAATCACATTGAGGAAATTATCCCCCCACTATGCTTGGCCATTCTTCAATCCTTGACCTCCAAGTCACCAATAATTCATTTCCGTGAGTTTAACGTCAAAGATTTCGTGACCACTGATGTGGGTTCCTATTTTAATATACAACTTTAGCCACTGGTAGCTTTATTTAAAATTGATCAAATAGTAAACAAACATATATAAGAACTAAATCAGGGGTGGGCAACCCCGTCACCAATCGCCACAAGTGGTGAATCTGCCATAAATGTGTGGCTAAATTTAGTTTGTCGACTCTCTCAGTAGAATAAACTTTATCCTGATGGTGTGTGCTTGTGCTAACTTGATATTTCCTGCATATTATTGAAAACATTCCTCATATATATTGAGTTTAAATATTCAGCTTTTTTTAAATTTAACTTCTCACACAAAATTATTATTATTATTAGCACCGCGTCTTACTACCCGTTCGGATTATACGCACTTACGCTAATGTGTAATGGTAGGGTGATTGTGAGATGAAATGAAGGACCTACAGTTTAACGTGGAATCCAAACCACGGTGGCGGCTGCATTCCCCACATTCACAAGATATCGTGTCAGAGGTGAAGGAAGGGTTTGGAAATCAGATAAATCTGTGCTGGGTCCGAGGATTGAACCCCGGACCTCCAGCACAGAAGTCTGACACCCTACCCCTAAACCACCAGCTAACCTCTCACACAAAATGATTGTAAAAATTCGCAAATGTCTTTCATTTTCAATTCGAATTATTCCCATCATTTACGTCTGAGTAAATGAATATTAAAATTGTATATCTTTTAAATACATTTGTTCAAACAGTGTGTGCGGTTTTGAATTTCGATTGAGCAACCTGATTTCTCACTTTGTACATTGTGTCGCAAATTTCACTTCTCACTCACCACAACAGTGACTAACATTGCCAAATATACTTCCCACCTTGGAGCTAATAATATAATATGACTAAAAACTAGTTGTGTGTGAAAATTATATTTAAAATAAGTTTGCTTTGTAAAATAAAAATAGGGCAAACCCGGGTCGTTTTGAAGTATTAAGTTTATTTGCCTTCACGTCTACATGAAGTAAGAAAATAAATTTTACAAAATCAGTTTACTGTTTTATGTATATATATATATATGTATAAATCCTTTTTTTTTTAAATAATATTTCACAGTAAGAGAGTATCTTAAAGAGCTCAATTAAAAACAATCTATTCTTGTCAGTATAGAAGAACCCGTTTAATTTTGCAGTAATACAAGTTTAATTTCACAATATATCTAAATATTGTTTATAAATCCTCTAATATCTTAATATAATATTGTATATTGGAATAAATATTATATATAATATAGTTGTGTCTACTTGTAAAAACATTTAGTTTGTATTGAAGGAGATAAGGTATATACTAGCATTTTATAACAAAACAACTCAATTAGTAAAGACTAAAAAACAAATTGACATTGGCTTATAGAGGACTACTCCAAATTGTTTCTAGAAATATCCAATTTTTTAAAAAATTGAGGGAAGCAATATTCTAAATAGCTGGTACAAGTGTAGACCCTAAAATTTTCAAAAATTTTCTAAACAAAGACCACTACAGATAGTATTTAGGACATTAACTGGAGGAGGTGAGGGTATAAATACCCTAAACACCTTGTTATTTGTCCAACCTCTTAGTTCTACCCTATTACACAAATAAAGCTCCACTTTTACTGAATAAAATAATATACTTATTGCTTAGGGTTTGGTATTAGGTTTGAAAATTATGTTATAAACTTTCAATTTTGAACCCCATTCCCCCTTACCCTCCAATTAAACTCTCTCTACGATCATGCTAACTTTTATAATCTTATTCGGTTAAAATCTAATATTATTATTAGCACCGCGTCTTACTACCCATTCGGGTTATACGCACTTACGCTAATGTGCAATGGTAGGGTGATTGCGAGATGAAATGAAGGACCTACAGTTTAACGTGGAATCCGAACCACGATGGCGACCTGGTAAAATCTAATAAATTCATTGTTGGTTTTTGTTTAGTAATCAGTTAATCTACTCCCAAACCAATTTTAAAACATTAACTTTAAATAAATTAAATAAAATGTTTATTTTAATAAACCGTAAATTTTGTTGAACGCACTTGCAATTTAGTTTATTGCTGAAAACTCGTTAATAACTCGTAATAAAAGCTTTTAAAAAAAACTGGCACTAAGCATTCAAAAGCAGACTTCTTTTTAAAAAAATTGCAAGCTATAACTTAAAATATCCATCGTGCTGTATGTAATATAAGAATGAAATTCCACAAAATAATTATTAAAATTTCAAAAGATACAAGAGAGTTTCACAAACAAGGAAAACACATAATTTCCTAACATTAATTAATGAAATTCCACAAAAAACCACTAGAATGCACCAATACTTACAGCGAATACTTGAAGTTTTTTCTTGTCGTATTGCGATCTAGCAGAAGTATTTTCTGAGCTCTCCAGCTAATTTTGCAGTAAATATATACAAAATATTGTGACTAGTTTTGAAATTCAAAGTAGGTGTATTATTAAAGACATAAAACCTACATAATCTCGAACAATTGACCTACCAGATCAAAGTCAAACATAATACCCTTAAACACCCTTCATAAACAGGCCTAACACCCTATTTTATAATAATTTTAGATAGTCGTGTGGCATAAATAATAGAACACTCGCTTATGTTAAACAATGGGAGAATATTTGGAACACGAAACAAAAACTAAACAACAAGTTTGAAAATAATAAATCTTTGTCAAATGTTTAGAGTTTAGAGCGTTAACTGTGGCACAGCCTATGAAACATCTACCGTTAGAAAGAGCCATCTTTAAGAGCAATGCAAATAACCCTCCTTCTTTTTATAAAAAAACCCTCTCACTTTTTTTGTACAGCTACTAATAAATGGAATCTCTTAATTAAACCTAGTCTAGTCGCTTGATTCAAATAAGTTTCGTAGTCTTTGATATCCGCCCCCAAGCAATTGCTTTTACTAAGTTCTTTTACGGGGTGGAACTTCAAAAACCTTCTAACCTCAGCTATATAGAGTTTTAGTGGGGATTTTTTTTTCACAAGTACAAGTGCGGGAATTACACAGATGAGATATTTCGGTTTTAGTATTTAATAAACACAACTTAAACGAAAGATTGAGAATTAATTTTAGAAAATTTAAATTTACAATTCAAGAAATAACTACAAAAGAACATGGAATATTTGAATGTAAGCTATGAAAATAAAAATAAACTAAAAATGTTAAGTTCAAATTGTATAAAAATAATAAAATAATGTGGATAGTTTATTATTTGGGCCAAATAATTTTATTATACTAGCTAAATAACTACTAACCTCAAAGTCTGTATATATGAATATACTTGCTTAGGTTAATCTTATTTTCTTATCATGTAAGAATTCTGAGGAAATAGTTTCGCACTTGCTTGAAGGATGAATAGAAAATCCTTTTTATTATATATAGAGTACACCCATTCAAGTCAACTCTAGAACCCTCCAACATAGCAAACCGAAAAATATGAGATGGTTGTCATTATCTGCGAGTTCATCGGTTCAGGTGTCTTCCTCCCTTACCTAAACGTCAAAAAAAGAAGGGGGTGGCTTGGATATTGAACGATCCATAAACGAGGTGTGGGATGAGCCAATACTTATTTTAAAGTGATCTATAATATAAATCTCCAAACAATCACAAGTAACCATATCTCAGGTATCAATTTATATTAAGATCACGTGAACTTTACATTATGCAATGTTCCAAGCTAAGATTTATGAATTTTGAATAACAATTGTATTGATTAATTCTATTAATCTACTAAACGCATATTAAATGAGCTTAGTAGAAAACAAAACTCATGGCAGATCTTAATAAATTGAGGATACACTGAGGGGTACACTGAATCTTACTACCCCTTTGAGTTTACTGAAATTTTAAAATAATGTGTTTTGGAAGATTAAGATATAATTTAGAGGAAATGTTCCTATATCTACGCTGAATAAGAGTGGGAAAACATTTTTTTTTAAACACCCTCAAAAGATCAAAGTGTGTTATTAACCTTACCTCTCTGTCACTAACAAAACAAACTATACCAGTTTGGCATTTAGTCCACATATCCTCTGATGTAGGATACGGAGTAGTATAAGACAACGTGAAATAAGCCTCGTATTTTGCTATCTTTATAGCAAAACATTTTTTGAGTAAAATAAATTAAATAGTGGTTAGGTTGATTCATGTAGTTTAATTTACACATTTAAAATTAATCGTTTCTTGATATTTGTCAATAACATTATGGAACATGATAATACACTTTTTAAATGGAGATAAAGTGTTTTCATCAAATTCCAAGATGCTCATGAATTATATCAAAACTGTAGATGTTACTCATGTGTAGAAAATTCATATAAATGCATCTAGTGAGGCAGTATTTTATTTATTTGGCCAAAATGGTTTTCTGTTGTAAATACTGAAATCTAACTGAATTTAACTTGTCTTCTAAGGGCCGATCTTATGACTCCTGGATAAATATTAATTTGGCCGATAAATGTTTTAATCTGGTCGATAAGTTAAAAGTGCGTCTTATGACTGCGAGATAGCATTTATCTTCCAGGTAGAATGTATTTATCCATCACATTTTTATCAGGAGGTTTAAGTACTTGATAAACTTTTATCTGAAATTTAAAATGGATGTTGTCACATTGACGCGTTTTTTTTACGATGTTAAGCCAATCAGAATAGGTTTTAGTTTAAAATCTTGGTTCATGTGTTTACTAGGCACAGGTTTAGGCTCTAACTATATGTAAAGTTAGAATAATCATACCTAGCACCAAGTTTTACTATTCGTTCGGGTTATACGCTTATACAGTTAGAATATTTAATTCAAACTTTTATAAAAACTCACAATATATTTGTAGAGTTATAGTTATATAAGAAGTAAATTCAAATGTGATTACAATAAATGTTGTACCGAACTATTGACCACATTTTAGTAGACACCGAAATTAGTACTTGCAAGACATACTAACTTCTGCGTCCACGTGACGCCATCTGTTTACTTGCACTCGTTTATCCGCCATTATTTAACAAATGTTGAGCGTTGTAGCTAATAGCCGGGTTGTACGCATGCGTGGACGAGTTAAAGCAGTACCAACTTTCCGTTTTATAGATAAAAATATATTTAGATAACTATCCAACAGATAAATTCAGTTCATAATACGCGTAGGATATTAAAGTGGCTGATAATGTTTACCTGATAGCTAACTTTAAGCTCCCGATAGCAATATGTATACGGTAGTCATAAGACCAGCCCTATATATGTTATTTGGTTAATATTTTATTTGTGATTTAGGTGTGCACTTTCCAAAAATATAATTCTACTAGTCATAGAATCCCATACAATAATATTTGGTTCCAAAACCCTCCTTCAAATCTTTTACAAAAACCAATACAAGATCTACATTAATCTATGAATTTAACTGGTAGATTTAATTAGCTAAGTCCCATTCTTGAGGTGGTAATGATCTACCAGTGTATAATTTAGTTACACAAGTCTACCATATATTCTACCTTAATTTATGAGTGGAGAATGACCCTGGGCAAAGGACGATTCATGGATAGTTCAGTGGGTAGAGCATTGGTGTACTAAGCTAAATGTCCCGGGTTCAATTCCCGTGTCCAGGTATAATTTTTCAATCAAAATAATATTTATCTCTTAGTGACGTGTAGGTAAATAACTTAACATACCACAAAAATAGGGGAGAAAAAATTATGTTAAGGTAAAATCACTAGCATTTACCTACAGAAAAAATGTGAAATAGTTGGCCTATTTATACTGTATTAGGTCGGAATATGGCCTTTTGGCGAGTCCTCAAAAGTGATCTTAACAATGCCAATTAAAATTATCTGATTGTGAAACCTTACAATAAAATAAGCTAAATTTCATTTAATTAGAGACTTTACACCAGTGATGGGTTGGATCAAATAGAAGGATAGACAGAATGTTGAGTAATGACAAGGAATGTAAAGCAATTCGCAGACCCTATAGTATAACATGTGAGTTAATAGGTTTGTAAGATACAAGGACAGATTATTAATTATATAATTACTAAAAAACGATGAAAGAGAATATTTCAAATATATGCCTAAATATTTCTTAAACTTGAATTTAAAGTATCATCCAGACTTTCAAAATTAAGAAGATATGTTTGAAGGGTCTTAAGCATTATATTAATTTTAATATAAACCATTTCCACGCTAACCGCATACTTATATTAATCAAAAGGAGGCTGATAAATAATAGAGCTTATGATGATTAACCTGCATTTGCATGGAGGAATAGTGGGAAACCGTTTAGGAAAGTACTTCATAGTATTCATAGCTGGTAATTAAACTCGAACCAACACATTAATGGCGAACCAGAAAATACGAAACAGGATTTTGTTCGCTTTCTCACCGATGTGGGCCTTACTCACTTTAGTTAAATAAAATTATTAAACATAGTAATTTAACTAATTTGTGTTGTTCTTATATTAATATATACAATAAAAAAAAATGTTTATAAATATTTGTGTTCTTGACAACTTACAGAATTAACTTTCTGTGAAGGGTGAATGCGATGAAGATACAAAGGAATGTTAATAAGTTGTCAAATTTAATGAAATAAACACTAGTAGCAAGTTAAAAATGTTTACAGTAAATTAATTATATTAAGATCAACACTTAGCGCTTACCCGACCTTACTTTTAAGTGTTCTCAAGAGTGTGTTCATGGTTGCGTAGTAAAAACTCATCTTTATGATGATTTTAATTTCATGGTGTCATGACTCCAGTGGGGAACTGTTATTTTCCGTGATGGTTGAGGCCCACAGTCTAGGATATTACAAAGCTTGGCTGGTTGCGTCAAATAAAATGTTGATGTGTCTTGGCAGAACGGGGCCTCGCGTGATCGTAGTAAGGGCCAAAGGTCATCAAACTGCATGCACCACAGATACACACCACATTTTGAACAAAACTGATACAGGGGGACTATTGTGTTGCAGGGAAATTAAAAAAAAATATATTACTAGAGCTTATATAATGAGATTTTGAAAAATGATGAAAAGAAAATGATATAATTAGTGTTGAAAAAATTTTTGTAAGAAAATACGCGAATTTAAACAAAACAAAAAGGTATTTATGTATTATAGAATAAACCGAATATATTATATTATAACGACATTTCTAGACTCAATAAAGTCCTTGTAAATACGAAAATAAGGAATATATAAATAATTTAGGGGGGAAATTCGAGATTAATCTATATAAGATAAAAGAAATACATGTATATATATATATATATATATATATATATATATATATTTGGATTATATACATTTTTTAAGCAATTATTAGTTTTACTTTATTTCGCTCAACCTCTCGGACCGTGATCGGATCAAGATTTTGATAAATGTCGAAGTTTCATGATCCCCTTAAACTAAAAAAGTTGTTTTAAACATGTCGTCAGTATATCTGTCTGTTTGCCCGTATATCTGCTTCTCGGCCTTCAGCCAAAATAATTTTAGCATCTAAGCTAGGACTTAGCATCTAGGATTCTCGCAAGGATCTCCAGAGGAATTTTTGGAATTAATATTTAGACAGAACATAAATAATAGTTTACTGAAGGACAAAGAACATAAAATTGACTTCTCAATAATTTTTCTAACGACGTTAATTTGTTTTTGTATCCAAAGATGGTTTAATATTACAAACATAGTGGCTATCATCCTTCTTTCATAAAAATTATTTTACTTTACCCATGTGGTAACTTCCAATTTCGATCATATCGTGGCAAATATTTCACACAAATCATAATTTATCATTGTAAAGTTGTAGCATTATTATAAATCAAATTTATATATATATATACTTATATATATATATATTTGTAATTAACCATAAGTTTCTGAACTATAAGCAAATTCATAGATATTTATGGTGTAATTTGAAATTTAAATTGATTAAGCTCTTTGGTGTCTATAGATGTCCCTCTTTCCTCGATATTTATGGAACAGTAAATAGTATTTCATTTATGATTTTCGACCGTGTGTTTTTACAAAAATATATATTATTATTATTTAATTTCCCAAAACTTACGAGTTTTAGTTGAGGTCTCTCTTTTAAGATAAAAAGAAAGAAATTGTGCGTGGTGCACTGTACGATCTATTTATTAATTAAATAAAATAAATTTAAATAATTTGAAATACTCCCAAAACTGAATTATAGTTTGATTATTACTTTGTATTATTTTATGTTGCGAAAAATATTACGTTATGTAAACATATAAAGCTTAAGATGCTAAATCTAATTCACAGTTGGTTTTATTCCTAAAATCTTTAAGCATATCTTGGACCAAGCTTACAAATCATGTTATTATCACGACATGCAGTTCAATCACTACGTAGTTATCTAGATTTAACATTAATGTGTCAAGTTCACCCCAATCACTCTTTCTTGGCAAATGATGTTATGGGCATACATTATAAGCCAAGCCATAGTGTAAATGTTCAGGGTAGGCTGGTTTTCTACCTTGCTAGGTAAACTAAGTTTACATAGTTTGATAAAATATAAAATAATGAGCATAAGCATTTATTTAACCTTTATATATCTTTAAAGATGAAATAGATCGTTATAAATGTTGTTGTTGAAGTGAAATTTAAGCCGGTGAACTGGTATTATTTTTAGTTAATCTGGTTGATGATAAAACACAGTTTTTAACAGTTTTACTGTGTCCATTTACGTGTACTTTGATTCAGATCACTTTATGTGATATTCAACCAAATTTACAAAAAAATACCTCGTTCACTTAACTTAAGTTGGAGGGGATCATTATTCTTAGTCAGAGATAATAAATCAAATTTTGCTTGTAGAGACAATGGAAAAATGTTATACTATACAAACAAAGATGTCTACGTGTAATGTAACAGCAACTAAAGATATAAATTAATGTTCCTGTGTTAATTGATTTAATCTTTATTCGGTGAGTTTGAAAGATATAACATTTAAACTAAAACCATGAAATAATTAAATAATTAAATTTTTTTTACATAATAATTAAAAATATTTTTATATACAATAAAGGAGTTTATTGTAAAGAAATTTTCTTATTGTCTATGACTTAGGTTATATGATTTGAACACAAAAATGATAAGTAGAAATCTTCCTTCCAATATGAACGTTAATAAATTCCATGGAATTATTCGTATATGAAATAAGAAAAGCTAATTGAGAAATGACAAACAGTATTGTGGAGCTACATATAACAAAGTTAATATTTATATTTGTCATTGGAAAAGGGTACGTTTTACCAACAGACAAACAAGTAGCCTCGCAAAATGAAATGCTCGTTTTATTGCCTCTTCTTCTATTTGGCGTCTAGGTTCTAAGATTATTTAAGTGCATCAATTTAAGATTAAACCCACATCTTAAATTAGCCTTGAATTCTTAGAGTAAGCATAAATTGATCAGTAATGGTAGCCTTTTCATTTTTTTTCTCCAAGATACTTACATGTTACGCTAATAAAAAAACACTTTTTTCCTTGAAACAATAATAATATTTAGCACAACGTCTTACTACCCGTTCGGGTTATACGCTTTAAGTACTAATTACGCTAATGGATTAGGAATTGGGAAGGTTGAATTAGAGGAAGTGAACCAGCATTTGCGTGGAGGGAGAGTGGAAAACCATTTAGGAGAAACCCCCCCCAGTTCACCCAACCGAGATTCGAACCTCGATCTCCCCATCCTCAGAAGTCGATTTCAACAGACTAGCACGTTAGCCAACTACGCCACCGAGGCGGGTCCTTGAAACAAGCCCAGAGTTCATATTAATACACATTTGACTTATTTTCACTTATAGATGAATTGATACTTTTAACTACACATATAATATAATTATAAAGTTGATTGATTTTAAGATTTGAATTGATCAAAATAACACACCTTCTTCATTAATTAAGTAATTAGTTTTGTATAAACATTTTTTAGAAGATTGTGTTTAATTTAATATATTTATTTATCGTTATTACTAGAGGTATTAAATTAAAAGCCTTAAGGTTCATCCCAAATCAAGATATTATTCATAACATACTTTAAGAACACTTTTCTGATTATTATCTTACCTCTTAAAATTAGATTTAAACCTTGACTGGTTTAGAATAGTGACACTGCATCCTTAATCACCGTCTTACTACCTAACCAGTCTATACACTGATTTCCTACAGTGTATGGGAGATGAGTGAGGTACAATTTAGAGGAAATATACCCTCATTTGCGTGGAGTGATTGTGGAAAGCAAGTAGAGAAGTAAAACACTCTTTGTACCCTCAACATCCCAGTAACTAGAAACAGATAATGTGATAGCGAGGTCTCGTCCTCGTGCCCCCCCTGTGTTTATCAGTATACGTTACTGCGATAAAATAGTCAAGCCATCCAATTAAAAGACGTTAATAGATGCTAATTTATGTTTTTTATATATAAAAAGAATGGAGAGGATATTATCTTTGTTTTCTAAGACTTATTTTAAACAAACTATTTACTTTTGATTGTTATTATCTTTGATTTGTGGCCAGGAAGATTAAAATGTTTTTTAACTAGCAGTTTTCATGTTGTTTTTTGTCACCACACCTTATTACCTGTTCGGTCTTTACTCTAATCTACTAACAAAAACAAGTTATGTGAGACGGGGAACATTGCATTTTAGAGGGAGTGTATCTTTAATTGCGTCGAGTGTGAATGGAAAACCATTAAGGGCTAATCCCACTCATTACACCCATACGGGTTCGATCGCCAACACCCTTATCATTGGCAGGCCAACATATTTCGAGGTTTACGCCTTAAGCCATTCAACCAATGAAGTGAGTAGAAAGTTTTTTCAATACATTTGTTTAATATAATGACCCTAAAAGATTTAATCTTTGTTTCTTGCGTCGTTTTTGCTCACAACAAATGTAACAAAAAAGAAACACAAAATCTTACGATTTTAAAAGGAGTTGGGAGATTTTCACGAAAGCCGAACATCGACCTGCAAGAACCCTCAAGAAGAGAAAGTAAGAGATAGAGGGAGATACTCTACATTAAAATTCAAAGTAGCAATGAGGATAAAGAGAGGGGTGATTGTTACACGCCTCAAGAAGGCTGGGGGATTTTGGTCCGAAATGAAAGGGGATGATTTTCACATGGCAATGATAATAGAGATCTAAAGGGCTTGATGGAGAAAAAAGAGACTTCAATTGCAAAACATCTCAAGTCCAGGAGTAAATAAATGGCACAATATTATCGTACTGTATATGATGTCTCATAATTGTAGTCTATTATATTTTGCGATTAAACATTCAAAAATGTTCTATCAGTATACTACTATGAAGTAGCTTTTCCTTTTAATAAAACAAATATACAGTTATTAATAAAGTGTTAAAAAAAACTCCCCATAAGCACATTTAAAGAAAAAGCTAGGGCCATTTCCTATCAAATTTTAATTAAAAAAATAGAAATTAATTATTAGGCCTAAGCTACTACACTCAAAAAAACTGCCCCAGAATACAATTATGTAGTTGATTGTCATGTCAAACATTCCCCAGCAATTAATTTCCAAACAAAATATTTACCACAATTTTTGAAAATCTCAAATTAAAAAAAAAATCAGTTGTAAACCATATTTATTTATGGTGTAGAATAAAATGTTTAAAAAAAATTCCTTGATGTGTGATCATATACAATATAAATATAATGTGTGACTCAAATCCATGAAATATTTTTTGTTGTTGAACCTTTATATGAAAGTAAAATTATGTCACCTAACATGGAGCAACACCAATAAACTTAAATAATTGTTTATTGGGTTGAATTTATTTTAAAATAAGTTCTACTTATTCCCTGTTATTACCATCCATGTATATATACGGGTATATATTATATACACGAGAATGTTTATATATATACATATATATATATATACATATATATATATATATATATATACATATATATATATATATATACATATATATATATATATATATATATATATATATATATATATATAGCTATGTAAAAAAAATGTGTGAGTGATCAATAAATAACATTCAAACTTCAGCCATAAATTATTAACTAATTCTAAAAATTCGTCTTTTTCCTATATATAATATAAAGAAAGATAAAGCTCCATTACTTGGAGTGTAAGAATGCATCCATTTAGGAATACCACCTTGCTGCGATTCCTTCAACATCAAACCAGAACAGGAAATATTGACTTGTAAGTCCGTGGGCCACCGTTGCTGGTTTTTAGGTTTGAACATGTTTGTGAAGTCAATTTGTAAGTAATGATAATATACAACTACGTTACTCCAAACTCACTTTAAACACTTAAGGAAATACCTATTTTTTATAGTCTATATTTAAAAGTGTTTTACTTATTTTCAACATTTTAAATTCAGTTTTTTAATACAATTTAGTATCTTTATAACGATTGAAAATTATTTTTTAAAAAAAGTTAGAAAACATATGAAAGTACTTGGTCCCTTTTGTCCCCTTTGTTTAAAGTGTGCTGAATAGTAGTGGCCCAACTTACGGCCGATTAACCGTTTAATTAAATACACTATTACGCTTGAGACAAATAAATTATCGAGGTCCCCTACAAAGTTTTCACTCATCTCCATGTGACGGATCAATTAACCCTGGACTATACGACATAAACTGGCAATAATGGTCATAAGAATTAATATGTCAGGCTCGCAATAAACTGGATTATCAGTAATGTGTAGTTTGAGGTTTTAATCTTAACCAGGAGCACTAAGCATAGCTTTCTGTATTTATTTATCAGTGAAGTCTTACTTGCTCCTCTCCACGCTAATTTGGGTGCATTTGTTAAAATCACCTCACATAAATTTTAACATTTGGAATAGGTTGTTAATTTTGTATATATATTGTCTCCACGACTCATTCCCTTCCCGTTCAGGCTATACCCATATATGTTATACGCGCTATTGTAGTACGAATGAGATAGGTAAAATTTTCATAAAATATCCTCCCATTTGTGTGAAGGGAGTGTGGAAAACAATTTAGGTAGACACACTCTCAGTAAACCCAGCCTCTATTCTAACATCAGTACAGTCAGCCTTTATTCAAACATCAGTACACCCAGCCTTTATTCAAACATCAGTACACCCAGCCTTTATTCAAACATCAGTACACCCAGCCTTTATTCAAACATCAGTACACCCAGCCTTTATTCAAACATCAGTACACCCAGCCTTTATTCAAACATCAGTACACCCAGCCTTTATTCAAACATCAGTACACCCAGCCTTTATTCAAACATCAGTACACCCAGCCTTTATTCAAACATCAGTACACCCAGCCTTTATTCAAACATCAGTACACCCAGCCTCTATTCAAACATGAGTACACCCAGCCTTTATTCAAACATCAGTACACCCAGCCTTTATTCAAACATAAGTACACCCAGCCTTTATTCAGACATCAGTACACCCAGCCTTTATTCAAACATCAGTACACCCAGCCTCTATTCAAACATCAATTTTCTCGACCACTTAATACCAGACCAAAACGAAATTTGCATTTAGACGACGTACCCACCGAGTAGGATATTATTATATTATTATTTTTAATGAAAAACAGAAAATAAACATGCCACCTTTGTACCAATTAAGTTTTGATTTGCTTCACAACTTATATACAAAGGGTGTAATTTGAAAATGTACCTACATTGGTTTAGAGGGAGTACAGAATATGGTTGATAAAGAAAATGTGTCCCTGTACACCTGGGTCTTGCTTCAAATCTTTGTCTCCCCGTCACCTTCTAGCAAACCAGATGAAGTTGATTATAATTAACATACAGAAAGATACTTTTTTCAATCCAGTACAACCAAACATAACCTAACCTTCAATACGTCAACCTATGTAGCGTTTTGATAGATTGACTAATATTAATATACAATACCCAGTGTTAGTGTAAATTATACTCTTATAATATATATTATGCTTTTCGTATACTATTAAGATTGGTATTTGACGATCAATTTGTACCAACATAATTTTATGAAAATGTATTACAGACTAAATCAAGTATAATACCAGAATAGCGCCAAGTCTCCCTACCGCTAGTTCATAAATATATAAATTAAGCCCTCATTTAACCAATACATTTTTAGTCCGAACCCGGAATAGAACCTCATTCTATTTTTAGTGGGCACACATGCTACCGAATGAATTATGTTTAAACTTAAGCCTTAGATATTAAATAAAACTTTCATTAGTTATTTAGAACTTTTAGGATTTATTAAAATTAATTTATTTTAATATAACATGTATATATTTTTTAAGTTGCTACCATTATGTATTTTAGTCAAATGTCAACGAATAAACTGTTTTTAGTGCGCTTGCACAAAAAAGTGTATCAATTATTAACCTCATCGCCTGAAATGACAGATTGAAAACTAAAAAATCCTTGTCACTGTTAGGCAAAGTGTAAGACGTGTATGGTTTAATGCTCGACTAGGCTGAAATTCAAGGATAAATTAAAACCCTATTTAACTCTAATAAAACTGCAAAATAAAGGAACATTAATCACAATGTTCACTGATCTTGTATGGGATGGGAGAATAAAGTAGAGGGGCTGGGATTGGGGTGAAAAGCTCATTTTCCTCTAACCAACACACATTCATTCATTCATCTTTCTAATACGCGTTGGTGGGAGGTGGACCGTTTAGCAGCTGAACAACGTTGTAACTTTGGAAGTTCCCCTAAATTGGTCTGGTGTGTAGCTTGAGATGAAAAGTGGCGGAAGATGTCAAAAGAGGGAACAAGGTTATGTGGGCAAAGGATCGTGGTTTGATAGTGGGGAAGGGGAGGGAATAGGAAGAGCTGGGAATATGTACATAGAAGTTAAAGAAGATAAGTTTTAAAACATGACCTGAAAATTAACGCAGGCTAGCACAGCTTAAAAATAAATCATTGATGTATGAAATTTGATAAATGACTAACAAATGTAAACGAAATCACAATGTGGAAGGTCATTCTGATGTACCGATCCTTGATTCTAAATGAATCTCTTCCTCTTGAGGCCAAGCTGAGAACGTCAGGCAACTCTAACAGAAATACACCTATTTACATGAAATTTTTCTTCTGTCATAATTAAAAATCCAGAGATGGCTGAGAAACAATTCAGATAACTTAAATAACGTTCAAAATATATTTATAGCATATAATAGGTCATTAATAGTTTTAATAAGCGATTATAGTGAAAAATATTGCACTAGTTTCAAAAAGATTTTAAAGCTATGATGAAGGTAAACAAACTTATCCCTAATCTACGTCTTGTTACCCGTCCGAGCAGTCCAAATGTTTACACTAATCACACTAATAATGTAGGCAAGATAATTATGGAATTTAAAAGGGTTTAATCTTATTTATGAGAAGAAACCATTTCGTGAAATATACCCCAATATTCAATTGGGGTAAATTGAACACTGACCTCCTTGTTACTGATATCAAACAATAAACTAAACTGACGCCATCGTTGGCGTGACCATCAGTGTGGGTATTAACAATAATTCATTTAAAATATATAGTTACCAGTCTATTATACCTGTTCGGAAACTCATAGCCCAAACTGAGCATATAGTTTGTTTGAACCAAAAGTAATAAAAAAGCCCTCTACACTTACATTCAGAAAACTATGCTAATATCATTATATCGTGTCCAAAGTTTTGGCGTACAGCGACGGGAGATCAAAGCTGTTTAAGCATTTGTGTACAACAGTTGTATAGCAGCTAGTAGCTAGGCACTGAACACCTCGACATCTTGGAGCACGGCAGCAGAACATACCGCAATTAATAGTAAACAACACACCAGTCTATCTAGAAATGTGAATATGTTCTGATGGTCACAATTAACGGTCCTACATCACAGGAAGCGCTTGCCATTATTACATGTGTGTGTCACGCACCTAACTCCTATGATACTTGTGCAACTCCACACATAATAGTTTCTTTTAGTAAAAAACTAAAATCAGCTATTATGCTTTTTTTTAATTATTAGATTCAAACTGGTTATTTTACGTGGATGCGTTGTTGTGACAAACACCTCAATAAATCATTTGAAATTAGTTTATAAGAAAAATACTAAGCATAGTTAAATTAAAAACCACAAAATAGCTAAAAAAAATAATCCTAAATTTATGTAACAAATGCAACCATACTAACAGAAGCTTTATTACGTGGTCATATTGTAGCAATGAACCCTTAATAAATTGAATCAGAGCATGCATGAAAGCACTAAGCTTAGTCAATTTTGTAGCTTTTCAATAGAAACAATCACCTATATTGTTTATTCATTATTTAATTTGATTACTCACATTTATTTATATTTTTGTGGTTTAGATATATTAGAATTTTGAGAATTCGAGAAAATACCAAATGTAAGAATAAGATCCCTATTAAAAATAATTTAAATTTTTCAATAAAAATTAACATTAAATTCTTAATACTGTATATTTTCGGTCAAAGCCTAGGTCTATATAGTTATAGAATAAACTCGATGACCAGGCGCCTGACCATTAATTTAACAATTAGTTGATTGTGTTAATGTTATAATGATTGCATCAAAGGAATTATTTTTAACATTTAGCTAGTATTTATATTTTCTTTTATTCCACTATATTTTTATTTCCTGTGAGGTTCATAATATTTTTCAAGCTTCGGATTCGAATTCACTATTTGTGATTCAAAAGAGAAATGAAGATTCAAATCCGAAATTCAGATTCTAGTTATATGTTCAGATTCATAAAATAGTGGGTTTTAACCTATACTACTGAACAAATACTATCATTACAACCATTTTACCTTATTTTAAGCTTCCACCAGAGGTGGTAGTGGTTGGCCATACCTTTAGGTTGTTATACCAACTTTTAAAATCTTCATCTGAATCAATTATTTATAAAATATTTGGATAGCTTCCAGATTTAACTATTAATTAGAATCTACTTGTCCTTGAGAATAAGCTTTAGAAGACATTGCAGATCAAATATTCTCTACACTGCACTTTCTTAAAGTGAAATGTCTTTCACTCATCTACCCATGTATATCAATGCTACCACAAACTGATGGATTGTTTATGAATATCGGAACTCCTTTAAAAGGTTTACAAGAATGTTAATGTTTTTGTAAGACACCCTTTTGTGCTGATCCGTTAGATGTAGGATAAACTGCAGATTTTTTTAAATATATAGGCCCCCATTAGAAAAAATTAAGGATTTTCATCATATAAATCCTTTTTATTGCTACATTATTAATTATTTTAGCAGGGATGATTTCTAAATAAATGTAAGATTAAAAAATTTACAAAACTACGTGCTCAATATCTTCGTTATGTAACAGTGAAAATTAAGCAAAAAGTCCATTTTATACTCTATTTTAGTAGTCCATATTTCATTATTTATAATTTAAAAAATAATAATTATGCTCTTATGGAATGAACATACATAATATATATATATATATATATATTTAATAAATATGTTATATTAAAATTAACTGAAATGTCATCAAATTAATATTTGCATTAAAAATATGTGGCCAACAAATTTTCAAAGAAAATATATGATATTATATTAATATTACCTGAATTTGTTTGAAATCAAGTGTTAAAAAGTATTTAGTTTAAATGTTCCATTAAAATGTTCTTTCAAGTATTTATAAAGTTATCCCTGTCAAAATAATTTTATTATTTTTTGTAATGTACACACTTAGACGTAGAAAATGTTAAATTACTTGCAATTAATTAACTATGTATACACATACATATATGTACACATATAAGCACATATAGCTAGTGTATATAAATATATATATATAGCTAGTGTATATATAATAATTTTCAAATACGAACTAGTTGGTATCAAACTATAACTAGTAAAATATATTTTGTTAAGGTAAATCAATTACCTACAAAATGTTTACTTCAATGTAAACATTATAAAAATGTTAATTTTTCTCCTGATTAGAAAATTGAATTCACAAAATATGTGTATATAAGGATTTATATATACATATGCATGTGTATATATACATATATATTTATATATACCTCTTTTTACTAAACGAAATTTGTGAATTAACTTTTCTAATCACTAAATAATGAACAATTTTTGTGATATTTACTTATAGTTTGATATCAATTATGGGTGACCTTGTGGTATTGAGATAAGGTGTCAGACTTCTGTGCTGGGGGTCCAGGGTTCAATACTCGGTCTCGGCACAGATTTATCTGATTGCCAAACCCTTCCTTCACCTCTGATAAGACGTGAATTAATCACAACTTGTGAATGTGTGGAATGCCAGTCTTCCACCGTGATTCGGATTCCAGGCTAAATTGTAGGTCCTCCATTCCATATTAATCACCTTAGCATTACACATTAGCGTAAGTGCGTATAACCCGAATGGGTAGTAAGACGCAGTGCTAATAATAAAAATAACATATAGTTATTGTTTGAAAAATTATTGTAGTTATTATTATTTATGCTTGTCCCCACCTGGGAGCTTGTGTTCATTATATATTATAAAATAGCCTTATTATTCATTTAAGATGATTATAAAATAAAATACTAAAATAAAGATATATGGAATTAATTATTATTATTTTTTTACGAAAGTTGAATATTTTTATTATGTTCCTACACGTGCCTGCCTAAGTTAAATTTTCAACCACACAGAAAATGGTGTTATAAAATTAGTTGTATCAATTTTGAGCTATTACTTTTCCCATTTTCAAATTTTCAAATTCCATTTATTTAGAAATCTTGATTCGGCTCAATGTGAGGGTATATTTACATATATGTCAAAATTCAACTTTATTCCACGTGGATAAGTATTTATTTCCTTTTAATTCAGAACATTTTGTAACCCTATAACTTGGAACCAATTTTTAAAATTAAAATTTTCAGTTTTTTTATTTGGGCCGAGGTCGTCCTAAAGGCTTTCAAGTATTTAATTTTCCTACCACATTTATTCTAATATAAACTATAATATCTCCCTGGTTTTGTTTTTACTTCACTCTCCCTTTAAATTTATTAGTTTAGTTTCTTAAACTTTTATATTGATCCATCTATCTATCTATGTATATTAACGGGATTGTATAGCTACGGAGATAACAAGTCGTCTATATGTACCTTGGTTAACAAATTATTGTTTAAAGTGTTTTTTTCCTAGCAAAGTGCATAAGTAAATACATTCCCAACTTATTATTAGGCTGTGTTATTATTTTATCTGCATATAGTTTTACCCATTTGTAGTAATAATAATTTCATTTTCCTTGGAGAGTATTAGTCTTCTAATATTATTATTTATATAATTGTAGAAAATAGAATTATTGGGATAGTTCTCCGACTCGCCAGCAGGGCGCGTGCTCGGTGGCTCGTTGCTGAGTGCACGTTTGGGCCTCGAGGGGGTGGAGAAATCAGAACTCACGTTCAACTTACCGACAGGGATTAATTTATCATATTTTTGGTTTGTAGTTTTTTTTAATCTTTGAATAGGAAACAGTTTTAAATAATTTTTAAAGTAGCCCTATAGCAATGATTTTTTTTCTGCTATACCTATTAACTACTTAGTTAATTGCCTTTTAGTTGAGGAACATAGCACCTTTTAGAGCCGTTTTAGCGGGGTTTGGAGGGAATACAGGTCTAACCCAGGGCAAAAGGTGGGAAAAGTAGGATGAGTGAGGATTTTACACTCTTGGTTATTTTTTTGTGAAGTGCAGGGATGAAATTGACCAATATTAATTGGACGTGCGACTAACCATCCTGCGCTGTTCACCAAATGGTAGATCTGAGCGATAAGTTTTTATATTTTATTTTCATCCAGGGGCAGGAAGACTCCATATGTGAGCTTGTTCAATCTTGGAACTACCACCGTATTCCTGTCCATATAGGGAATTCTTTCACAAATTCTACATTCCAACAGATTTATAATACTTACATTTACATCGTATTCAGGTTGCCTAAAACTGCACCCACCTTATACATTCTAATTTTATTAAGACTTTTTTTTAGCATTATATAACCAATGTTTACAAGGAAACCAAACTATTCACTTGTGTGTGCCCAATGTAAAACTATTCTGGACTCCGATCATATTTCGTTGGGTTTTTATTTTTGATTTGGAACATCGGGACTAATATTTCCTTTTATATTTTGTACATCTTACCAAAAATGAGCGTTTGTCTTTTATCTAAAATACCTTCAGGATATTGTATTTAGCATATTTGTCATAGAGAATCTATTTTTTTTTACTGTGTTGACTTCTCACTGAGTCATTGTTTACTTGCCAAACAAGGCGCCTTGTGTTTATATTGCTGAAAATTAAGTATGGTTGGCCTGATAGTTATGGCAGCCATCATCACACATATCAATAAAGACAATGTGAATAAATAGTCCCTATTTATTGGCTAACACTTACAATACAAATAAATATAAATAATTTAGTTTCTTTCTTTTTAATATCCTCAATACCTATTATTACGTTGATCGTATTCTATTGGAGGTACTGTATTTTTTATTTAATGTATATTGCGTTACAAAATAGGACTGACCGTGGCGTACAATTGGACACTTCTAAGCAGGAATAGTCATAGCTAACGACAGGTAAGGTTGTTTTTTGGCATTATAGCGTTCTTCATTTATTCCCCTACCTCAATACATTCCGAGTTTTGTCCACATACAACCAGAAGTTTCCCTTAATGGAAGTACCTTCATTCTGTTTTCATATATACTTATATTAATTGAAGTACCCCTCACACTGATTTAGCTTAGAGTACTTATAGTATCATAATAAATATGTTTTTTTTATAATTTTGGAAATTTCTTCTCAACCCCCATTTTGTCTACCTTCACAATCACACCTTCACATTTTGTAATTTCAAATTTGAAAAAGCTTGGCTTTACTGTAATCTATCTTACAATCTAACAAAAATTTTATTTCTTACTTTACCGATAAATGGTCTATAATTTTAGCTGAGTAAATTTACAGCCACCGTACCTCCATATTGAAATTTAAATGTTCATTTTATTTGGTTATTTTGGTTTGAAACTTTATATTTATTACAAATTTCAATTTTATACTGTACCTATTAACACGTTTTTTTTCGTGGATATTTCAAAGGAGGTTTCTTTCCAATTTAGGTTCCATAAATTTTAAATTTAAGAATATTCAAACCCTCTTATTGGTTTGGGGTGGTCTTTACATCTGTCCAAAATTTTCAATCTCCTACCACTCTAATAAATAGTAAATTCATTTAGTTCCCCTATTTAATCACCCCCTAATTATCAATACAAAATATTTAACAGTAATTTTGTTTGTTGGAGTGTTCACTCCATGTTACTGGCAAATTTAGTTGGCTAGCTTCCCCAATTGTTTTCTAAATTTAGGCCTTTCCTTCTCTCCTATATTTTTAATTTAGGTACCTATTTATATTGAGTTGATTTGATTTTTGAAAAACCAAATTTATAATAGTGTTTATCATTTTGAAAATTCAGGATGATAAATGTATTTAAAGATAAAAGGGACGTATCAATTTTTGAAACTTATGACATCATTTAAATAGTGATTTAGGTTGAGCCGTGGGGGTTTGGATGAAAAATCGTTCAGCTTGGCTGTGTTTAGCAGATATAGAAACTCCCAGAAATTTAATTTTAGCATGATCTAACAAAATTTTTTTGTTCCATTTGGTATTCATAGGAAATTTTTGGAGTTCCAGATTCAGACCCTTTTCAAATCTGTCACGTTTTGGTTTTTCACATCATTCTCAGATTCCCAAAAAGAGGAGTAATATTGGTCTGTTGTAGACGCCAGCAGAGGCTTAAGATTGCAATCATATGAAACAGGATACCCTTGTAAGCAGAAAAAAAAAGTGTTGATGCTTTAAGGGACGATAGAAAAAACAAGTATAAATAACCACATTATGAATTTCTTAGCCATAATACGATTAATCTGTACGTTAGTTGCCTATTCCAAGTGGCTCAAATGCAGTGCAAACGACGGAAAAGGGAATAGAATGAGGAATTTATGGAAGGTATCTTAGAAATCTGCTCTCTACAATACAATTAATGAAAATGCTGAGGAAATACCTTTTTGCAAGTTAGTGTTAATGTCACTAAACGGGATTTTAAAGAGTAAGCTATATTACTTAATACAATCTCTAAAGCTAGAAAGTCATGTCTAGCAAGGCAAGAGAGATAAACACAAAACATGCCCTCATGTATTGAATTATTAAAACCTTAACGTGACTCAGCAGCATATACATTCATTTCAAGCACAGAAAAGCATAGAAAAGCTAAGGAAATATTTTGAAAAACCCGATGAAAAATACATACCTGAATCCTTGAACATTTAAAAAAAAGTTTGAATTGTTCAAAAAAAGTTTACAAAACATAAGATATATTTTAAAACATATCGTACAATCTTCAACTATGACTTTAATATTAGTTTCAGATACCCATGTCTCGATAATTGTAATTCATGGGAAAAGTATAAGGCCAAGAAAAATAATTCGGTGGAGTATGTAACTAGCTTCAATAGCTGCAGAAGAAACAAAATCCGTGCTTCATTTTGAACCACTCAAAATTTAAACAGATCACCAGCTTCACCTGAAGAATTAGCAAGTGTTTTATGTTAGGAAAATGAAAGCAAAGAAATATTGCAAGAAAATCCCCATAAGTGATACAATTTATATGAATTAGATTTAATACTTTTATACCCGAACATTAATACCAATCATATTTACTATCAACGATAGTTAAAAAAAATTAAATTTTGAATGTTAACGTGCTTGCAATGGAAGATAATTATTTTTATATCCACCCTGACACCATCAGACTGAAAGGAGATGATGAGGTCTTTTCATTCCTGCATTGCCTTGTATACAAATTTCTGGATCCTGAAATCAGATATATTGAGAGTTTCTATTATTCATGTGGAGGCCAAAATAAAATTCTTTCTTTGCTTTCAGATTCCTCCTTTATTTGGGGCACTATGAAAATATACTTGATTACGTCCCCAAAGGGATCATTGGAAATGAAAACAGGATAAAATGTTATTCTTGATTAACAAGAGAGAAAAAACTAAGCTACTCAAGGACTGGTATCAAGTATTTTGATATGCATGATACTTTCCTTCACCCTTTGAGATCATCAATGTTGAAGAGGAGCCTGAAATTGTCAAAGGATGTATAGCCTACCTGGACAAGATATACAAGAAAATACTTCATTTTTATTTCAACCCTTCGCGGTAAGTGGAAATAACACGGAACCAGGCGATCCTTGTCAGTCTTCGAATTAGCTAATATTGAAACTACAAGCAAACATCCTTGCACCTGCTAAGTAAGAGTGAGCTTCCCTGCTGACAGAACCATACTTGAGAGAGGGTAAGACGATCCTGCTAACTGTGCACTCTACGAAGGTGTGTTAGAGTACGGTACCTAGCTATTTCAAACTTAAGCTTGAATAGGCTAATTTTATTTGTTTATTGTGATCTTTGTATTATTTTGACCATTTTGGAACAAATTGAAACTATTACGACAGTGAAAAGCTTAGTTTTACAAGTCCAAAATCAAACACATAAGCTTAGCTTGGGCTGCCTACTATTATTTAAATGTTCATACAATTTATTCCGAGACGCACAAGGACATGCATCATCTTAAACGATTCTGTCGAAGTGAAACTCAAACATGCGTTGATGAATTTCTGCGTGGAGAAGACACAAGAAAGAATTTCTTTCCTAAGAAATTATTTCTATGAATCAATTTAACAATAGTTTTTGTAAGCTTAGTATATTTTCGCATGTTTATTAAATAAAAAATGCAATTTAAAAAGTTATTCTATCATAGCTCTCATACACAATCTGAATAAACAAACTCACTTATACGTTTTAACTAAAATGTCTACTACTTTTAATGTAGTCATTGATAAAACATGGAGAAAACCTAGTAAGTTGTGGACTTATCAGGTCTTTCTCATTCATAATATGTACTTATAAAGTCAAGCATATAAAAATTTATTTTGAAGTAGTGCATTCATATCGGTGAATAATGTATTATTATATTACCAAGACAAAATATGGAAAAGGAAAATATAAAAAATCATTAAAAGATAAGTCTGAATGACCTTGACCTTTTCATAATGTTCGTTTGTAAAAATTAATAAATGTGACTTATAAGGTTTTAATCCTGGACTTTTCATTTAAATTTGATATTTCTCTATGAAATATGTGATCTGGATTCAAACCATTTTCATTTGAAAATATTTTATTTGGATTCGATTAGAAATTAAAAATCTTAGATTCGCGCTGGCATAATAATTTATTTGGAGATGGGAAAATTATAATTATAAATGGGACCATCCTGTAAAAATACAGGATGGCTGGAGCTCTGTGTGCGTTTGTGGGTAATTGGTGAAACTCTACTAATTACTTTTAGTAACTACACACTTAAATATAAAACATATCTATATGAGGTATAATGTATTTGAAATCTTCCAATGAAAACTACCACTTTTATCTAAACATAATTGTACTATTTTCTGGTATAATTTTCCGGGAGTAAAAAACAGAGACACATATATTTACCATAAATACTCTCCCGAATGACAAAACGGTCTGGGTTTTATTTATATTTTAAGCCCAGAGAGCTATATTTTCTAATATTACAAACTTGAGCTCACAGCTACCACATTATTTAAACAACGCACATTAAATTACACTACCTTTCTAGTGGCATAAACATGTTTATGGTCAAAGTAGGCATTTTTCAAGCTAAGGATGAAATGATTATTTTATCACTTTTTTGTTTTCTTTATGCCACATAAAACATAAACTAAACAAGTTAACTTATTTTTTAAACATATTTTAATAGAAAAGTTACCCTCATTAAATTAAGCAATATAATTAAGCATTCAAAGAAAATTTATTGTAAAGAGTAACTGCATTAAACTAAGGATGACAACTTTTTACATTTACAACTATTCTAATAGTAAATAAGGTAAAATAAATATATGTTTTGGAGAAACCTTTGTAGACCTTTATTTTAAGTATACTAGATTACCGATGGTGGAGAGATCCGAGTTCGATCTTGGTTAGGTGTGTTATTATTATTACTATTATTATTATTATTATTATTATTATTATTATTATTATTATTATTATTATTATTATTAGCACTGCGTCTTACTACCGGTTCGGGTTATACGCACCTACAATATTGTGATATGGTAGGGTGATTGTGAGATGAAATGGAGGACTTACAGTTTAACGTGGAATACGAACCATGGCGGAGGCCTGGCATTCCACAAATTCACAAGTTGTGATTAATACACGTTTTGTCAGAGGTAAATAAAGGGTTTGGCAATCATATAAGTCTGTGCCGGGACAAGGATTGAACCCCAGACCCTAGCATAGAGGTCTGACACCTTAACCCTAGAACACCAGGTCACCGGTTGGTGGGTTAAATGTATATCTTTTCTAAACGATTTCCCACTATCATCACGTAAATGTAGGTGCACTTCTTCTAAATCCAGCCTTTCTCACACCTAACTCATTAGCTAATTATAACATAGGTGTATACACCGAATGGATAGTAGGACGCTGTACAAAAAAAACCTTTATAGAAAAGGCATTAGGCCTACTCATATGGATGTTGGGGGAAAGTGGCTCATATTTCCTTAATCAACCACTACCCCTTTACCCTAAGACCATATATAGTTTTAATAAAATTTTAATTTATCTGGTTTAACTGGGGTATATTGGCTATAATATATAGTACATAAGATTTTTCGAAAGTATTGGCTACATTTTATGACCCCGCTTACAACCTAATCTTAAAAATGCATACAATTACACCGATTTAAAAATACTCTAAAATTAATAACTTAAATGTTTCTAATAGCTGCACTTTTCATAATAAAAAAAAGTCAAAAATCTTGTATAGGCATATATATTCAAACATTTTCTTAGACTCCAGTGTTTAAGGGGCTGTGTACCTTAACCCCACCTCATCCTGAAATCTTATTTTTGAATCTATCTTAATTGTATGCTTATACCCCCTAATCCCAAAAAGATATTTATGGTTGTTCAACTACTGTCAGAGAGATGAAAATATGATTTTGTCTGTCAAATTACACTTTTGTTCTCGAAAGATCATAGTAGCCTACAATCCACCTACTACACATCTAGGGAATTTGGTTTCACTCTAAAGGTGGATTCCGGCGTTGTATAAGATAATATTTCTAGGTTGGATCTATATTGGTTTCTAACAGCTACTCAATTTACTAATACTCGGTCTAAGGTATTTAGTAATGTGTAAGATGGGTAAATATGCTTATATTGTTTATACACTCCCTCCATGTACATTTGAATACACTTCTCTAAATTCAACCTTCCTCACCCCTAATGCAATATTGTAATTATTTTATATGCATATAGTCAGAATGGGCCATGAAATTCGTTGATAAAAGGATTGTATGTCAGCTTTAAAAATTACACTAAGTATAACAAAAAGTATCCTAAATTCTAATATAAGCAATGGTAGAATTTTTTTATCAATGAAAAAATAAGCAAATTAATGCAAAGAATATTATCAAGAATTTTTGGAATATTTTGCTATAGGTCCCCACGAAAGTATTATTTCCTTGTAGGCTGAAGCTTAGGGGGTTTCTGGTAAAGTGGGTGTGTGGGGAGGAAGGGCTGTAGATATATTGAGCTTTCTATTTCAATCTCTTCATATATTCAAGTCTCCAGGCAATGTTCAGGAAGTCACAGAGATGTGTACTACATATTGTGATGGTTCGTGTGGGTCGAATAAAATTCGAAGATAAGAAGTTTCAATATAATTTTAAATATTGTTTTATTTATTATTATTTTGTTTATTAAATTAAATCTAAAATTTAAATTAAATTAAGCCATTTATAAAAAATCATGGTTGGTTGTAATTCTGTACTTACAAAGAGGTATACGATAAAATTAGTCCTAAATATACTCGCATGTGTGTGCTGATCAATATAATTTTAACTCGTCTAGTACAGTTTTCTGGTGATAAAGAGGTTGGGTTTTGAAACTTGATTTGGTGTGAAAATGGTTTTCCACTATCCAATTATTAAAATTTGGGTCAACTTCTTCCAACTTCTATCCACCTCATCTCTACCGCCATAGTGACATTAAAATATTGGTAGCCACGAAGAGTGAAAAGACGAGGTACAAGAAAAATCACTAAATGTTTTGTTTAATCCTATTTTAAAACAGTCATCTGCTTCACTATATGGATGAACTAGCATCCTGTTCAGTACGGATTCCAACCAGATACACCCTGGCCTATAAACACTGATACATCAAGACTATGACCACGGTGTAAGTCCATCAAGATGTGAGATGAACATCCTAATAATATAATAAAGAATAACTATTATGTGAGAGGATTTTATTAAGTTACTTGATTTTTCCCACTACTTCGCTTGGATAAAGTCAGTATTAGAAACATGTTCATTAAAATAATAGCCTTTCTAAACCCCATAGCTTTTGATTTCCCGTACAGATAAAAAATTTCACAACGAATTAAGTAGAGATTGTAGTATATAAGGACTCATTCTTACAAAATGATTCAAGTTTAGTAAACTCCACCCATGACATCTCAACCCCTACCATCAATAGCCCTGCTCGTTCTTTGACATATCATTTTTCAACACTCGATATACTTTCTCCCACTAGGAATTCTGACCTATGGTGGATAAAAGAGTGGTGGTAGTTCAGACATGTGTAGCTCAATGGTTAGAGCATTGGCATACTAATCCAAAGTTACCGGGTTCAATTCACGTGTTCAGGTGTCATTTTTCAATTTTCAGAATATGTCACTAAACGCTGTTGCCATGGAAATGAGAACTGTGGAACGACAGAAAAAACTCTCTACTGATGTATGCAGTGGAGGCCAAAGTTAAAAATATGCTCTTAATGCTTCTGCTCTTGGCTTGAAATGCTAAAGAGAATCACCATGGTACCTGTTCGCTGTCAACTATTGGAACTTTTCGGTAGCTGTTACCACGGCGAAGTTTTGAAGCCTTGCTTGACACATCATATCAATTGCAAACTCTCATTGGCTCTTGAAGACTTCATCGTACTTAGTTCCCTTTTTTCATTTGTTTAAACTTGAAGGCAAGGTTTGATTGAATCATAAATATTATTGGTATCACTACCCATTCTATCATAGTTTAACCTGTCGTGACAGTCACCTCTATGGTAAAAATTTGCAGATGGATTACATGTAAGGGGGTCTCATTACACTGTTTAGATTGGTTCAAATTTGCAGAAAAAATTATTGGTGCTCAAATTTGATTGAAAAGCTTGGATGGGTAGACCAAATTAATAAGAAAATAAAAATGTATATATAAAGATTGCCCAAGGACATGTAAGTGTGGGATGGAAGTTTGAACTGATATGAACACAGTCGTTAGTTTTAATATTTGAATTTAGAATATCTTGCTAGTGGAATCTTAAAATAGTCTTGTTTTTCTTAAGACTTATATCGGGATGGATAAAATAAACTCATTCCAGGCTATCCAAACCTTATTTGCTTTATAACCAATGATGACAGTAAGGAAGAAAGTGTATTGTTCATTCGTTGATCTGAAGAAAATATGTTATTTGGTGACTAGGATTATATTATGGAAGGTTCTGAAATATTATGGTGTAAGTGCATGGCTAGTAAAAGCAATTTTAGATGTGCATGATGAAAGTAAAGTTTGCGTTAGGATGAATGGAGATTTTAGCGAATGTTTTGACATTGAAAAGGGTGTTAGATAAGATGTGTAATGCCTCTAAGACAGTTTAATATATTCATAGATAAGTTTATGAGAAATTTTTGTGAATACGTTGTTGGTGTGCAAATGAACAATGTGAATGTGAGAGTGCTGCTATATACATTTGAAGCAGTAATAATGGCTGTGAATGAAAGTGACTTTCAGAGTAGATAAAATCGTTTGATTGGGATGAAAATCAGAAAAGATCTAAATGTGTCTAAAACTAGGATGATAGTTTTTTATAAAGACAAATGAGGAAAGGACTGTTGGCTTAGTATAAATGGAAAATGGATATAACAAGTAAATGCTTTTTTGTATCTGGGCAGAATTATTTGTAAAAATGGAAGGATATATGGTGAACTTAACATAATGGTGAATACATATCGGGGACTATCAGGATGTATGTGGACTCTTATAAAGAATGAGGTACAAACGAAAGAGGCAGTATTTGTAGTATATAAAAGTGTGTTGACGTCAACATTTTTTATGGAGTTGATGCGTGGGTTTGTCAGGAGAAACACGAGAGCAATCTCAATGCGGTTGGAAAGAAATATATATATGAAATATATGTGAAAAATCCCATATGGACACACTCAGTATTTATTGTGTATTGAAAGAGATCGGTTTGTATGTGATTGTTAAAAAAGCATATTACGTTGGTTTGGTCATGATGAGTGGATGAGTGTTGATCAAATTACAAATCGTATGTATAAAGGAATAATGTGTGGATCAAAAGTAAGGGGTAGGAATGGTAGGCTATATAAAGATGGTTATATGTTGTGGACGAATGTGTGAAAAAGAAAAACATTAATAGTGTCAAGAATTAAAGAGCATGCATGTCTCGGTGTATGGATTTTTTTGAAGCAAAGACGTGTGCAAAAATATGAAATTGTGGCGAAGGTTAGTAAAGTGTTCTTCGCCTATAAACAAACTTTCTTTGCTACCCTTTAAGAAAATGGCTTAATTAGGTATGGATAATTGTATGAGTTTATCCATGGCTATAAAGTAATAAAAATGATAAACTTTAAAATACAATAGTTTTGCATGAATATTTTAAAAATAAACACACTTGCAAACAGACTATTAAATTATTTCTTAGCAAAAGGTGTTCGGTCTAAATTTTGATTGAATCCGCGTTTATGATTTTACTGTTTAGTAAATGCGAACGTAATCCATGTATGTAAACATTGTACCGTGGCCACAAACATATATGCCACCTAACCTCCGCCACCTACAAAAGTATACACACTTACCCCGTTCTACTGGGATACCGGCGCCTTGTTTACATCCTCTACTCACATCAACAAACATGACTGTCCACCGCTCAAGTTAAACAAGAAGGAAGTCCCGGAGTAGTGTTGGGCAGAATCGGGTGAATAGAATCGATTCATTCGATTATTCTGAATAATAGATTCATTCGATTCTTTCAAAATCATTCGAATTTAAAAAAATCATTCGAATGTTGTTGACCTGACGCGAGCTGGCCGATTCATTCTCCTACCCTACCTTTGCCAGAAGTTCTGAGGAAAATCGACCTTATGATTATGAATGTTTCCAAGCTATCTCTATACAGGTCTTCATTTCTATTAGGTTAATTTTCAATAAATAGTCCCCATTGCTACACAATAGTCGACCGTACGCATTCGAATGACTCTAAGGCTAATTTAATACAAAGTTTAAGTGGTTGTACAGTTTACAATCAAATAACAGCCAAAAATAATTCAAATGAAGATTACAAAATTATTCGATTAATTTGCTACATTACTACGTGGATTGTACTTTATGATTTCCTTAAAATTTTACCCTCCTAACTAACATATCGCATATAGCACGAATGGTATGAGAGATAATTTTTCTAACGTTGACTTAAATTTATTAAGTAGATAAGTATATACTTTTTATGTATTTAATAAAAAATTGCTCGGCCGTAATATTTAGATCGTATTATAATTTTATTCACTGAAATAATTTTACGAATGTAAGCTTATACATTTTTTTATGTTTAAGAAATATTAAAGGGTAAATTATTTTGACTCTTTTAAACACAAAGGGAAACGTATGTTCCTTATTTAATTATTAATTGTACGCAAAAGTATTTATATTAATGGCGAGCTAATTATTTGAGAAATGCGTTCACTTATTCACTGTATAGTATTATGTTGTGGCTGTACTTTGGTCTTTGACACTGGCTCAAGGAATTGAATGAAGTAATAGAAAAGTGTTGATAAGCTGCAAACGCAAAGGAATGCGTGTTGGGAGATCCGAGAGCAGGGTAAAGAGAATATTAGCACAAAGCAAAACGAGCAACTAGTAACTACTTTTAGAAGTAGTAAATATCCGATTATTACCGACTCTTTACTACTTCTCAAATATCATTCAGATGATTATTTCGATTCATTCGATTATTTTTCAAAGAATTGAATGATTATTCGATTCTTAAAATAATTCGATTAAGCCCATCACTATCCCGGAGTGCGTCGCGATCCGGCCCAGTTTCACTGAGTGGCGAGTTATGCGCAGGCGCTAGGACTAAGAGAAAAATGTGCTCTGTGCAATCACGCAGGCGTCAGAAGAGCTCAACGCTATCATTAATGGAAAATGACAAGATTGGGCTTAAAATACCTCCCTCCCATATTTTATCCGATGGGCAACTTTGAATATAAGCTTTTGCTCGGGTTGTAGATAGCACTCTTTAATGACGATAGGAATGAGGAACTATTTGCATTATCATGTAAGTTGTCGTAATTTTTGAAAATATATATATATTGTATATATATGTTGTATATATATATGTATATATTAGTGTATATATATATTGTATATATATAGTTGTATATATATGTATATATATATATAGTATGTATATATATAGTGTATATATTGTATATATTATTGTATATATATTATATATATGTATATATATAGTTGTATATATATATTTATATATATATTATATAATATAGTTGTATATATAGTATTATATATATTGTATATATATATTGTATATATATGTTATATTATAGTTGTATATATATGTATATATATAGTTGTATATATATGTATATATATAGTTGTATATATATGTATATATATAGTTGTATATATATGTATATATATAGATTGTATATATATGTATATATATAGTTGTATATATATGTAATATATATTGTATATATGTATATATATAGTTGTATATATATGTATATATATATATGTATATATATAGTTTATATATATTGTATATATAGTTGTATATATATTTATATATAGTTGTATATATATTTATATATATTTATATATATATATATATAAACTATATATTATATATATAACTATATATATAATTGTATATATATGTGTATATATATGTATTATATATATATATATATGTGTATATATATGTATATATATATATATAGTTGTATATATATGTATATATAGTTGTATATATATGTATATATATAAGTTGTATGGGAAACTAGGTAAATTAAACCCGCCGATATAATGTAGGGCTTAAATCTTGATATTATTTACACATGTTTTTTATTTATTTTAAATTCCATTGGGCTTGTTTTTGGAAACCACTGTTATGTGGTATTTAAATGTTTGGGATGCGAGTTTGGCTGACCAATTCTGATTTATACATTATTTAATCTAATCTTATATATTTTTCTCACTTTGTAAATTTTTGGCTTTGAATTTATTGTTAATGTGAGTCTAAGCCTAACTTGGGATGTTAAATAACTTCGGTTACATCCAGTAGGTAATCTTTACATGTTAGGAATATACTGTAATTGTAGTGGATATAATAGAATGTATTAACTAGTTTTACGACATAGCTACCGCCACTTCACGGATTAATATTTATAAATAATCTCGCATATGATCAATTACGAATCTTGGACTATTGCTATGAGCAAAACTTTACTAGTTTATTTATGAAAGTATGTTTTAAAATAATGATTTTATCAGAAGTACTTACTTTCAAGACGGACTTATCATTATTCTTGTATAGTTGTCTTTTGAAAGGCTTAGTGCTTAAGAGTAAGGGGTTCAGCTGTATTCATTCTTGCTTATAATATTCCATGATTTTCACTATAACTTGCTATGA
Organism: Timema cristinae; assembly: GCA_039000515.1. NCBI lineage: Eukaryota > Metazoa > Arthropoda > Insecta > Phasmatodea > Timematidae > Timema > Timema cristinae. The sequence continues at coordinate 22,527,572 of JBCFYV010000012.1, read as the reverse complement.
GAACATTGAGATTGAAAATATTGTTTAACGATGTAAATATGTCCTAATCTGGCAAATGCGATTTATTAGTTTTCTTCGAACATTGTTTAGAATTATTAAGAACTCATATTGCTATTGCGCACGGTACTAAACTACGTAAAATTTTATATTGTAATTTCATATGAGACTTATCTATTCTTTGATAATAAATAGACCCGATGGCCATTATATAAATCATATTTCTCTTTTGAATTCACATTCAAGATTTGCAATCCCCTGTTTCCCTCCTTGTGTATTCTCAAATTATATGTTTTTATATTTATCCAGATAGATAGGTTTGTATACTTGGGCTGGGGATTCAAGAGTAGGCCAATTAAAGGACCCTGGTGATCAACCATTATTTTATTTGTCTTGCAACGCCTCGTTTATAGGGTAAGGTTGAGCTGCGCGACTCTGCTAGCTTAACCCCCCCCCCCCCCTCCTATAGAGGAGCCGTTGCAAGACAAATAAAATAATGTAGATGTTGTGGCCACGGTACAACATCTCTTGATTAATATGGTTGCAGTAATGTACTGTCGATCATATTGCCTAATACATCACTCCCTCATTAGACGAATTGTCGTGTATGGGAAGATCAATATTTCAATGCTGGTTTGGTTAACATATGGGGACTTACCCTAAACAGTTTATTACTCTCCCAACATGCAAAGTCTTGTTAATTTTCTATAAATTCTACCTTGCTCAGCCCTACCCCAAGAGTATAAATATTAAGAAAGTCTGAACTATCATAAAATTAAATATGGCTACAAAGAAACAACTAGATTATTTACTGTATTTTCAAACTTTATTTTTTATAAGATCAAGAAGTAAAAAAAGCCCAAAGCTACACTTTGTAGGGATTTCATTTTCTATTATGATACAATCCATCAAATAATGTTAATGTTCTAACAACATTATTTAACCAATAAAAGCAGAAGCATTAAAACATAGTGATAAAAATATAAAGCCATAAATAAATGTTATGCTCTATTGCCGTAGAATACATTGAATCTGTATCCAGGATATCTATTACTATTATATTAAAAAGGGACCCTGTCAATTAAATTTGAAATATAATACAGATTTTTAAAATATTCACATTGGTGTACAAATATATTATATAGGCCTACAGTATAATTGTTATATATAGAATAAATAGTTTTCACATTGGATAAACTAGCTATAACGTTTACTAATTTTTCAACAGTAAAAAGGATATGGAAAAAACCTTACCTTGTATGTTAGCTTAATGTTTAAAGTAAAAATTCATTTTATTTTGAATGAGATAAAAGAATGATTTTTTAAGATATCTAAAAATAACTAGCATCACAGAAACGTTGATTAACACACCATTAAATTTAATACGTCGTAAGCAAATCTCCTCATTCTACTAAATGGCAAATGTAGCCCTAATATCTCTAAATTGACAACATTATAAATTTTAATTTCTCTTTAAAAGAAAAAGTATATAGCGCAGTACGTTTAATATACGGTCCTGTTATGAGAGTAGAGAAAAAGTTTTGTCAGTAGTCCCTGTTGCAATTAACCCTCTGCTGACACTGCCTCCTGTGAGAAACCGAGACCCCCTCAAGGTAAGTCATTAGCAGCAAACGTACAGATCGTGTCGACTGGGAATACACACACACACACACACACACACACAAAACCAGTGTTTACTCAGGAAAATTACAAAATCCTTCCTCTACATTCCCAAAATTAGCTCAAAAAATCCCCGAATCAAACATGTCTGAGGAGTTAAAAGTCATTTACTGGTAGATATATAGGTGAATAGATAGACAAAGAAACCTGAAATGAATGATTAAAGTTAATAAAAAAGAATATATGATTTATTTATTTAAACATATATTGTCAAAACAATTGTTCAGTAAGAAAATAGTTCTCTCACCCTCCCCCCCCCCCCAACCTCGAACAATCGAAATATTAGGAATAGCTATTATGGTAGAATATATACCCAAATACTCGAGGATAGAAAGTGTAAATCCATTCATAGATAAATGGAACTATGGACCTAAAAACTCTTTCACGCCTTTGCCTTATAATAGAGATATTTACTTAAATATGTTTGTCTGTGATGTTAATCAATGCGTATATATGAAATTTAATTAAATTGTTACAAATTATTTAATCAATAGCACCAGGAACTTAAGGTTAATTGCCACATTTATAAAAGTATGGCACCTACCTTCATCTTGAACTCGTTCTACCCAGTCCACCTCATTACATCCTGTCTCTTCCCGGTCCTTATCCCACCCTCTGTATATATTATTATTATCATTATTATTATTACTACTAGCATCGCCTCTTACTATCCATTCGGGTTATACGCACTACGATAATGTGTAATGTTAAGGTGAATGTGATATGAAATGGAGGACCTACAGTTTAACGTGGAATCCGAACCACAGTGAAGGCCTGGCATTCCACACATCACAAGTTGTGATTAATACACGTCTTGTCAAGGTGAAGGAAGGGTTTGGAAATCAGATAAATCTGTGCCGGGACCGAGAATTGAACTCCGGACCCCCAGCAAAGAAGTCTGACACCTTATCCCTATACCGTGTGTATAGGTCATTCCAAGAGTATCGTTTCATTGGATATGACCGTAAATATCTTAAACACGGTTCTAGATTCTTCCATTCACGCTGCATGTCCTTCCCACCGCAACCTGTGAGATCTGAGTATCCTAACAATGTCTTGTTATAGATACATAGTATGTAGCCCACCACTATTAAACCCTCTCTACTTCCTAGTGACTTCATTCCATTTTGGACCAAATATCATCCAAAGATATGATCATATACTTAGTTTTTTCAGCGTTAACTTATAGACCTATTTCCTAGCTAGCTTTTAATACAATTTATGTATTTCTTGACACCAATCCCAACAAATCTAAATAATCTACCTATCCTAAGAGCTGCATTGTATCGTTTAGTAGCAACCATTTCCTACCCTCTTGCATTACCCTAATCATATGTCTACAAGATTTTTGTATTCCAAAAGTAAATATAATTTCATATAATTGTTTTTATTTAACTAAATCATATGCCTCTTTAAAATCTATGTATAATTAATGTACCTTCATGTTTATTCCCATATTTTATTATTGCAATGGTTGGATCGTAAAAATCTGATACATTTTTTATCTAGTTTATTGAAATCTACACTGATTATAATCAATTAATTCTCCTGCCTATGGCGTCAATCGTATTAAAATTATGTTAGATAATTTTTTTTAGCATGTTGTTAGTAATTAAATATTTATATTTATTATACTTTGTTTTATCTTATTTTTTTAAACTGGGTATTATTATACTTTATTAATATTGTTGTAACAATTCATGGCTTCATATGGAACATAGCAATATATGTTTTTCTATTAGTAAAATTTCACCACCTTTCTTTATTAACTCTTCTGGAATTTAATATATACTTATATATTTATGTTTCTTTAACATCTTACTAGTTTTTTGACCTCACTAATACTTGGCTTTGTGTAAAGTGGTTCATCATTATTGTTTCCTTCATGAACATTCAAAATATGATTGAATAGGTAATTCCATATACTCAAAGCCTTGCCTGTATCACTACATTTACTCAGGCCCGATAATATTTCCTTTATCTGTTAATACCTAAATAAGTTTCTCTAGTATTTATATTTTGTTTTATTTACTTATCCTTTAAATACCCTTTCCCTTTTATATTTGAATATGTCACTGGCTTTGTAACCAATTTAGCTTTGCATCACTTCTCACTTCTATTAATTTTTAACATTCGTTGTCATATCACAGCCTCTTCATACTCTTTTTTGCAGACATGTATATAGCTATGTGTTGCAACTCAAATATGTTTCCCTTTTATTTTCTCAATTTTTCTCTTGATACACATTTTTTTCACTATCCTGTGATCACTCAAGTTAAACAATACTCTTAAATTTAATTCATTGTTTTTAAATAATCGTAGTAAAATTTATATTAATTTAATTGTTTGAAATTCTCTCATTTGAGTTTTTAAATATTTAAGATGAAATATGTGTAGTAAATATTCTTAAATTTAATTCACTTCTTTTCAAATAATAGCACTGAAATCTACCTTAATTTAATTGATTAAAATTATTATTCGTTAGAGCAGATTGTGATCAAAACATTTTGTTTTTCATTTCACTCATAATGAAAATACCCTCAATTTTTGTTTGGATTGATAATTACATAAATAGCTTTGGTAAATCTTATTAAAACCCTAGAAATAAACTTAAACCCCAACTAATATAATGATTTTGGCTTTAATGCCAGTAATAGACAGACAGCATTGTAAAAAAAAATACTGGTTCGGATTTAGGGAGGCATGAAATATCTACAGACTTCAAACACATGAATTCCATCTTTTTTGACGCTCACAATATTTTATTTAATCAAGGGGTGCGAGAAAGTTAAGAACACGGATCGGGATTCGAACAGTGACCTACCTTTTCTATAAAACCATACAATGTGAGTTTGAAGTATATTCTGAAACCCCCACATTGAGGGTTCTAAAATTGATCATTGTAATTTGGCACGTACAAGTGTGTGCATAAAAGTTTATTTGAAAACATAAAGATACAAGACCTCTTGTGGCATCGAGTGTAAGATGGTTTTAATCAAATGTGTGGGGAGCATTTATCCCTTTAAAGAGATTTACGCCCTTGGACTCTATTTTCCATAATTTTTAAAGCAGAGACTTTGCATCCTTATATACCAAAAGACAGAAACAAACAGAACTGGATTTTCAATTTTTTTTTATTTAATGAAAATATATTTATTTAGTTAATTATGATTTTATCCGCTTTAACGTATAAGCTAAAAGAAACGTACTTTATTCTAGACAGCCCAAACTTCCATGCGATCATCAATAACTGAAGACAACAAAGCAATATTTGCTTATAAACATTAAAATAAACTATGTTTGATTTTATTTGTTTGAATATCTCAAAGAACATACAAGCTACCGTTCCTTCTCTTACCGCAGAAGAATACAAGAAACATTACCTCGAATATATTTACATAGCAGAGTATACGAGAGTAAAGGTTATGTTTGTGTGTAAACCAAAAACAAGCTCCTTTATCATCGTACTGGGTTATTGAAATAAGTGTATATTTCATGCAGTGAATCTGAAGTAAGGTAGAGAGAGGAAAAGGGAGACTGTAAAAAGAATTCATGATGAAATCAATTTCAGAAAACCCTGCGGATAAGATTTTTTTGCGCGCGCGCGCGTTTCTCATAATAAATTCACTTTTCAAGCTTCATTGATCAGAGAGAGAGTTGTCTTAAATAATGCAAACTCGATCAAAATGGTACAAAAGAGAAAAAAGGGTTTTCTCTAAAAAAAAGCAGTCATTTTTTTTAATTTTCGCCATCTATCACGGAGATAAAAGAAGCAAAATATTCATATTAATATTAATATTTTCTAAAATCCGGTCTTTGAGCAGAGAATATTGATTTTTTTTTACATTATTAAGTCACACTTAAAAAACTGTGAATTATTTATGGTGAAAGAACTTTATGAAAACCAAATTTATTGTACTTTTTGAAATTAGTAAGTTTTTTGCATATTTTATCAAAGTATGTCAATAACGATGACAACTGAACGGCTACTCTCAGTGTAGGGTACTCGCAAAGCTCTATTATCAGTTCGTTTGAGCTGCTAGAGTAACTATATAATATGTCATTTTAAAAAATCATTGGTGAATATATGAAAAGGGGAGAACAGATTTCTATATTAATAAAGGAGATACACTCACACAGTTGGGCAAACGGAATCAACGTGAAGATCTTCTTATGTGGTTTGCTAGTGACAAAGAGTTAAGGGTTCGTTACCTAACAAGAAATCTTGAAGGAATGTTTTTCCTAAATGTTTGAGAAGCAGTGTCTTTTAGTAGTATAATTTTTGTGAACAAATCTAAAAATGAATATTAAAAAATATAAAATGTCATATCTTTGATATTATTGATGTTAGAAAACGGTAAAAAAAAGTTACATAGAATAGCCTAAAACGCATGAGCGACCATAAAAATAGTTTGTTAAGTTTTCAAATGAGATGTTAAATTTTTGTTAAAGACAAACTTTTATATCGATTAGAAGACCAAGATCTTTTTGATAAATTAAAAAGTGGTGTATTCTGATACTATAAGAAGTGAATACAACAATATCAGGGATACGTGAAGTTCATGTAATTTTTTAAGGTATGCAAGGTATTGTATGTTTCAATTTAAATCTTTGTCATTTTTCTTAGTAGACTTTTAAAATCTGGCACAAAATGCTTGCACCAAACTAAACAAACTTATTGCTTATGATTTTAAATTAAAACAACATTTGGAAACATATAACATCCTCTAATTTCAGAACTATTTATTCCCATTAAACCAAAATCAATAATAGAATATTAAACTAGTGCTTAATTACATGTGCTCAAACCAGTGCCTAATATGGCTATTTCCAGCAGTGTATAATGTTTCAACTCACAGTAGTGCCTATCGTTTTAACTCACAGCACTGCCTAAAATGTCTACTCACAGCATTGTGTTATGCGTTTAATCAAAGCAGTGAATAATAAGTCTACCACAGTAGTGCCTATCGTTTTAACACACAGCAATTCCTAATATGTCGATTGTCTACTCATAGCATTGTGTTATGCGTTTAATCAAAGTAGTGCATAAAGTGTTTTCTAAAAGGAGGGCCCAATGCGGCTTCTCGGAGCAGTGCCTAATCTTTAGAATTTATGGTTAAATCAACTTTAAAATTAAACAATATTTACTATTTATTTCAAATTATTTTGAACGTTTAATTTGAGATTCACCAAATTGAAACCTATGTGTAATATTCAACATGCTCTATTATTTGTTAATATTTCATGAATCTAATCTAAGCCTACACCAAATTTAGCTTACAGGGTTTATTCCCGGAATAAACAGCAAAACTTTGTAAAGAGGTTGGGAAGGGAAAAATTAGCTACAAGTGTCCTTTAAAGATTATTCTGTTTGCGATTCATTTTTGAGCTAGCAACAAAAAAAATCAAATAAAATTAATAAATAAAATATTTAATTAGCATTTTATTTAATTTATTTTACTCAGTTTGATGTTCTTCAGTCAGACTTAAGCATTACATAACTTTCGTATCATTTTTTAATTGACTATTCATTAATTGATTTCAGGTTTTTAGCTAAACAAAATTGATGTTATTCGATGATTTTTTCATATCTCATCGGAATGTTCATACCAGATTTTTCCTAAACCAAGCAAATAATGGGAACAAATGAATAATAATATTAATGATAATTTAATTATGCACAAATTTTATACTGAGTGATTTTCTTTAAACATAATATTTTTAGTTTTATTTCCCTTTTTTATGCAAAAAACGTTTTTTTAATTCGGTGTTTTGTTGTTTGCTTGAAAAGGAAGTGAAAAAGAACTAGTCTCCTAAGGATTTGTTTTTCGATCACCTATCACTTCCATCTAACCGGAAACACCTTGTATATTGATTACAAATATGGATACCGGAAGGGACATGGTGAAACACATTGCCAACTTCTTCAACCAGCACACTAAGAATATTTCTTTGATTTGCCTCAAGAATTTTATTTTCATTTTATTGGAGATTAGTATTTCAAAGCTAAGAACCCTTTATAAATACTTAAACTTCAATTTTATCATGATGCACTAAATAAAATGCTTCGTTTTCCCTGCATCGTAACAAAAGAGCATAAATTAATAATATGCACTTTAACAGAAACTGTGTGTAAAGAAGGCTATCGGTCCAACTAAGTGTAGCTAAAGGTAGGTAACCACCAATTCACACTTTTAAAAGTATCTAACTCACATAAATAAATAAATATCTGCCTACATCTCGGAAATTATTGGCTTGATTAAAATATATTTCAAATAAAATATCTTAGTTATTAATTAGTTAGTCACAACAACTTTACGATGGTAAGATATTTCATATCTCAAATAATTGCATGGATACAATTGAAATTATGATTATTGCTGTTGGAAGGAATTCTAAAATCCATTTAATGGGAAAAGGAGAGGTTCCATTTTAGTTGTAGAGCTAAAAAATGCCTAAATACTAATTTTAATCAAAATCTCTAACGTAAATTTTTTGAAAATCTTTTTTATCTCTTTTTGCCCTTCAGTAAACTACCCTCGAAAAGAAAATATCTAAAACCGTATAAACTATAAGTGTGAAGGGTTTCAACCTTCTAAATCATACAGGGGCTTCAGAAGTGTGAGGATATACACACTCACATAAACATTAGCAAACCAATCGATATTGTTGATGATATAAGATATTGTATTTGTTGATGTCTGGAGAATAAGCTAGTCTACGTCTAAGAATGGCATTTGCCTCACTTACTTATAATGACTCACTGGCCGGAGTAATAACACTATCCATTATTCAGACGAGAAATTATCGACCAGTTTAAAATTTGATAGACCATGACTTATATATAATACTATACATTAAAAAAAAATTGTATTGTGATTTTTTTAAATTCATATTTTGGATTTATTGATCAATTTCATCTTTAGGTCTCCCTAAGCTCGTAAACAATTATTTGAATTGAATATGACATTGGCGAGTATGGGAACGAAGGAGAACATCTCGTTAAGTATGGATTACCAAAAATGAGGAGGCTTTAGTTCAAATCCTCGCTAGGTGTGTTAAGGCGATTCTTTTAAATGTCTTATCTCTTTAGGTCAACATAACTGTGAGTATATTTCCTCCATATTCCACCGTTTTAAGCTCGGACATGCGGCAGTGAACCTAAAATTATAAGACCTAAATCACAACTCCTAAACTAAATTTCTTACCTTAATAAGACCTAATTTTATAAACCTAATCTCACTGCACAAAATTTTATAGCTCTTAACTTCAATAGACCTAAAAGCACTGGAACTTAAAGAAGTGGACGTAAAATTAATATTTCATTGAATACTTTAAAACATCCTTTACGGTTCAAACAGGTAGTGGACCTAAAGGTACAAGACATAAACTTTATAAGAACTAGCTTCACTGGACCTAATTTTGTTTGACCTTATCCCACAAGACCTAACCTCACAAGGCAACAATCACAAGACCTAATCGCACAAGACCTAACCTCACAAGGCAACAATCACAAGACCTAATCGCACAAGACCTAACCTCACAAGGCAACAATCACAAGACCTAATCCCACAATACCTAACCTCACAAGGCAACAATCACAAGACCTAATCCCACAAGACCTAACCTCACAAGGCAACAATCACAAGACCTAATCGCACAAGACCTAACCTCACAAGGCAACAATCACAAGACCTAATCGCACAAGACCTAACCTCACAAGGCACAATCACAAGACCTAATCGCACAAGACCTAACCTCACAAGGCAACTATCACAAGACCTAATCGCACAAGACCTAATTCACAAGACCTAAATTCACAAGACCTAAATTTATATTGCCTTACCGGCATAAGTCCCAAAACAACATTATTTTTAACACACTAATAGGAACATGGACAAAGGCATCAGTCTTGTCTTGTCTAGTTTTCTGAGAAATGAGAGGTTGGAGTTCAAATCCCACTGGGTGTATCGTGCTTGTCAAGTAAGAACAGGTGCCTCCCGTTGCTAACCGTCTTGGACTACGAGAGTTGTTTCAATGTTTATGACAGGTTTTGGTTGAACATTGAAACATAAAACATACCTTTCGAAATAAAGTGGTTTAATAAATGTGGCCACAACACTTGAAATGTGGAATAATGTCAAGCTCAAATAAACTAATTTGCCGCTGACAAGGAAGTTGGAATTAGAATTACGGCTGAGAGTACCGAGGTATTTTTTCCTAGATAGTTTATCACTTTCTTTTCAAGCAAATGGGGGAACATTTCCACTAAATTCTTATTTTTTAGTCATTCTAAAATAGTGAAATCTAATGCTGGTAGCTCGAACGAGAAGTTAGATGATAATCTGTGACAGAAATGATTGCCGCAATGTTAATAATCTCGACTGACGTGCTCAGATTTTATTAAGGAAGTTAATATTCATCTATCCTGTTCAAGTATGCTAGGAGTATTTTCCCTTTTATTTGTTTACTCATCCTTTCTTCACGTATTTCACCATATTTAAATAAAATAATATTAAAAATCTACCTTAGAGACATACTTATTATTAACTAAAAAATAAAATATTAATATGCAATAATCGTGGCCCATATGTTTAAGTCCCCCGTATCACATATTTAATAGAGCGCTCGGGCTATACACAGATTTACAAAATGGTGTAAGGAAGATAAACGTAGAATTTAGAAGAAATTTACTCTCATTTGCATGGAAGAAGAATCAGAAACAATTAAAACCCACCCTCAATACACTTGACCGGAATGTTAACTCAGTCTATTGTCTGAATCATTTGATCGCCGATGCTGGCTACAGAGTTATTGAGGTTGAACAAAGCCAAACTTATTATTGGATGATATTATTTTACTAGATTAATCTCAGAGCATATGACATCAGCAAGCTTCATCTATTTTTGAATTAATTAATGGGTAATTATTATTTAAATACATATTATTTTATTTTAAATGTCACAAGTCGAAAATCTTGAAAGTCGCATCAGTCACATACAAAGGTAGCCTATATACATATATACATATATATACTATATAATATAGGCACATACATATATTTGTCTATTCTATTTATAAAATGTGATTTTTTTATTTAATTGAAAGCCAAAGTCTGTTAACATTACGGTATAATATATGTTTCATAAAATAACACGTTAAAACTATTTAAATGAAAAATAACACATTTAGAGTAGGGTTCCCCAACACTGCCACTCCCTCATCTCACCCCATATTTCCTCCCTACATCAACTTTCTTCTCTTGTAAAACAATCTTGACACTAATAATGATGTTGGTTTGTTACTAAGGACCGAATTTAAACTTGCAAAACATTAAATGGGTACCTAGGAGGTCTAGACCTTAAAGCTACTTAAAAAGCGGATGTAAAACATGTATAAAAATTTATTTGATTTTAGAATATAGTTTCTTATGGAGAACTCTTGTGGCCCGTGTGTTGACACCCCTAATTAAAAATTTGTGTTGAAAGAAGTTTGACACAGAAAATATAATTTTTCAAGCGGAGTTCCATGGGTGTTTGGTAATTTCACAAATATTTCTGTGTGTTGTTTCAGACATTTTACTAGAAATTATGTGGTTCAGTCCCAACTGGATTCACTAGAGACCAAGAGAGAATAAATGAGGGGGCTGCGGGGAGGGTCTTGGTTCCATCGGGGATTGATTGGACTCCCCTTAAAGGAGGGTCCAAATATACATATAAGAACTTAATGTTATAATTTTTTACTCTTACTACAGTTTTAATCGTATATGTCATCAACCAAATACTAGCTAACAAATATTTTATATGCAACTAGTAAAACTTCATATTGTAAAATTAGCTATGTGAACATTTCAAATACCTTTTTTTTTCTACATTATATATGCTATTGGAAAACAAAGGACCTTTTTTGGAATGATCCGAGTAAGTGGGGTCTGAGAAAAGCGACCAATGTTTTTGCTACTGCCTGTAAGATCTTACTTTAGGAATCAACAAGAGGAAATTGCGTATAATCCGAACGGGTAGTAAGATGCGGTATTTATAATAATAATAATAATAATAATAATAATAATAATAATAATAATAATAATAATAACAAGAGGATAGAGCAGATTAAATAAAAGAGCAAATGTAAGATATGGAGTTTGTACTTACGTAGGTAGGTTTACTTTCCTCCCCCCACTTATCCTTTCAACACAACTACTTACACAATAAATTAATTTGTTATTATGAACAGTTTGAAATCATACATAAAATGTTAACAGAATTACTAGGTAGTTAATAGGTTGTGAAAGGTTGGGTAAGGAGAAGAGAATGAGTGGGAAAATAGTAGGTGGCCTGTTGCTAGTATAATAATAGTGTTAGTTATATAAAAATATGTGAAATATTTTTTAAAAACGTAAATAAACGCTTTACAACTGATTAGTAAAATAACTATAAGCAGAAACTATTCCCTACCAGACACCAAAAAGAAGTAGGATGTTTTTATTATTTTATTTATTTGCTAGAGTTTTACTACCTATTGGGTTATACGTATAAGTAGGCTAATAATTAGTATGCTATTGTAATAAGAATTATAAAGGTAGAATGTAAGGTAAATTTACCCGCATTTGTGGGGAAGTAGAGTGGGAGACAATTTAGGAAAAAACAACCTCATTACACTCGATTAGGATTTAAACCCGGACGCCCCTGTCACCAGCAAACCAGACTTAAGAGCGTTCATCATAGTAGGCCCAAATCAGCTCCCAGTTCGCTTGAGGTATGTGAATAAAAAAAAAAGACCTAAGATATGTAAAAACATTGGAGTTATTTATGTTACAAGCAGACCCAGCTTGTGCAAGGTGGCTGGAAGCTGTTCATGGTGATGATGGTGAAAGGAATAGCATGTATTGCCATCAGTTCTTTAATAAAATAAACAAAACGTTTGTTTAAAATATAAGGAATAAAATCGCCAAATTGTATTCATACAGCTCCTGCCATCTCTGAAATGAAAACACACTGTACGAGCCCCGCTCGTCAAAGTATCTGTGTGGCATACTAAGTTATGACGAGTCTTGCTAGTCAAAGTACGACAAGGAGTTAACAAAACGCCCCAAAGTACAAACAATTCTGGAAGTGTTAAATGATGGCAACATTTTGATACTGGGTTCTTCCCTCAACCCAACTATGTTCGAATATTTGGTGTTATAATCGAATTATTTGGTATAGGTTTTAATATTCTCACTCCACTTCTGGACTTAAACCTGTACGATATTAATAAAAAAAACAAATTTCCAATACACCTCGTAGCCATCCATAAATGTATAGCCTAGTCAGACTCAGACAAATATCAATTTTATCAAGTACACTTAAAGCAAAATTAACATGACCCTTTGAACAATCATAAGATAAGTAAAACAAAGTATTATACAGTGTTCTTAGAAAATAACTAGACAAGTTTAAAACTTGATAAAAACCAAAATTATTCAATATATATGAATTCCCATTGCTTCATGTTGTTGAGAAACTGTGGAGATTTTATGTAGTAGTTGGTTGTTTGGTTGGTTTCACTGCAGTTGATTGTTATATAAGCATAAATTACCTAAGATGGCCACCAATGCTGTATAGAAGACATAGTGTGTACTTGTATTTACATATACGAATTATATAAATGCTCTGCAAAGGCATTTTTTTTTCACGTTTTGGAAAACTACCACCTAACAGTCTAGTTACAATCGGCACAATAAATGTAAGACAATTGGAAGTTTATGTAAAGGTAAAAGTCTAAGTAGATCACGGGTGTCAGAAGAACAGGTGGATCATGTTCTTGCCGTTTATCAACACAGCCAACAGGAATCAATATCAAGGGAAAGTTTGGCATTACAAACTCCACAACCAATTGTTAGGAAAATTTTGTGTGACTGAAAATAACTTCTTTAAAACTACATCTATTGCAATTTTTAAGTGGCTAAGACAAAATAAATTGCAGAGGCATTTTAAAATCATGGTTTTTGTCAGCGGCTAATTTAAAGTGACGAGTCAACATTCCATATCAGTGGAAAAGTAAACAAACTAAATTTTCAAATATGGGGGACAGAACGTCCTAAATCAGCAGTTGATAATGTGAGGGATTAAATAATATGTTTGATGCTATGTCCTGTAGCAAGATGTTCCAGCCCCTTTTTTTTTCAAGGAAGCACTGGAACATAATAATCAATTGGCTGATGCCTCAACTAAATGAAGATAGTGACAAATTAATTTTTAAACAGGATAGAGCACCTCCTCACTGGCATTAAGAGGTTAGAAATTATCAGGATGAAGCACTTCCACAGCACTGGATTGGCAGTGCAACAGATGTAAGGAAACATGTCACACTTTGGCCACCAAGAAGTCATATTCTAACAATCTGTGACTTTTTTCTGTGGGGATGAGTAAAATACAGGTTTTTCATCCCTACACTTCCTGTTGATGTTGAGGTGTTAAGATGATCCATCACAGCAGTTGTGACAAGTATTGATAACGATATACTACAATGGCTGGTGGAGAACTTGACTATCATCTTGATATATGTGGTTTGACAAATGGTGAACATATTGAAACCATTTATAATTTGCTAAGGAAAAACTTAAAGCATTTCCCTACAAAACCATGTAATTTGATTTTTGACAACTTGTATAGTTATGGTTTTGTAAAATATTTAATCCGTACATTTATTTGTAATAATCCTGTATATATTGTTACATAAACATATTATCAAATAGTGCATCACAGTTCACCAAACAACATCTATGAAATAACAATCTGTTACACAAATAAATCAATAAATGTGCATCGTGGTTTAGCAAAAAGCATAAGTCTCACTGAGATATGTCACAAGACTTGATTAATTTATTTATTGCCCTGTCAGTTCTATCCAGGCTCTAATTTTACCCTTAATATAGTAAAGCTTATTGGTACCCTTAAAATAATTATTGTTTTTGGTATTAACTTATTTTTTGTATTATCTTTGTCTAATGGTGTTGGTAGCTGGGAAATTCTAGGGTTGGAAAATACCAAGAAACATACTGTTATATTACATGTAAGACTAATAATTTTGTTTCATTTGTTTTGGAAAGTTGGAGACTTTCATTTCATCCAAATTTTACTCAGTTTATAGTTTTGTCTGCATATCATAATTTTCAAGATTGGATTCTGGTTTTTCATAATAAGCGTCATAATACTGTCCATATTAATTTTGAGCTCTCTGAATGTCCATCAGAACAGATCAGCGTCACGGCACCATGCACCACTCACGCATGCACACAAAGACCAGCGTCCGCACCAGTACCACACTACCACTGCATGCACACCTACCACTGCATCACACAACAGCCAGTCACGGCACTGTCCACACTACCACTGCATGCACCACACTACACTGCATGCACCACACTACCACTGCATGCACACAAAACAGACCAGCGTCACAGCACCATGTACCACACTACCACTGCATGCACACAAAAGACCAGCGTCACAGCACATGTACCACACTACCCTGCATGCACGCGTGCAGACCTAGTAATAGTATTCAAGATCAGTTGGAAGAATTAATTAATTACTAAGTATATTTATCATGTGAGGAAGTTAATACATAATAAAAACATCCCCAAGCACGTTGATGTTTCTGGATATATAATATATAGACTAGCTAAACTCAAGGCCATAGCAAGCCAACAATGTCAGAGGAGGTTTGGTGTGCACATCCCCCAATTGCAGGAAGCTATAAAAAATTATAAATATTAAACAACTCTAGAAGCTATTTGAAGTTTTTTTTATGTCAACATAGCCCCCTAACTGCCGAAGGCTAGGAACATTTCTAGATATTAAACACCTCCACAAGCTATCTGAAGGTTTTTTTAATTGAAAACACTAAGCTCTCAAAGTTGCTGAAGGTTAGGAAAACTTATAAATATTAGACACCTCTAAAAGCTAAAGCAGTATTCTTTTTATGGCAACAAAACTCCCTAACTGCTGAAGGCTAGGGAAATTTCTATATATTTAACACCTCTAAAAGTTATTAGCAGTTTTTTTTATGGTAGCACAGACCCCTAATTTGTACTTGAATTTTATTACTGATATTGTTTGAACATAAATAAAACCATTTATATCTTGTTCATAACATTTTGGGGAAGGCGGGGTTAAACTCCCAAAACACCCCCTTGATACGGCCTTGCCCTAAACTGAAGGTTACTTTACAACTTTGTAAGCGTAGCCATAGTCCAGAAACTAACACTGTTAATTCATCATTTTTGACATTTATTTTCAGCGGTGGACACCCTAATTATGTCGTCATAACACTTGTCTTCCCTTTTCATTAATAACATAAACTAATTTCTTGAGTAATGGATTTTATTTGTCTCATCAAGGTGTCTCGCTACCCAATTTTGCTGTATGTAAGGATTATCTTCATCAAATATCTTAAACGCATATGTAATCCTATAATAGTTTAAGTATTAAAACAAGGACTTAATTCTCCTATTGATTTTACACCACGTAAAGCCACCATCATTAAAAAGAGATATCCTATTAAAAATCAACAATCAAAAATGTATTGTGTTTATTGTTTTAGTAAAATCTTTTTGTTAATCAATCTTCTCCACGCTCCCAACGGCTTTACACATATAGTTTAAAAAAATTATAAAGAAAGTTTATAAGAACAGAAGTTTGTGTTGAACTTGTTTACAGCTGTAAGACCGATGCTGAACTAATTCCCTTTTCTCAAGAACTTTTTTTTACTAACTTTACTAATCGCGTCTGAATGTCTCACTTAAAAGTCATGGTAAAGTGGTTCTTACTCTAATGATGTTAAGACGGTTACACAAATAAAAAGGCACTGTCGTGGTATTAAGCTTGTCTTTGAGAAAACGCCGGCTGGTTAGTACGGTAAAGAGGCGTCTAGTATACTGTATACACACAATTAACTATGAGTTTCCCGACCACGATTAAGAAAACAAGCAAGGAAAAACGATGTTTGCAAATTAGTGGATGAAGAGCCTAGAGAAACATTTTCTTGCCGGAAGGTTCGTAAGGTGTATCACGATTTATTCCTGGGAATGAGCTAACGGGAACACTTAGCGCGATAAATCCCGGATTAGTTCAGGTCTGATAACAAGAGAAAAAATGTGTGGGAGCTTACAAAAGAGCTTTACTTATGTGGATACACATTACACAAGCGACTCACAGTAGCAACCATATTTGCTGGGTGGCTTTGATCTACAGTATGGATCATTACTTTTAATCTTAACTTAGAAAAATAATAATATGCAGTTTAATTCGAGCGTCCCATCGTGGTATAGTTTTCTATAGTATAATTGGAGCCGGTCTTATGACTCCTGGATAAATCTTAATATGGACGATATATATTTTTATCTAGTCGATAAGTTAAAGGTGTGTCTTATGACTTCCAAATAGCTTTTATCTGCCAAATAAAATGTATTTATTTGTCACATTTTATCAGAAGGTTTAAGTATCTGATAACTTTATCTGAAAGTTAAAATTTGCGTTTCTATAGTGACGCATTGTTTTTCATTATGTTAAGCCTATCAAAATCTGTTTTAGGTTAAAATCATGGCTCACGTGATTAGTAGGCACACGCTTAGGCTTTAACTATATATAAAGTTAGAACAATCATACCTAGCACCACATCCTACTATTCATTCGGGTTATACGCTTATAAATTAGAACATTTAATTCACACTTTTATGAAAACTGACAATCAATTTGTAGAGTTATAGTTATTTAAGAACCAATTATTTAAATGTGAGTACAATAAATGAAATTTTGTAAACGTTGTACCGAGCTATTGACCACATTTTGGCAGACATAGAGATTAATACTTGAAAGACAACCTAACTTAATAATAATAATAATAATAATAATAATACTCACTCAATATAAGATATCTTGATATGAAGAATGTTGATGAGCTGTTATGGGATACTTTGAGCTCTAATTCAGTTGTTGATTAGTAGTTTCTTTAAGAAATTTTCCAATTAAAATGTTATTGAAATATATACAAAATTATCTTAATTTCACTTTGACTAATGTTTTATTATGAATAAAACTTTTGTTATAATTCTCACCTTGTGTTTTACTCAATAAGCCACCTCTTTTAAAATGTTATTTAAAATTAATAAGTGTATACATGTTTTTTAATTTCAAACACAATTTTAAAAATATTTGGATTTATTATTTTGCTTAATCTGAGTGAAACTTAAACCAAAAGTTTGATATACTTTAAGTCTTCGGATGTTAAGACATTCTGAAATATATTAGTAGTAGTAGTAGTAGTAGTAGTAGTAGTTGTAGTAGTAGCACCCTCTCTGAGTCCTGTACCCCCCGGCCAACAAAAGGGATAAAAGGGAGAGGAATGAACTTAACATACAAAAAATGGAAATTATAAAAAATATATAGATTCAACAAAATGAGCAGTTTATTCAATTAAATGACAATAGCGCAGATAACAAAAATTGGTCTCATTATATCATTATGAGTACAGTTGGAAATTATGCTCGAAGCCAACAACTTTATATCATTAAAGTTGCGAAAGTGTTTAAACAAAAGGAAACATGAAATCCATCATAATATTGATAGTCCAGTCTATAATAGACAATAACAAAGCGAATATTTTTAAATGCGATACAAAATTATAAGGGCCTAATGGGCACCATGATATGGTTCCAAAGGTTTCGTAATTCACAGAAAACGATATCATAAATATAAAGATTTAAATTTGACGACTATACAACAGATCTACACAACGTGAGGGTTTGACTACCAGACATAAGCCAAACTCCCAAGGGACTATCAGATCTGACTTAGAATATGGAACTAACAGTTCCATCAATTAACAAAACTTTAGCTGTTCAAACAGAACTTACGTTACAAAAGATTAAAGTCATCCTAATTTAAATTCCAATAAAAAGTTACATCACGTTACGTTAATTCAAACCATAATTTTAAATATGAAAACTTACTTCGATAAAAAATTTACTCTACAATTCCAAACAATATAATATTAACAAGTCAAACTTCTAATCAGCACATAACTGAGGATATTTACGAGAATAAAAATATAAGCAAAAGCTATAGCGCCCGAGCGGGACCTATCTAAGATAGAATGTTTAGACATTGTTTGACGATCAAAATATAAATACGTTAGATTTTGAAACTGAATATTATATGCAAAAAGTTTAAAGTTTATAAATAAGTTAGAGTTCATAACTCCACCCGTCTAAGCGACGATTTTGATACATATTACAAGTTTTCTCCAGCCGTTGTCCAGATCCATGACAATGGTCTGTCGTCGATCGTTGATCGTAGGATAGTCGATTATGGCAAGCTTGCACAGCCATTATATAGGGATTTCGTTGTTCTGGAAAGAAGGGGGAGTACACCAAACGCGCATATGATGACGTCAACGATGCCTTCAAACAGTCACGTACACCATTGTTGATTCCGCTTGCTCCATCGGAATATCCGTGAATATCTCCAATCACCAATGTTTTGAAGGAGGTTCCTCTAGTCTCCGTCAGGGGTCGGATACATAATTGTCTTCTAGTTGATGTTGATAGTTCTCGGTTCATTTCACGCTAGTAAAGTCGGAGTGCCGAGTTGCTTTGTTGACCCACTGGATCTCCCTTGACCCACTCGCCAATCTAGGAGTCCAGGTGCCGGCCAGCCTTGCAGGATTCTATTGTGAGAGATTAATATTGTAAGTACATGAACAAATTAATACTTAGAATTGGATTGAGTAATAAATATATTGTCCAGCATTGTTTCTATTATGTCTTCTTAGCCTACAAGAACTACAACAGAGAAAAATACTATTGTAGGGATCCTAATTGAGTTGAATTTATTGGAGCGGGTAGTATGCTTTGTTGTCCAGTTGTAACATTATACCACGTAATGTTACAAATCTCTAATCACGTCAGTATGGGGCGGGAGTCCAGTCGTAACATTATACCACGTAACGTTACAGTAGTAGTAGTAGTAGTAGCAGTTTATTATTTCAAAATATGGTTAGCATCAACATTCAAGTATAATCCTTCTATAGAAGTCTTATCATTAACAAGCTTATACTTGGAGTTAAGGCCAGTTTCATAGTCAGATCTACTAGGCCTCAAGTGCGGCACTATACTAAATACAATTCGATGCCTGCCTAAGCTTCAGTCTAGGTAGGCATCTCTTGTATTTAATAAAGGTACTGTGCTTAGACTTTGATGGTGCTGCTGAAAACGTATGAAGCGTCGATTTGGCTAAATTTTGAAAATCTTAAGCCCCGTCCAGACTAGAACATAACGACGAACATAACAACGAACATAAACATATTCGCGACAAGTGTGGATGGTTTTCCGAACAGAACGTTGTAACAAAATGTGTTTTGTTTTTGTTCGGCCCGATCCACCAGTTTGTTGTTTCTACTCGTCGCATCAAAGGATGCTCGTGCTCGGTCTAGTTCTAGTCTGGACGCCTACACGGAAATTTCCCGAATATACAGTCATTGCCGGACAAAAGGGGAGTCGCACGTGTGTTTGATTTTTGTAATTAAACCTACATACATCCTTTGGCGAGTGTATGTCTTAGTGTGTGTGTATGTGTGTTTTGAGTTAATATTTTGGTATAATCTTGTCATCCACCATCGTAGGGATTTTTGTATTTTTTGCTTTGGTAGTAATGAATATATATGTACGCTGTCACTGCTACTCGCACACGCTTATTTATCACACTATTGATAACGAAGCACAAATGAGCTAGATGGATTTAATTATCTAGTTACCTAATATCAGAACATGTTGTGAATACGTTGCGAACATGTTATGTTCAAGTCTGGACACTCGGCCACAGCGAACAGAACAACGAACATGTTCGTCGCTCTGTTCATTGTTCTGTTCAAGTCTGGACGTGGCTTTAGATAATACAGTTGATAGTAAAAATGTAATGTATCACAAGAGATATAAACAAAATAATAATCAAATATGTTTTTCAAAAGGTTAATAATAGGTATTATTCACAATAATCCTTTAAAGAATTAAGACATTTTTAAACTAGTTATGGAACTAAATTAAATGAAATTCAATATGAATGTTTTACTTATTTAGAATCAAAGTTTGTAAGACAAACGCGTCATGATTTAACACCTTTTAGTGTTAAAAGTGTTTAATCTTTGTCAATCATAAAATAAAACTATAAAATATTGTGTCAGCTTATATTAAAATGTTTTATTTCATTTATAATTCATAACTACAAGATAATACACACAAATGAGCTTGTATTAGGGTAAATATATATAATAATCAAGCTACTGTATTATTTTGTTGCCTATTTGAACATACTTGTTTCAGTTATTTCACTCCATTTATATCAAATAAAATGTCAAATGTAATTTATTTTTTAGGATTTTAATATTGATTTGGTCATCCCATTTTACAACACATATTTCATATAGTGACTTGTTTCATTTGATATTTTTTTGGCAAAATTAACATATTTATACAAGTTCACATATGTTTTGGAAATAAATAAACTATTATTATTTTTGAAAAAAAAAATAATAATTTAATAATGACCATTTACGATAATTTATAATAGAATTCAATTTTAAGCAAAATTTTACAAATTGTATTAATTTAACATGCAAGACATATATAATGTGCTGTAATAATAATAATACATTACCTATAATTTGATTCATATATGTGAAATTGGTAATATTTATTTCAAGCTATGAGATATTATAATACACATTTTTGATAAAAATCATTGAAATTATAACAAAACATCTAAATTTTCAATACATTTTAAAAGATTTTTGAGTCAAAATACATTAAAATTAGGTTTTGCTAAGCAAGGATTATGTGATCATGCATAAATTACATGTATTTGTATTATATTAATAATTTAAATATAATTATTTGTGAGAATTGAGAAAATACAAAACTTAAAAAATATACGTGAAAATTTAATTTCTTTCTGATCTGTAATTCCCTGTTCCTTTTAGATACTGCTGCAATCCCATTAACGTTATTAAAGATTAGACATGTTTCGATGCTATGATGGCATCATCCTCAGGTCAGAGTTAAAAGCTATATAGTTGAATGTTCCAAGTTGTTTGTATTCTCTCAGTTCTCACAAATAATTCAGTTTAAATCATCAATATAATACATAAACATGAAATTTATGCATGATCACATCATCCTTGATTAACACATAGTTTTAATGTAATTTGACACAAAAGTCTATTAAAAGTTTTAAAATGTATTTATCATTTTAGATGTGTTTTTATAATTTCAATAATTTGTATCAAAAATTTGTATCATAATTTCTCATAACTTGTTATCATTATTGCCAATTTCACATATATGAAACAAATTATTGTGCATTTATTATTATTACATCACATTATATGTCTTGCATGTATAATTAACACAATTTGTACAATTTTACTGAAAATTTATTTTTATTATAAATAAGCTGTGATTAGTTAGGTTTCTTGGCAATTACCTTCAACATAGTGTTTATTTAACCGCTCAGGTGGCCACATGGTCTAAGGCACTAATCTTGCAGTAGACAATAGTATCAAAGATGGGGAGACCGGGGTTTCATCCATTTTGGGTGTACTGAATTTATTATTCCCTAAATAATTTTACACTCTCCCTCCACACAAATGATGGTATACTTCCTTTAAATTCAACCTTCATAATCCCTTTTACATTAGTGTAATTATTATGTAGGCGTATAGCCTGAAGGCGAAGTAAGACGCGGTGCTAAAGGAAAATAAAAACCCCTTCAATCAAGAGCTTCAAAATTCTGCCACTACCAGCACCACGTACATTATCCACGGTGACAATAGCGCCGCACTTGAGGATTACTAAGTGTGACAATAGAACAGGCACTTATTACAATCTTATATCTAATAAATTCATGTAAAGATACGATTAAATCGGCTTTAATCATATTCCACGTAGATTGTTGACGTTTTAAATTTAATTTAAAGTGTATATGCAATATAGATCTAGAGCTATTTGTACAAATGAATGTTTATTTTTATTATGGCTAAAACAAATCATGTTATGCTATAGAAAGATCGATTTTATTATCTTGAAAGATAATCGTTGCCAAACTTCCAAAATTAAACTATATTAATATCGTATCGTTCAAGTAGGTTACCTATTTTAGTGTAAATACATTTATATATGTGGTTATACTCAATAAATTTTTTTTTAAAATTTAATGTTTCCTCAATAGAAAATAATACTATCCTTCAGCAATCACCTAGATTTGTATAAGGGAATGTTTTCTCTCTCATTCCTAGTAAAAGTTCTGCCGATGGATTTTGAAGAATATAGCAACCTTAGTGTTTGACCTCTAAAATATTTCACCAGAGTGATAACTGTAAAAAAAATAAAAAATAATTAGAAGTCTATTATATAAAGTCTTGATTCATTAAACCCTCATTATTTGATAATAAAACCTATGAAATATTATATTTAGTTTCTTTCGGTAAAAATTTTTCTTTTATTCTCGTTTCATGTTTCTTATTTTAATATTATTATCAGATAAAGTTCATCATAAATTAATTTTACAAAGATTGTTATCTTTAATAATATAATATTAGTCTATAACAGTCTATGAGCGCTTTAAAAAAAACAGATATATAGTTAAGAATTTAAGGAAACGGCATTAAAATCTACTTGAGTAATGATCGTTAAATCTCGCCAAAAGAATAAGAACCTTTCTTAATAATCCAACACATTTTTAGTCATATTAATTTATATGTAATGAGATGGCGTTTAAAAACTTCACATTTTGTATATGTTATCAACTTTGACTTCTGGAAGATAAATATAGTTAAATTTCATCAAATTTGGTGGAAGAATAGGATGTTTGAGCTTCTGATATTCCACTGCAAGTTACCTATACTTATAAAATAACATGTCCTGATTGACTGACTGACTGACTGATTCATCATCGCCGAGCGCAAACTATCAAGGCTACAAGCATGAAATTCGGACTGTATATTCATTTTGTTATGTAGGCACCCACTAAGAAAGGATTCTAGAAAATTCCACCCCAAAGGGGTCAATATAGGGGATGATAATATGTATGATAATATGTATGAAAGTCCGTCATTTTGAAAGTTACATAAACCAAATTTTGTATTTCGGTTATTGACGTAAAACAAATAAATACGTGTTTCAGGAATTTTGGAAATTTTATTTAATAAAGGATGAAAAAGGGGGTGAAAGTTTGTATCGGACTGACTGATTGATTCATCATCGCCGAGCGCAAACTATCAAGGCTACAAGCATGGAATTCGGACTGTATATTCATTTTGTTATGTAGGCACCCACTAAGAAAGGATTTTAGAAAATTCCGCCCCAAAGGGGTCAAAATAGGGGATGATAATATGAATGATAATATGTATGAAAGTCCGTCATTTTGAAAGTTACATAAACAAAATTTTGTATTTCGGTTATTGACATAAAACAAATAAATACGTGTTTCAGGAATTTTGGAAATTTTATTTAATAAGGGATTAAAAAGGGGGTGAAAATTCGTATCGGACTTGCATTATTTTTGATCTGAGGTCAAGTTATGGTCATTAACGTAACGTAATATTTTAAATTAATCTGTAAATACATATGTATATTTTCGTATTTGTATATAATCAACTCCCACGCGAGCAAAGCCGCGGGCAACAGCTATCTAGTGTAGTATATTTGTCCTGGTGGATTGATTTAGATTTATAAAATAAAATTTGTTTGGATATAGCTGATTAATAATGGTTCTAACCGCTCAAAAATTGACAAATCTCCGACTAATGTAGTGGGCTTCGTTAAAGGAAAAATGATTGAGACTAGTTGAAAAAAAACCAGAATCATGAAAAAACCAAATATTTAATTTCCACCATTTTGTTCATTTAAAACTTATTTGTAAGATTATGTGTAGTTAATCCGAATTCATCCTTGTTAACGAGCCTTAATGTATTTTATTTCATTTAGAAGTACATAAAATC
The DNA here is from genome assembly GCA_039000515.1 of Timema cristinae. Taxonomy (NCBI): domain Eukaryota; kingdom Metazoa; phylum Arthropoda; class Insecta; order Phasmatodea; family Timematidae; genus Timema; species Timema cristinae. Next base: position 22,502,861 of record JBCFYV010000012.1, on the reverse strand, counting down.
AATTATGATTCTTTTTATTAACATTTTGGCAAACATGTGAATTGAAAGTACTATATCTATTCAAACTTTCCAAAAAACTAGAGTTGTGGAGTGAAAAAAACGGGAGTGAGTGGAAAAGAGAGGAAACTTCATTCACGAATTTTGTTATCAGTCGTCTCCTACGCCATCTGTTGTTCCATTGTCCAGCAGGCATAAACCCTTTCCAACGCCCTACAGTCTGCTCATTCCATTTTGATTTCATTTGCAGTAGGGGCTACTATCTGACAAACTCCGCGTGTATTGTTGGGTCAGTTGAAAAGATCACACAGGGAACAAAATGTTCACAAAGTATTCCTCCCCCTCTTCTAAATCATGCATGCACTCACAAACTGATTTGGCTCTTTTGAGTACGCGAACGGCGTGAAAATGATTAAAATTGAATTGGACAAGATGTTTTCTGTCGCTTGCATTTGCAGAATCTATGCTACTATTGTTTCCTGTCTTTCTCTCTTCGTGGACTTTCAATTTCCCTTCCTGTTTCGGCATCCCTACCTCTCTTATTATACCCTCTCTTTCAGCTCTAGTTATTTTTACATTTAAAATCCTTAATTAGGTTGGGTAATTTTAATTCACTATTTCTATAAACTTTAATTTATCTATATCCTTATTATTTTTATTCCCTGATCAATCACATTCCTTTCAGTTCCTTACCCATTTACCACAGTTTCCCAAATCCCTCCACCAATTCTCTTTTTATTTCTATCTTTAGCTCTCTTTTTCTACTTTAGTGTATACGTGTGAGTGTGGTTAATTTCACGCTGGTACACATTCAGAAGCGATTTCATTTCGAACTTAAACGAACAGAATTCGTTGAATAAAGGGTTAGACCGGTAGAAAAGTGGACTAGCGCATGATCATTCGGTTGTCAGCGGGAGATGCTGGACATGATCAGCTGCACGGAATTCAACCTTTAGGAAAAAAATACCTTTACATTATACAGCCTTTGTTTAAAATAAAATTCCTATAAAAACACAGCTAAGCTCTATACTAAATTAAAACTAGTGTTACATATAAATAGAGTTGTATAAACTCAAACACTTCCGAATAAACAAACATTTTAAACAAAATTAAGGGCACATGATTCTGTTAAGAAACTCTTAGATTTGAAATTTTGGTTTCACGCTTATTATTATTCTTTGCTGTTTCCCTGTTGGTTTAGTTAGTGATTTAATATTTCTAAATATAATAAAATGCAAAATATACGTGTACATTTAATTTTATCTCTATCTGCTAATTTTTTGTTATTAGTAGAATCAAAAAGTAGGCCTACTCATCGGATCAAGACAGACTTTTTTTTTCTGTTACACTCCCCTGTACATAATAATCTTGATTTTTGTGTGGTACTAAGCCAAAAAGGTGACCTGGTGGTCTATGGGTAAGGTGTTGGACTTCTGTGCTGGGGTCCGGTGTTCAATCCTCGGTCCCGGCACAAATTTATCTGATTACTAAACCCTTCCTTCACCTCTGACAAGACATATTGTGATTTTGGGGAATGCCAGGCCTCCACCATGGTTCGGATTCCACGTTAAACTGTAGGTCTCCAGTTCATCTCACAATCACCCTACCATTACACATGAGCGTAAGTGCGTAAAACCGAACGGGTAGTAAGACGCCGTGCTAATAATAATAGCTAAGCCAAAACCACTATTGTATGTTGTAAGATGGGGCATTCACTATACATTTTTTCTATCAAGTTACATTACTCTTTGTTTATACGAAAGCCATATTAAAATGTTTATTTCAGCCTGTAAATTAAGTATATATAGTTTTGTATTATAAATATTATGTTTAAACTGCTTATTTTGGTATTCATTGTAATAATATCTCCAAATTAACAAGACATTTTTAGTATAGTTTCATTTGCATCTTAAAATTAGGTAGTCTACGTTTCTAATTAACATATATTATTTTGTATAAATTAGGTTTACTTAGTCTTTTCTTGGATATAAAATATAAACTATTGCTTTTGGTGCCCCTTTCATTATTTCCTCCGCATATATAGAGGTAGTATTGATGCAAGGACCACACAGATTAAAAAATGTTTTGTTTTGTTTAGTTTAGAACATCCACTGGAAACCAAGCTAACTTACCCGACCTAGATGCGAGAGACAAAGTGGGCTAAGTCTAGTATTCAATTGTTATTATTATGGTAAGGAGTATTTTAAGCTTTTATTACCACGTTCTACTACTCGTCTGGGTTATACTCATACGCATGAATTAAGCTAATGTACTATAAATTATATAGGGTGCTTAGTTTAGGGAAAGTGTATAAACATTTGCGTTAAGGTATTGTGGAAACCCACTTATGATAAGCCACCCTCAATACACTTGACCGGAATTTGAACCTCGGTCTACCCGTCATATTATATTGTGAGAGTAACGCCTTAGACTAGGCAGCCACCGAAGCGTGTTTATTATAGTTCTATATTCTAGAGAAATACACGCATATATTTTCTATTTAAAGGAAAAGGATATATTCCTGCCATTTTCATGTTATATATTCTAATAATATTTAGAACAAAATCCTCCTTGTAACTAAGATGCCAGTGCTATAATGGGGAAAAAGAAATCTATAACCACTTGTGATCTGCAAGTAAAACAATAATAATTATTATTAAGGTAATAGCTTCTAACAAGAAAAAACACATATATGGTATTTTATTTATTTTTTGTACGAACCAATTTATTTGTTAAAAGTGGTTTTTCAATATATATTCCCCACTCTTCCTGCACGTAAGTACAAGCAAACAGGCACATTTTCTATTATTTGATCCTCCTCCTACCTTGTTTGTTGGTGTAGATATGCGGATAATCTTAATGAATAGCGAGACGCAGTGCAAAAATGATTAGCTTTACTAATCCGGTCCATACGCACATTTTTATACTTATGAGGTTTTAATCAGGAAGGGTAAATTTAGTGGAAATGTACTTACATTTGTGTAGAGGTAGAGAAGTCATGCGACTTTGTATGAAAGCAATTCTCGATACACCCTTCCATGTTTAAATTCCCTAAGCTATTTTTCAATGTAAAACCAGACAAAATAAACCTAATTTTGACTGCGTGACCAGCGATGTGGTTATAAGATAACAATTGATTTCAACAATCCTTCACATAAACTGTAATACTTTAATTTACATCCATTACTGTTTCCAGCCTGGGTCAGATTTTTATTCAATCCATATATTTTCCACTATCGGCTTGCTAGTCCTGTCGAGCTTCATATGCCTTATATTATCTTCTCTATATATTATATAAAACGAAAGCCCTGACTGACCGACTGACTGACTCACTGCCTCATAACTTATTCTTAAAAATTCCCACGAAGTTATAGAGCTGAAATTTGGCACAGGTGTTCCTTATAAGCTAGTTAGAAAAAAGTAAATATGTTTCATTTAGATGTTTTGTGATTAAGGGGTTGGAATCATGGTGGCTGCCCTAATCAAAATAGTTGCTTTATAAACTCATTTTAAGCATTTAGAGGGTATTAATCCTATAAGTTTGTTCTCATAATGACTTTGAAAAAAATAGCAATTTTAACCCCGTAGATGCTTATAAGGTGTGGAAAAAATGAATACAGACAATTAAATATAATTACGTTTTAATATTCAACTCCAAGAGATGGTAGAAGTCTGTAGTTTATATTTTACTGAATTTTGTGGTGTCTGTAGTGTCTGTGTGAGTGAGAGGGCCCGACCCAGGGGGTGTATGGTGTTGGTGAATGTTGGGATGGGGGGGAGACCTGTCCAGCCCCTCTCAGCTGATAACGCGGCCATTAGCCCTGATGCCGTCACTCGGTTTACGTACAAGCCTGTGAGCCGTCGTTTACTTCAAGTTTAACAACATTAGTATACTTGCGTTCTGTTTTAGTTTATATTTACGTTCCATTCAAACTTCATAGTTTGAACTTAGTTGTGGATTCCTGAACTTCTGGAGGTTATTACTATTACAATTCATTTACTTTCCACCAGATTTTCCATCTACTTCAATCTACAATATCCCGTGCGTAGAGTGGGCATTCAGCTAGTCTAATTTAAGACTATTTTATTATTTTATTTACACTATTCATCCCGATTCTTAGTATTTAGCTCGGGACCTAGATCTACATCTTGAATTAACATTACATCTTTTAGATATGTTCTTTTTTTAGATATAATAATTAATTTATAATAAACGCCTAGATCTAAAGTTCAATTTGTTCTTCTTTACTATACCTAACCTACTAGTTTGTCCGCCCTAAGACTAGGACAAACACAGCATCCAGTCCTCGGCAGTTAATTCATTACCGTGAAATTTCAATCCCATATTTCACCAATTATAAATTTTTCGGCCATCCCGGGAATCGAATCCTGGACCTTTACTTCAGTAGGCAGGCACACTACTGACTAGGTTAAGTGGTCGGATTAAATTATAATACATTTAGTCAATTAAAAATAAATATAATTGACAAAAGAATAATTTTCACAAGGTAACGTGATTCTATCTCTCAAAATCCTGTGGTATCCAATTGCTATTAACACTATGGTTGAGTGAAAGGGATGGGGAGGGGGGGTTACGTTTATATCTCCTTTCAGAAAGTTAAGTCTGTGTGACCGAACAACCTAAGACCGGTATTAAAGGACGCTGATGGAATCAATTAAGGTAGCTTAGGAGCATAATCGAATTTGCATGTAACATATATATGTATTTAGGTCACGCAAGTCTCCTTCCTGAGCTAATAAACCAAGAGAGGAGATATCGGAGGCCACTTCACTCGACGAAGGTATTTAAATTTGATGGAAGGAGTAAACGGAGGTGGTATTAGAGGTCTCGCACGGACCAAAAAAGGAGAAGGCAGTGGATTAGCGTCGATTTGGAGACGTGATGTAGTCGCAATCTCGAGGATTGGAATCGTAATCCCAGCCTACATTCCGCGAACACGTTCCGAGATGAATGCCTTTCTAATCATAAAAAATAGTTCGAATAAAAATAACAGGGACATACAAGAGAGAAATTATTACGTCTTTGTTTGCGCAGATCCAACCTGTTACAATATTTAGGTCAATTGTGCGAAACTATGGATATTATAATATCCAAGGGGGAGTATTAAGCAAAAAATTGGGTATATTAGGGAAGTGATTCTCCTGTCAAAACTAAAGAGTTTTATTAATTATATCACAATATAGTAATAAAATACAAAATTTCCAAACAATAACGTAGATAACATATGCTTGATCACAAAGGCTTATCAAGTTCCAAAGAGTATGTAATAATTATATGTACAGAGGGGGGCAGAAACAATTACACGATCTATACCGAGGAAAATGATTGACAACGTGCTAAGGTTTGTCTGACATCAGGTGTAGCACACCTGAACGACATTATCTTCAAATAATGAAACAGTGTAATTTGTAGTTTGCTTTTATTTAGCTAGTGGATATCTTTTTCCAGTTAAAATATTAATTTTCAAGTTTATAACCATCTAATGGTTTCGGGCCAAACCTGAATATCAAACTTTAGACTCATAGTTGTTTATTTATCCATTAGACAAAATTCATCAAACTATGATATTACTTGGTCATTTAATATGCTAGATCTATTATTTGTTAAGTTTACAAGAAATTTAAAAAATATAAACTAGAAAGTCATATCAATATGAAATTAGAAATTTTTAACAGCTCAAGGAGAAAAGTATGACACAGTAATTCAAATGACATAAAACACATTAAGACATTAAATAGAGAGACAATGTATGAGAAGTGATAAAATAATGAAAAAATCAGCTAGAAAACAATATAAAACAAAAATTAAGATTATAAATATATTAAAATGATTTATTTGATCTTATAAAATAAGTTGACATGATTATTTTCTTATCTCTCACTGATTCTTATTATAGGCTATAGCTTGCGTTGTGTTAAATTCTTTTAATTATTTTTAAGATTGCTGATATTTTTTAATGTATGACCAAAACAAAATAGACTCATGATTTTAGTTTAATATTATTTATTCCTTGTTATAGATTATTTTGAACAGTTACGTGAAAAGGGGAGTGCCAACAATCTTAAGGGCCCGGGCTGATACGGTATACCAAGCGTTTTAATTGTCAGTCCATTCACGAGTGTCAATTCAACACTCCAAGTTTTATTTGATCCAAAACACGGCACAAACCTCCAGGTTTCCGCCACTTCCTAATAATACACAGTATATTTATGTTTAAGGTAAACACACCTATTAAATAAATATGACAAACATTAAATTAAATTCACTAAAGTTTGGTCATATTTTAAAATTTGTTTCAATGTCAATGAAAAAACTAAATATTCCTAAAAGAAACAGACCAAAATAAAAACGCTTTTCATTATATTTTCAATGTTATTGACATGACTCAGTTAAATATATTTTAAAAGGCAATTTTATAATTTTCATTTTGCTTTTACTCTTTATTATTAGAGCCATAGTTTACTAGTTTGGATTTTGGATGTTTCATATAATTTTAAAATCAGTTATAGCTTCAGTAGCTCCAAATCATTCAGTCTCTAAATATGTTTTGTCAATTTTACAAAGGCCCTTCATTTATGGACGCGTGGACAAAATGTCAATATCTTCTAGTTTAGTATTACGATTGTGGGAAGTTTGGGGTTTGAATCTCGGCTGGGATTAGTTATGGTGGTTACTCCTAGATTCTATATCACTTCCGCTCCACAAAAATAAGAGTTAGTTCCCTTATACTCTTCCCTATCCATACCACATCAGTGTAATCAATGATACAAATAGCTATGATTGGGATGGGTCGTGAGACGTCAAACAAAAAGAAATGATTCAGGCTAAAGATGCACATGTTGCCATTGTGAATAAATATTTACAGCTATTTTTAATTCACACTTTTACCGAAAAAAAAAGTAAGATTAATCAAGTAAAGGGCTCCAAACTAATCAAAAGGTTTCAACCTCCTCGGGGTTGTTCACTCGTCGTGACTTGAAATAAGTTAAGCTTAAATTTTTCTGCGTGACATAAACTTGAGATACCTAACCAATTATATTGCAAAACAACTCAATCAGCTCCCATGTGCCTAAACCAACATTCTTAATAATTTAAAATACATCTACTAAGCAATATACTAGCAGACCACTGCATATATTATTGTGAGATTGTTTGAAATAAAATTTTAAATGGGAAGCGTTACTATCGTTCTTGATATGTTTATATTAAATGTTTCCCTAAGCAGAAAAAACATACATCTTGACAATAATCTTTAAGATCGTCTCCGTAATTTTTTTAAATGATAACTTGATAAGATAATCGAACATGGAACAGTTGGATTAGCCTCATATGTTCTATTTTAAAGCTATTAAATATTCTTCCCGTTTGAACATGATATCTGATGCAGCTATATCCTTAAGCTTGATTCACACGTTCACCGAAAATAGAGAATAAAATCAGTTTGCTTGGAGTAGATATTCACACGATGTATGCTGACCCATGATGCATTGCAACACTAACTTAAACAGCTGATTATCAAAATATCTTATTATCTAGTAAATAAATATATATTTGAGATAATTATCCAAAGGGATGTTTTAAAAATATAACGTAGTGTCGTGTGACGATCCAATACATTGATAAGAGCACCTTCCATTAACAGATTATTTTAAATCTCCTCACAACGGCCAATGAATCTATCTGCTTGCTTCTGGTTTTACAGTGCATGCGTTGACAAATGCGCATTCGCACTGATTTGAGATTTGATTGGTTCTCCCGTGCCGAAGATCTGGGGCAGAGCGGACAAGGTAGAGATAAGTTGAACTTTATTAGAATAGCTCGCGTTGATGAGGCGAAAATCATGTGATTGGCCACGTTTCTGTTCTGCGCTTGTTTTTTGATGAACGTGTGAATTTACTGACATTTATCGATCATTTTGATCTCCTAAGCTTCGCCAGTTTGCTCAATTAATTTCTAGAGTATTATGCCTTATCAATCTAAATATATGTTTAAACAATAGAAAATGTATTATAACATAATGATAATCATCCTTTTTACGTTTGCATTGCTTAGTATTAAGTGTTAGCGTACGTTTTATTAGCGGATGAAAAGCTACTCCACTCAAGCAGATTCTGTCCTATATTCACAGTGAAGGTGTAAATAAAGATTAAGAAACAAGACTTTATGGCCCACCTTGTTTTAGAATATTGCCTCAAAAGGTAAAGGAACCCTTGGTAAGAGAACCTCACAGATGGACGTCAAATATTCTGCTGATTATTGTACTGGGTGATTTTTACCTATTTATAAATATCTGAAATTGACAAGAGGATAATTATACATAATCACTTCGAGTTAGCATAAATTCGTATTCATAGATGTACCATCTCCCATGCTGGAGGATATTTACTATTCTACAAGTTAAAAGCTAACATAAATGGATTTTAACCACCATTACCACATACTTTTTGATATTATTGTGGTTGGAGGCAATGCATTAATTAATGCTTGTTCAAATTAGTAAAGAGTGACCGTAATTACTCTCACGTCAAATACACATCACAAAACTAGGTCAACTTAGTTATCGATTATTCTATATTAATGTACTCGTATATTCACGTTTTAGATCATCCGATCAGTGTGACTTCATTTACCTTAGGTAACTATATATTTTGCAACTTTGCATTCACCATTCAAATAATGGGGTGATATTGTCTCTACCACCAGAAAAACAATTAGTTATAATAGGTATCCAAAATTACAATAATCATTTATTATCTGCAAACATGGTTCAACTCGTTTGCTTTAAAATCTCTAAAAATGTATATGTACAATTTAAAATCATTAAATACTACCCCTCATTGATACACAAGCGAGGATAAATAATTTTAAAGTGTTTCTATGACCATGCTACAGTAATTAACTCTCTAATTCATTTATGGTAAATTAATTAAATAGATGTAATGTATTTACCTTGAAAATATCATGGATAAAAGCTGTACAAATTGAATAAAACATGGATATAAATTCTTCGATTACAGATAATAATTTAAATGCGTACACAATTTAGAAACTCTAGTTACTAAAAATAATATGCCTATTTTAGTTAGTAATATGGAATTATAATATTTTTATTACACATTTTTATAGTCACGTTTTCACTGAGAAACAATTTTCACACGATTTTTTAAAAGCTTCGATGCAACTCATTTGTACAAAAAACATAAATATAATTTACTTTATTTTTCATTCTATTTATTTCATTTGTGTAACTTGTGTGCTAATAACAGCAAGATAGTTGTTTTTTAACAATTATATCAAAGGAACGAACTGTTTATTTTCATTTACTAGTGGTGAATATGTAAACTAAATCTATTATATGACTTATGAGGGGATATATTCTTTTTGTATCTCTGATTAGATGGTGGTGCGACCGTATGCAAAATTGAGAACCTGTCTACCATACTGTGTTTGTTTGTTATTAGTTGTATTTGTATTACTAAGTAATAACCTAATATCTTTATTCCAAATGGTGGTGATTTGCTAATTTGTAAGCACCAAAACTCCAAATGTTGCATAGGTGTCATTCGTGTTGCTAATTCTTGTCACTTAGTAGAATCTTTGCCATTCGTGAACTACTATTTTAGAAGCTTCCCCCTATCTCTACTGGAATTAAAATCGCTTGGTGTCTACACTGTCTCTTTCACTCCTTCCTGATACTAAATTGGTAAATTGATGATTCCATGTTTTCAAATTTTACCATTTCAGGGATAATATTACTTATGTCTTAAGCGTCTAGATAATTTATAATTTGCTTTATTTTAACATTGTCTAGGAGATAACCACTACTTATGCTTTTAATTTAATCTAATATGAAATTAAAGTAATAATTTTAATGTTTAGCTTATCTTTTACAAACTTTCAATCTAACATAACTTTTTAATCTATATATTAATGTTATTTGATGGGTTGGAACAGAGATGGGCAGATATTATCTATAAATATTTGTTGTAAGTATTCGCTATATTGGTTTTGGTTGAATACAGTTTCTGTTTTAAATAGTCACTAGGAATCTCTGGTTGAAATTTACCTACCTTTACCTACCTATTTTCCAAGTTTTTTGGAAAAGAGCTAGACTGCTTTGTTTCATTTTTTACCTCATTGTACAGTATTTCCTCTTTTGTTAATTTTAACCTCAACCCAATTTTTTACTATGTTTCATGTTTCCTGATTCGTTTTTTTTATTTAAGAACATTTATGTTCAAATCTCAAATGTATGTTTATGTATGTTACCAATTAAAAAACCTCACCTCAGCTTTTCACGTTTCGGTGAACATGTTTTATGTTTTATTTCTGATTTTTTTTTCTAGCCTAATATATTTCTTTTAAGTAATTTTAACTTTAAATTTTCAGTAATTTATTAATATTAATACATATTTCCTATTAAGTAATTAATGTGTATTATAGAGATGAGAGAAAAGAGGTACGGGCTGATAATTATGTCATTTCAAATATTAATTTATTTTTCTATTGTATATGATTGTGGGTGTTAACGAACCTGAAACTGCTTTGTTAAGATATTAAGGGAAGTCATAGTAAATGCTATAATCTCAATCAATTTACATAAATTTATTTACTTTTTTTTAATAAATAAATTATTGTATGCGAGGGAGATATAAATCATTGCAGATCAGGTTACTACTGCCTGAATCAGTAATTGCATCATCTATACATGAGGTATCAACTTTTTTTCTGGTTTGCTGATGATGGGGTGATCGGGATTCAAATTCTTTTATAAAGTACTGAGGGGGGATTTCCTATATATATCCCCCTTCTCCAAACAAGCTCGGAAACATTTCTCTAAATTTAAAAATCACTTATCTCTTTACACCATCATTGTTAACATGTGATTTGGATATTAAGTCCCGGTGAGAAGAAAAAAAATTGAAGGTGAGTTTAGGGTACTACTTTGAACAATGTATACAGTCACAGCACTTACTAACAAAAAATTTGATAATACTGGTAATATTATTGCTTGACCACTATTCTTACTCCTCATCAGATTAACCAAAAATTTCACTGACTTAATAAAAAATAAAATATAAGGAGGATGAAACTTAAATTTGGGCATATACCAGAAATGATTCTTGAAAGAGAAATGAAAGATAGTATTTGACAGGGATTTTATCCCCATCATCCATGATTGGATTATCATTCAAACATTAAAATAAAGTAAAATTATTGGTAACATTCCATTAGTGTATATTTTAAAGTTCATTAAACTTATATTTTGTCTGTATAACAACACGTTCTTCTCGCTGGATGATCTATAGTACTTATAGTACTTATATCTATGAACCTTTTGGGACAATGACAATACTATAACACGAATCTGAGAAAAGGGACATAAAGTAGTATTTTGTAGCCGAAATATTGAAATTAGATGTCAAATATATAATTAAGATATCAAATTTCAACCGAATGTCCGAATTATGTCCAAACAAGATTTCAGCTAAAACCTTTTAGTTTTTTTTGTGAAAGATTAACTGACACCAACTCATTTTTATATTTTGGTAAGAAAAAAGATAAAGATAAATGTTTTAATAAAAAACTCAATTATATTGTATTAAAGTAGTCTTTACCTGGTATAAAAAATGTTCCTTCATATGAAATAAAAGTGTGCATGGCTCTATATAGACACAATCACCCAGAAATGATCATCATTAATGTGTCAGTAATGGACCGAGAATAGCCTATCAATGATCAGATGACGAGCATGTAGCCAATTAATGGTTAATGAACACTACTTCAATTTTGTGGTATATCCTTTATTTGCTCCGGTTAGTTACACGTGCACGTAGTGTATTTCACTTCACATTTTGTGAAAATATCATCCCTAAATGAGGTTTCGAAAAATTAAAGTTTATTTTTATAATTATTGATTCTCAGTTTTAAAAGCTTGAATGAAATTGTTATGAAATAAGACTGATGTAAAGCGTAAATTGTAGGCATTCTGGTTTCTAAATCTGACAAATAAAACATATAGGATATCTTAATAGTATTTTATTGTATATTATTTAAATAAATAATCACAAGTAGTACAAACGTCTAGTACTGGTGGGTTTCAACCAATTTTTGATATGTGAAAAATTCTCAATTATCATAAAATAGTAAAGTATTAAAAAAGTTAAATAGAAAATGCAATATATATATATATATAAAGTGAAAAATTAAGACGTCTACAACTAAAATAATACTTGATTTGAATTCAAAAAATACAAGTTAGAAAATACATCCCAACTCCTTTTTTCAATACCATTAAACTAGGTGGTTCACTAAAATTTGTCACTTTAAATATTGGGTAATAATTTTAAAAGGTTTGGTAAGCAGTACTTTAGAGTAACAATATAAAGGAAATATACTATACTAATATACCAATATCAGCATGACTAAATATTTTATATATTTATATATTAACAAAAATGGTATCAAAACAAAATGGCTGGTGTGACATAGTTACCCAAAAACAACACAAAGAATATAAAAATTCAAGAGAATATATAAGTTGGCTTACTTGCTTAGCTTACAATACTGACTTGATAGTCTAGTGTTCAGCCACCAAAACCAAAATTATACAGATGTCTACCATTATATTCAGTTGAATCTAGTAAATATTCTTAAAATTCCTCATCATCCTCTCATATTTAAGTAAATAAGAAGTATACGTTACAAGTGAAGACTCTTAAAACCATTAATCATTTTCTTTATGTTCTTAGACATACTGATGATACCTTAAAATAGTTTAAGAGAATGACAGAGTATTTAATAGCACTAAGACTAAACAATAAAAAATAATCAGTTTTATATATATAATATATATATATATATATATATATATATATATATATATATACGTTTATCTATTAATCGTATATATATATATATATATATATACGTTTATCTATATAATCACTTTACTCATTGGGAATCCACCCCCAAACTCTCAATGAGTTTTCTTTGCAAGTGGATCTAAAATATTGTAATTCCAGAGCCATTTTTTTTATAGGTCTTACCATTTAGCCACAAGAGACCTCCAAAGAAAGTTCCGCACCAACTTTAAAGTTGCTCCGACATTTTTAGTTTTTTCCGGGGTTAAAACTTTTTTTTTTTTTAACTTTTTGGAATTTTACCCTCGGTTACAGGCTAGAAGCTATAAGTTTGCCAAATTTCAAGTTTCTAGCTCATCTGGAAGTGTGTAAATATTAATGTCAGTGAGTGAGTCAGCCATGGGCTTTATAGTAGTATAATATAACAATATAAATATTGAATAAACCATGATAATTACCAATACATCTACCACACACTCGATGGGGGTAAGTCAAATTAATCAAAAAGTTTTCAAATTAATTGTATATTATTAATCATAGATCTGTTATATATTTAACGAATCAAAACAAAATAATAATAAGTAACATTAAATTTGATTCTAAAGCATAGACAAATAACTTATTTACCCCATGGCCTTAGAAACTCCAACCTACAAAGGTACCCCAACTATCACAATCTTGAGATAGTTCTCTCTGTCCCGCTCTGGACGATAATCACCAGATACAAACTCTCTGGCAAAATTTCCCGGCGATGTTTCTTGTGCGTCTGGATACACGAGAAACCTCGCCCAAGTATACGGAGGTAAAAGACGAAAGAAAGTTGCCAGAATCTTGTCTCCCACTTCCAATGGGAAATATCGCTCTGTGTGAACCCACGACCAGGCACCGGCAGAAAACTTTTCAATTCAATTCAGTTGATTTCTATTCCTCGTACTGTAAAACAAGTGTTTACTTTTGTATTTTGGTGGTGATTACTAAAGACTGCTGTATAGTGTTCAGTTCAAGAATTAGTATTTTGTTTTGTAATTGTGTGCTATCAAAACAAAAAATCTCTTTGAAATCTGGTTTCATCATCCTTACGAAATTATTAGATAAGCAACGGTCATTCATTAATAGCTCTGACAACAAGCAGTTACCATAATTCTCCCTTTGTCTTAAAAATCAATTTTCCGCCAAAGTCTTTATCACTTTTGACATTTGTTTATTATAAAAGAGAAGCATCACCAGCAATGATTTGAGGATCCATGGTGAGTAGGAGACTGAAGAGATGCGGTTGCTTGGAGTGATAGAAAAATATCACTGGAGATTTACTCCTGACATAAGTTGGTGTGTGCGTGTGTGATATAGCCAGGTCATTGGATATTTACATCTGGTTATTATCGCCCATTGAGTACCATAGTTATTAGTATTTTTCCACCACATTGAAATTATTGTTCTAGTATTCGTTGAGCATCTACTATCTTCAACGTTTGAGATATCTTAAACCCTAAAGTGGCTGACCCAAGACTTCCTAATGCCAATGGGTGTTGATATGAAGTAACTTGCATGTGTGTGTGCATTCTATTTATTGGACTCGCTTTAACTCCCAAATGGAATTGGGTGTTGACACAATAAAGCCTACATGTGAGTTCTGAGCAGGCACTCTAACATGCTGACTCACGCTAGACAAGTAACTAGTAGTGACATAAAGAAATAATCATTTCACGCAAAGGAATTTATTTTTACTCTAAATAAAACCTTCTTCATCTTTAACACATAAGCAAAATTAGATAAAATGCATACAGTCCGAACGGATAAGCGTTATTAAATAAATAACTTGTATTATATCATCGGGCCTTAACGAGCTTTAAGTAGGGGACTCTATTACTTTTTTCAGCTAATGGGATAGAATTAAGGATTAGAAGACAAGAACCAATTTTTCCAACTAAAATTTTAACTATACATAATTTCAAATAAAAAAAGACAAGACTGACGCATAGTTAACGTGCTAATCTATTCGTGTAGCAATGATGATAGTTTAATAAATAAATAAAAATATGCTAGTCTTTCTTTGTATGTCCCTCTTGAACTAAAAAACCACGGTACCAAATGAGCTAAATTATCTCATGAAAATAGCTTTAAAGTCCTGTTGAACCATATTTTCTTTTCAAATAAAATAATTAAAAGATTTTCAAATATTTTGTCTTGAAACATGTGATTCTTTTATTTGTATATTTCCTGTAAATAATCTTTAACTTGAATTCTAATTATTATATTTTGAATTCTATTTTCTATTTTATTTAATAATATTCCTCTGTCTATTTTTGTTCTATTCCATTTATTTTTAGTTTTATATAGGAGCGAGCTCCTTAATACCTACAAATATATACTGATATAACTAACTTAATTATAACTAGAGCTATGTGAGTTTTATGAATTTACATGCAGGGATATCACGCGTTTACCTGGTTGATCTACGGGCTACTTTTTTTCATGGTAAATTGCTGCTATTGGCCAACCTGGTTGATTTCTAGAAAGCCACTCTTCAGGCTAATTGAGGCTCCGATCATACACTGGTGCCAACCTCAGATTACACATTTACCCAGATGTTTTGAGGTCATGGTTCTCCCTAAGCGATCCAGTCGCCGTTCGCATGCTTGTCTCAACGCTGGTTTGATATTTCGCCTGCCTTCATATCACAGCCAGACTCCAGTCATAAGAGTAAATACTTTTTATGGAATCTCAGACTCCATATCCTACCCTCTAAAGGCCTCTTCAGGTTATTACCACATCCCATAGCTTACTGATCTATCTGCTAGATCGTTTATGACTTCCATATATTCTTACTTATCTTAGAGTCAATGTGATTTAGTCCCCTTAATCATTGTACTTTTATTCCCTAACGTATATCATTATCTTTCTCTCTTCCCCTATCAATGTTGTATTTGCATTCCTTAAGAGACCTTTTTGGTTTTCACAACGTCAAGGAGCTCTCCATTTCTCTTCTCTGTCAGTCCGTGGTCATTGATAAGCGCTTTATACGCCTCATATCCGGTTATATAATGCACAAAGCTCTGGATATATTGCAGGCATTTGAGCCTTGACGTTTCTCTACACATGGAAATATTTTGAAGTCCCTCTTACCAGGTTAACTTTTTTCAAATTTTCTCTTATTATTTACAAAGATTTTCTTATCCCTGCTGACGTCAACATTCCGACCCCGATCAGCGTTTCTACCCGGTAGAAGTAGCTTTTTTCAGACAATACATTGCGCCTATACATCTTACCTGTACATTTAGTGGACCTATAACAAGTGTAACATTCGTCACGTCAATGGATGCCATATAATAAGCACCGAAGAACCTCGTAAGTAGACCCAACTGAATTCTCCTTACCTTTTTTGTGTCGAGCAACATTCTTCAAACGATGTGCCCACATGCTTGCCCAGTAGCCTACGATGAATACAAGTAGATATTCGTGAGATCGATTGATGCTTTCCATAGGGTAAATAAGAACTTAGATACCATATATTATGCTTTGCGTTAGAACATACCTGCTCCATGGGAACAATGAAGTTACAGTTCTCGTCCTACGTCACACCCAGGTATCTAGTGGTCTCAATCCATCCTATTACCTGGAGGCCAATCTTCAGTAAGGGATTTCTTAGGAATGTCCTTTGAACAGCGTGTAGGTAGTATTCACTGGTGCTAATTTGTGTTTAACCTTATTGTAATAGATATCGTTACCCTATAATACCTGGTTCACCCTGGTTACTAAATGCAATCTTGATTGTCCTTCAACCTCTACTAGCAGATTACCCACCAAGCCACTGACTCCACTGTTCACGGGAGCAGCTTCATTTTTATTATCTTAGGTTCTCTATAAACATCATAAGCTACCGGTTCCCTTATTGACCTTTGAGGGAAGCCTATGATCAAATTATTGCATAAGGATACTCTCAGATAGTATGGCGTACTTTCTTTGTAAGTGTCCAGGAAGCTGAAATACAGTTTACTCGGACACTTGATTAATTTTAGCCTTTTGAGCAGTGTTAGCCACCACAGGTTGCCAAACGCACCCAAGATGTCGATGAATATTCTGAGCGAGCTCTTCGTGTTATATATTAGGCTTATAGCCATTGCTATTACGTCCTTCGTGGAAATATCCCGCTTGAAGGCGTAAATTTTCTGGTGCTTTCCTACTATCTTATGGTATTTCCGTTGTCTTGCACAGAGGAACTTTTCTTGTATTTTTACACAAGTGTTTAACAAGCATATCGGTATATATGACAAAAATAGTAGTTATTGTTTTAGTCTTCTCTCTTCCTTTAAATGACTACCTCAATTTGTTTTCAGTCATTTAGTAATACAGCATTTATCAGGCATTCATTCAGTGATAGGGCTAATATGAAGTGATTTGATCTGCAGATTGCTGCAGCACCTCGACCTTGATGACGCCTGGTCAAGGTGATTTGTTTATATTCATTAAAGTTATAAGCCTCTTTACCTTCACATGGGTTACTGGATACATTTAAGTCTCGTCATCGTATGAGTAGAGCATTAGTTTCTGGTGTATTTATGTTGGTAGTCTTCGTCTTCTATAGAGTCATAGAGGATGAACGTCTCCAGGAGAAACCTTGATCATTTTTACGGCCATAGAGTCTTCCTTTTATCTGGTCTGTGTGTGTCGTAATCGATACTGGGAACCTTAGTTTACCCGTAAATATTTTCAAATGGAACTCCCCACGGGTTATTCGTGAATTGTTCCTTAACATACAATTTCTAACTCGCTTCCCTTGCTGATACTAGGCTTCTCTCCAGATTGTTCTTCTCTCTTATATAAATGCCAAGAAGTATTAGCTTACTTGCAAGGTCCTGCTCTAGATTGAAGATCTTTTTGTCTCTTTGGGATTCCTCACTAAATCTCTGCTATTGGTGGTTCCAGGGTTTATTGGTGACTTACATTATTCACTCTGAAGAGGTATCGCCAAATTCATGGCACCCTGCAGGGACTGCATTAGCTCTTTATACTTCTAACTAGCGATGTTCCCAAGTGACACCAGGGTAGAAACATCAAGCTCGCTCCTAGTGTGATAAAGTCATCCTTGACGATGTTATAGTGACGTCGTCCTTTCCTACATTTACCTTGTTATCTCTTTCCTCCGTTGATAATTTGGAAACCTATGAGAATGTGGTCACTACTGGTAGCGTACTCGATTACCTTATAATCTCTTATCCTGTTGATGGCTTCAATGTTGAATAGGATTACATACACATTGCTTGATGCTCTCACTATTTCTGTATTGTTATGTATCTGATAATATCTTTCAGTTTCTCACTTTTTTGAAAGTACATATTCATCAACATACATCTGGCTATCTTGGTTATGAGCTCCCCACAAGTAATATGCGTATCATTGAAGTGTATTACCTTCGTTGATGTTATATGACTACTTAACACAATAACACCACTCCATGGTTTGAATCAATTTATTACTGGCATGTGAGTAATCTTTCCATTCCTGCTATATAGTTGCTGCAGGCACATGACATCTAATTCTATCTCTTTAGTGAGCCTTATTATCTCATGAAATATGGTCACATTTCTCATCCCACTTAGCTGTTTTACTCTGACATTGCTATGGGATAGAATTTCCCCTATTCCGGGTGGGACGTATATGCCTGGCTTTTAGACCAAGTCTCTCTAGAGTCAAGAGTTTTATGTCCTTGAGCTCTAACAAACAAATCAAAGAACGGTTCTTCTTTGAGTACCCCATTCCTACGTTCAAACGCTTTACTCAATTTGTTGCGTAAGCTCAGCGGGTCCGTTGGTAAGTTTACTTATTTGAAGAGTAATTTTTCTAGTTCCTCGGGATTGTGAAACGTTATTGTGTCACCTCTTTATTGTGCTGTCCTCACAATATGTCATAAGGCTGGTTGCAAATTATGCTTTTACTCAATTATTGACAGCTGGAGTACTTCTTGAAGTCAAAGTATATTGTTGTTAATTTTATATCCACAATGTTTTTCGTTTCCCTACCTCTCTCAGTCACCAAATCTGATTTATTAGTGACTGGTTACCCAAAGAGATTGAACTACACCTTCTTCTTGGGCACTGCCTACAAAGCCCATGCCTCCTAATGTCGTCGGTTTCCCCTTTTTCCAGTACTTACATTTTTGGGTCTGAATCTCTGCTTTTGGTTTAGTCTATTCAGTAGGAGTTGATACCACATGATTGAATGCCTTTCACTAATCCGTTTGGGTGGCCAGTTTACGCTGGCATGCTTTGATTTTTGCCTCTATAATTAGCAGCCATCTCCTAGTTCCTTCTAATTTTAGATAGAGATTTCTTCTAGAAACTGCCTTCCATTACGGCCTCCTTTTTAAGGCTCTTATTTTTTGTCATGTTCCTCTTAATTAATAATAGCATTCGTCCTATACTGTGAGTAATCTAACGTTCCGTGTTAGTTATTTGAGTCCTTTCCATAGTCAATCTTCTGTATATGTCAATTTATCATCATTTGTTGCGTAAGGCACTCATGGGTGTTTGGATTTTTACAGCTCTACTTTTGAGGTTGACTCAAGATATATATATATATATATTATATATATTTATATCATATATATCATACATTAATTAATATACTTAATAATATTATATATTAATAATAATATATATATATAATAGTAATAATATATTATTATTACTAGATATTTTATTAATATATATATATATATTATTAATATATATATTAATATATATAATTTATATATATATTAATATATATATATTATTATATATATATTAATATATATATAATTTTTAATAATATATATATTATATATTAATAATATATATTATATATATATTAATAATTATTATTAATAATATATATTATATATATATTAATAATAATTATTAATACCATTAATATACATATATATAATATCATACATATCATACCATTAATTTGTGACACTGAGCTACCACGACGTAATACTTGATGAATAACAAAGAGTACCTGATGTGAGGTTGATCTCTAGGGAGATTTCTTACCCTGGGTGAGACCTCAGCCACGTGATTGGTTGCCGCTCTGTCTCTAATCCTGGTTCTAAATGCTTAGGTGAATTCACCATCATATTCCTCTTTTATGATTTTATTTACAGAGTTTGACTGAAAAAATCTGCCGTTATTTCCTCACTAAATATTACATTAAAGGGAGTAATCAGCGACCATCTTTTGCGTGGATTTTCTCATTTAGCTAATTTATTATCTCCTTGTGTTTCATAATATTCTCGGAATCCCTCAAGAACTCAGTATCTACAATTACCATTTTTCAGACCTCCTAACACATTATACTTTAAAATTTTCTTTCGCCACCGTGTCTACCTTGGTTATCAGGTTCTATTTTATTTCATTCACGTATTTACCTGTATTAATGATATAATTACTATACTGGTGTTTTGTTCTTTTGACTTATGTAGCTGGTGTACTATCAGCGCCTACTTTGGGGCAGAGGATAGCATTGCAGCAAAGGTCATTATTGTCCCCGTTTGATTCACGGTTCTGTCCTTTATCTGTCGAGGTAGCTCATTCTCCTTTTCTTGTTGGATGATATGACTCTCCTGGTGTGTAATTTGTATCGTCAGGGAGGTCAACTAATTTATTATATGTCGCTAGTTCACTCCACGGTAATAAGTAATCTAATATCAAAAATTATCATTTAAATTCATTATATTCGTCCTTCTCTCCTTATCCGTCAAGTTTTTGTTTTTATTTCCACTTCCCCTGCTCTCGCTCTCACTTTCTCTCGTAACATAAAACAATTCCTAAACTAATAAAAAGAACCATCACGTATGGTAGAATATTGTAATATTTACATTAATGTGTAAGGACAACCTTAAAATATAGCTCAAGATTCTGAAAATTTATTATTTAAAAACAAGGTTCTGTGGATTGAGGTTAGGTGTAGTGTGGGGAATGTAAATTTAAAAAACCTGAGATATTTTTTTTTGTGACAGAAAAACTAAAATTTCACAAACTATTTTAAAAACAACTTTTTTAATATTATTAAATTAAAGTCGTGCAGGTAATTGCAGGGACCAATCTGTCTCCTTAATAGACTATTATTTCATCCATGATTTTTTCAAACTGTGATGCTCTTTTTATACAATGAGTTTTTGGTGTCTATCTATTCAATTTAGTTCTTCATACCTTATGAACGCTCTTAGGCAAATATTGCTTGTTATATGAATTGCGTTCAATTGTGTACTCACAGTATGGGCTAACTAATGTTCCGTTTAAGATATGGCTTATAAAATTTATTGGTGAATATATTTGGTTGATGTTTGTCATAGTTATCTTGATATTGTAAAATATGCAATCATATTATCGTGCAGCTGGATGTAGAAAATCCTAATTTGATATATTTTTGATATTTGGTTGTCCGTACGAGTATTTCAAACACGCATATATATCCAGTAAATATAAAAATTGGAATTCCAATAAGCCTTAAGATAATATTATCTCGAAAACTTAAAAGAATTTGGTGGATTCAAATTAATGGATAGGATTAGGCCAGAAGTGTTGAAAATGAATAATTCCTTAAATAACATGTACACTGTTATGACAAGACATCTTGTGAATGTGGGGAATGCCAGACCTCCACCGTGGTTCGGATTCCACGATAAACTGTAGGTCCTCCATTTCATTTCACAATCACACTCCCATTACACATTAGCGTATGTGTGTATAGCCCAAACTGGTAGTAAGACGCGGTGCTAATAATAATAATACACTGTTATGTCGTAATTTATTTTGTTTTAACTATTTAAAACATATTTATGCTGTATCAATATACTTTAATTTTTTATTAGCACCAATCCTCAACAGGGAAGAGATCTAAATATTGTTTATAGAGATTTTATAGCTTAATCTTTAAAAGAAATGTCAATATCTAAACACGCTCAGATTTATCTTTATTTTGACTATGTTCGCATTTTGTTACACAACTTACATCAAAAAGTATTAATATCTAAACATAATTCAAGATTTGGTTACTTTTTCCTGGGGTTAATTTTACATAGGGATTACTAAAATAGTTAGTTTTATATAAATAAGATGATAGAGGAGTTAAGAAGACTGGATTAGTTATTATATGCATGAAGTAGGTGAATAGAGTGCACCAGAGAAAGTTATGTAGATAGATAACTAGTTTTCAAAGAAACTCACACTCCAGCCTTTTGAGAAATTGATTAAAAGGGGCGAGTAGCTCACAGCAGCACTGATCGTGGAAAAGAGATGCAAGGGAGATGAAGCAGAAGAGTGAGTGGCTCACTTGATTGAAACTTCCTGGACGTTAGTTAACGTGTAGTCTACTCCAGCCGAGTTGCCTAATTGGTTCGCTGGTGTCACCGAACCGCAATGAGACGAATGCTTGAATGACAATGAGACGAGACGAGACGAGAATACACTCTCCTTCCCCTTTTGTATACTTCTACTTACAGTCCCTCTGAAGATGCATGAGGTTGATACATCTGGATTGTATAAACAATAGTGACAGGCGAGAGTGGCCAAGCACTCAGGGTTGGACAAAAGCAGATGTTTGGTCTGACTATGATTGTATTTATAGTAGTAGTGGGAGCTGTGGTGGTATCCAATGTTTCTGGTGGTAGCAGACACAGTCAACTCCAACAACCAGAAATTGTGTATTCAGTCCCATCAATAAATCAAGTTATAAAAATTGTATAGTATTGGCTGGAAACATAAACCTGTTGGTAACTCTAGCGGGTTATCCATTAACCACCTAACATTTTGAGGGGGGGCTCTAGTGTCTCCATGCTGTTACACGGGGGGAGGGTGGTGTACATCAAAGTGTTACGTAACACAGGTCTTATACTCAAATTCTGATGTTCAAAAATAATATTATTGTTCATGTTTTCACCTTTGATAAACATACTTATAGATAACTTCCGAGTATATCTGTGATGTCGAAAATGCAAGTTTAGCACTTACTTTACGTTTATAAATATTTTTAATGTGCTTCGGTGGCATTGTCTGCCCGAGACTACGAACGCCACACACATTCGAGAACAAATATTTTCATCCGCATGAAATGACATGTTTATACTCATTACTCACGGTGCTAATTTAGATTTGTCGAATCTACTGACCCCCTCATGTTCTAAAAGTTGAACAACAGCTGTCAGTCGAAACGGCCTTAATTTGTTTGTACAGTTGAGTTTGAGTATAATTTAGATTCCTACTGCACATTCTTTTACATAAACCGTGAATAATCGCATGTGTTTGTACAAAAACAACAATAATTATTCAAAAAGTAAAGACTTGTATTTTGCTTGCGTATAAAAAGCGATATCTAGAAAAAAAACGGTGGAAGAGTCTCAAAAATATGTTGTAGTTTAATGGAAAGAAGCAAAAATACAGTATTTGTCTCAAGGAAAGTTTGAGTGGTCCATCAATAGTGTTATTTATTCTTACTAGCAGTATTTTATGAAAATTAAAGCTTCAAATATCATTAATTATGTTCAAAAGGTAGGTGTATACCATATAACATTTCCCTTATGATAAATATAGTATATATGTTTATAAATGCAAATATTATACACCCGTTACGTTGGCCGCATTGTCTAAATTGTCATTCTTTCAGTAGACTAGATGGCCGATGTTGGAGGGATGGGGTTCGAATACCAGTCAAGTATACTGAAAGTTGCTTTTCCAAAATGGCTTCCTGCTCCACCTTCATGCAAATGCTGATACATTTTATTTTAAACCCTATCTTTGTCGTATACATTTTGTAGGGTGGTATAGTTGGATTGTAGTTATTCTACTAAGTCTTTATTATATTTATCTAATGGCGTATAAATGAGGGAGGTAGAATTTTAGAGGTAGTCTACCCTCATTAACGTGGAGAGAGAGAGTATAAACGATTTAAGATAAGCTACTCTGAGTACACCCGACCGGTATTCAAACACAGATCTCCACTTCATTGACCCACTAGTCTTTTTAGAGTGTGAAATCAGGGTCTAGGATTGATGTTGGAACAAAACATTAGTCTAGGTATTGATAAGTTAGCTAAAGTAAGATTGTAGATTAATCCGAAATATAATTTAAAAAAGTTGTCTGTCTAGAAATTGTTTAAATAGTTCTCTATATGATGATAATATGACTATCAAAAAAGATGCACAATATTAAGAAATATGTCTTCCTCCAGCATAAAGTATTGGATGTGGGCACTTTAACATCATCATGTATCGCCTCTACAGAAAAGGGCAATCCTACTCAGCACATAGTTGTGCGTCTTGCTTTTACTCAGAACGCAAACCTGACATCCATAACACAAATATAGGAAAGGTTTTTCTTCATGATCCTCAGGAATTTGTGCTCGACATTTTTATGTCTTTATAAATAATAATACTCTCTGAAATAATTTATAATCAGGATTTAAAATTGATTTTTTAGAAGTATTAGCTTTGTTATTGATATCGTGTGGATAAGTATCGATACCCAAGTTCAATAAAAATAGAGAACAGGAATATAGAAATGTGTCTTGACATCTAATGACTTGCATTGGAGACTAGAACTCAGATAGATGTAAACATAATCTTGTTTTAAGTGAATAGACATAACTTATTGCTACGCGTGTTTATTAATTAGTATTAAAGTTCTAGTATGTACTTGAGTATGTGTATATATGTTTATGTAATTAAGGCCATTAGCGCAAGCGATTGGAATACGAAGCTTTCTGAGCATAAGAATACTAATATAAGACACTTGAGCTTAGAGGTAATTTATCGACTGGTAAGGTTGATTAACATTTGAAAATTGAAATATTTCCCAAATTCAAGATTTAGGATCACTTTTTTATTAAATTCATATAAATCTTGCTATGAATTTTTCACCTGTTATGACTTTCAATTTAAAATAGTTTGTTCAAGTTTGAATTCTGAGATCACTTTTGATAATTAAATAATACGTTATTAATCAAGTTACTAGAAAATCGGCGTTCTATAAAAAAAAATTCAAGTGCTTATCATACATAGCTCTAATTACTAAGCAAAGAATATTCCATGAAAAGAATTGTTTAAAAAATAACTAAACATATTGTATACTGTTAAAATAAAGTTACTAAAAATGGTAGAATCATTCTCATATTTTTTAGTCTAGAAAATAAAATTCAACTATAGTTTTTCAGTTAACTTTTATTGAATACATTTTTCATTTTGAGGGCAAACTTTTTTTGCTACTCGTATGATCATAAATATAGATTTTTGATGACAATGTTAAAAAAATGCTTAAATTTACAACTAAAAGATTCTTAAAAAACTACAAATTATTATTTATCATATAGTTTACCTCAGAAAATAATATCCATGTAAAATCGTAAATGAAATTTTTGAATAATAATTTTCAATAGTAATCTAACAATAAGTTTACGCTAGAAATAAAATGATGATTTCACCTCGAGGTATGACAATCTAGGTCATCTAAATAAAGAGTATGAGTCAAATCCATTAAACCGTTTCGATTGTATTCCCAAATAAAATGTCAATATATGTCATTTAATAGCAGTAGACTTTAACGATTGCAATATACCTTCTCTCTTTAATAAAGTAAAATAGAGAATCACTTAATAAATCTCCAGTATTAGTAAATCTACTTTATAGGCCTATGTCTAAATAAAACTCCCCAATGGCACCTTGTTTGCACGATGGCAAAATCCCTTCAGTCGCTATGCAATGAAATTATTCATGACTATTGATTAGATTGTACTTTGTTTGAATGAGTCTATTTTCATTTGACATTCAAGAACTACTTCATCTGTTATCTTTAGTCATAGCTAGCCCTAATGCTAACGAGAGAGAGAGACATGATTATATGTTCAATGGTTTAATTAGAACTAACATAAGCCCGTGTCTTCGCTCACATTAAGCAATACAGCAACACATACGACAACTTCAAATAGTCGGAAAGAATGAAACTTCAAGAGCAGTGTTTTATATACTTGCGAGTATTCAAAAAGAAGCACAGATTCACCCCCATCCCTTCCCCCTTCACAGCTCAGCTCAAATCACGTGCCATCTTATACCAGCAGAGATCAATGTTCACTGTTTACGCCCGGTTTTTTCTACGCTTCTTAGCTTGATGATGAACTAACGTGAGCTAACCATGGTTTTCTTAAAAATAAGGAAGGGAGTCTCGTCTTAATGCAGTGAGTACTTTTTGTGTGTACTTGAAACAAACAAATGTGCAGGCAAACCGACATTGTTAACATTGATTATTATTCAAATGGAAAGGAAAACACAATACATATTTTAATGTGCAGAAAAATCTAGATGATGCACCAGTTCTTCACACGGGAAGTCTCTAAATAAACTGTTTTCTTTTATAGTATATTCAATTCACAGAGAAAAGTAATTAAATCTTAAATTATATAAAAATATTAATATATTTAAATTTTAGTTCTTATTTAAATAAAAATAATAATAAAAATGGTCAATTTACGATTGCCGAAGTTTTCTCTTGGGTTGTGGCCTGCTAATGATTATGACCTCTGGCCTGCCTTATAATAGCTTTGAATCCGGATTTAGTCCATATGCCATTATCATTATTAAACAGTAAGGTCAACTATATAATTTTCAGCCAACGCAACACACCGATAATTACTATACAATTTCATAAGACTGAGTATCAAATGTTAAAAGTGTTTTTTTTATATATGTTGCTTTAAGTTGAAGTAGGTCTGCCTGTTTCAATTATTATATTTTTCTTGTCAAAAAACCGTTAAGAAAAGCTATGCTTTAAAATATTCCTTATGAATTTTGACACAGCAATCCTCCTCTTCCACTGGTGCACTTGTTGAGGCACTCGTCATTCTATTACTGTACGCAAAGAAACAAACCACTTCCCTTGGAGGATCAAACAAGCATCAATATTCTGTCAAATAAAACTAAAATTACTGTAAATTGGTGAAATATAAATTATTTTGTAATAGAGTAACCATAATTATATCTATAAATAATGACTATCGCTAAAAGAAACTAAAAAAAAATATTTTAACAGTATTGAAAGTATGATCCTACACCAATCACGATAGTAAACTCATGCACTAACACTCGCCTAGAGAAACGCTGCTTCACTTTCCCCGATGAGGACCGGACGGACCCAGAAACAAACGATTGACGGAATAAAGATCAAGTGAGACCAGCTGGCTGGCCAAGTGGCTGGTCAGTCTGAGAAAGAACTGCTTGCTCTAAGGAAGAATAGCTGCCACCTAAACTCAGTATACTTTTTGGATAGGTTTCTACCTATACAAATTTGTTTTAACTTTGGTTTCTTTTTAATTTCTTTTTTATATTTTGTCTTCCATTGAATAGACGCCACTATTATATTATATACTAGATAGCTGTTGCCCACGGCTTTGCTCGCGTGAAAGTTGATTATATACAAATACGAAAATATACATATGTATTTACAGATTAATTTAAAATATTACGTTACGTTGATGACCATAACTTGACCTCAGATCAAAAATAATGCAAGTCCGATACAAACTTCACCCCCTTTTTCATCCCTTATTAAACAAAATTTCCAAAATTCCTGAAACACGTATTTATTTGTTTTACGTCAATAACCGAAATACAAAATTTTTTTTATGTAACTTTCAAAATGACGGACTTTCATACATATTATTATACATAATATATATCCCCTATTTTGACCCCTTTGGGGTGGAATTTTCTAAAATCCTTTCTTAGTGGGTGCCTACATAACAAAATGAATATACAGTCCGAATTTCATGCTTGTAGCCTTGATAGTTTGCGCTCGGCGATGATGAATAAGTCAGTCAGTCAGTCAGTCAGTCAGGACATGTTATTTTATAAGTATAGATTGTGTGTGCTAATTAAAAAAAATAATAAATGGTACGGTGCACTGCACAGAATTAATCCTGCTTTATCTTAAAGTATACATTTACTAAAAACTTATAAGATTTGTGAAATGAAATAAGAGGTATGTATATTGTTGTAGAAACATTACACCAAAGATCATAAATGAAATAATATATACCGTTACTTACTTACTATATGGCACTAGGCACTAGGAACACTGTCACAGAAAAATAAAGAATCAAACTCTTTTCAAAAACCAGATTAAAAAAGTGAATTATATATTTGCCAATAATCCAGAAATGATTGATTTAATAAAAATATATTTCAAATAAAAGAAATTTGTCTTTAATAGTAGGTCTACTACGTCTTTACTATGATAAATTATTTTGTATCTCATATAGTTGCGGGGAATAATTGGAAAAAATTGGAAAAAAAAATCTCTAATGTAAAATACCCTCAAAGTTTCTTTCATGAATAAAAAATAAGAACAGCCATCTGGTTTATTACGGTAAACAGTGTCTATCAGTTTTGTTTAATCAAATTTATTAGAGCTAATTTAGATTACATCAATTTTTTCTCTTTTTGCCCTTCAGTAAACAAACCCTTAAATTTAGGGTTGAACATCTAATTATAAAAATATCTCTGATGGACTTTATGAAAACCTCAAATCAGTAAAATATTTTCGGTTCCAGCCCGAGATACAGACAGACAGATAGATGGCATCGCAAAAAACAATTTTTCTGTTTGAAGGAGTCATGAAACGTCGACATTTATCAAAATATTGAGTTCGATTTTTTTGTAGACCACAATTCTTTCGCTATAAGTTGTTAAGAGAAAGTAGAAAGAGTTACAGATAGTAAATAATTGGTTGTTAAATAGTAAAAACAAATGAAAGATAGCTAGAAATGTAACAGACTTCAGTATATGACTGTATTTATTCATTCTCAATATTATTGTCTTAATTCGATCTACTCTTTTGAATCCGCTATATTAAATTTTCTATTTTAGAACCATTCTAGAGAAAATTCTCTTGAGAACTATTGGCATTCCAAATTTTATATCTATAGGATGTCTAGAAGCGGCATAGTAATTAATGGTGACAGCCATATTTCCAAATTATATCGAATTATGATGTTCAATTCCATTTCACTTTTTATATAATTTCCAACCCAATAACAAATATGACAACTAATATATTTTAAAAACAATCATTGAAACTAAACATTAATCTGCCCACGAACTTATTTCACAAGGGAACGCAATATATGCCTTAGAGCGACCATAAAATATATATAAAAATAAGTTATATTCATTGATAAAAAAAGTATTGGAAATTATAGCACCACAGTTTAACAAAGGTGTAAGTGCTCAGATAATTATAGGTGTTTACTGTTTAAGATTGTTTTTCTACACGAAATTAAATATTTCATTTTTCTACCAAACGAAAAATATTTTATTCTACTAGTTTGGAAAATCTTACCCCTTTAACAGCCATTCATTTTTTTTTTCAGAATGTTTGGGGTTGCTCTTATACCTGACTGATAAATTTTAATCTTCTACCACAGTGAAAAGTGTTTTTAGCACAACATAACTGTTCAAGTTATACGATATTCAAAACTTTACGATAATGAGCTAGGGATGAGTAATATTGAACTAGAGGAAGTGTATCCAAAATTGCTCGAAGGTATATTGGAAAACCATTTAGTAAAAAGCACCCTCAGTACATCCGAACAGGATTCAAATCCCGATTTCCTCATAATCGGCATTCTAGTCTATTAATAGAACGGCACCTTCAGACACGTGGCCACTAAAGGGAAAGTTCAATGAAGGTAAGCCTTGTTTTTTATGAAAGTTTTGGAAATTTATACATTCTACATTTAAACAAACTCTAAATTTAAATTTCAAAATTTAGAAATGATTATTATTTCTTTTATCACCACGTCTTACTACCTGTTTAGGTTATACATCTATGTACTATTTACTCTTATGGTTTTTAGGGATGAGAAAACCTGTATTTAGGGGAATTGTACCAAAATTTGGGTGGAAGAGACAGTGAGAGAGACTGAGAATCTAATTTTTGAAAACCACACTTATTATACCCAACCGAGATTAGAACATTGATCTCACTTTCATCAGCAATTTAATCTACCACGCGAGTAGATTATTATACCATACGCCCATTGAAGTGTATTTTTAGTAATGATTGGGGTATCTGGAGTAATTTCACTACACCACTAGATGTTTTTTTAAAGGTTATGTTTACTAGATGTATAAAATGGTTTGGTCGTGTTTGGGCAACAAAAAGACAGAAAACATTTCCATTTTTACATGTTAGTGTTATTTAAGCTTTTTATATCTCTTGGCTTTGGAGTTACAGTAAACACAGATATACCCACAAACACACAGACACACACACACACACATAAATTCTAACAAATACACATTCTCTATTATTTATAAGATGATTTATTATTGATTCCCATTGACAGGGTTCTCATAGTTTGAGCTATGGACAGGCTAAAATGTAGGGTTATGGCCAACATTTTTTTTCATGTTGGAAGTAGGGTCTAATTTAATTATCTATTAAGAACCTTTAAAATTGGATCCACTGTAGATCTAATAAGCATAAGCTAAAACAAGTACAAATATAAATGTTTTGTACCGCTATCTTGAAATAAAATGGCGGACTTAGTTTGTTACTAGCCTATATGTTAGCCGAACGTCTCAGTTATATAAATGCGATATTTTGCAAAATAATTGGTGCATTGGTTTGGGCGTGTTTGATCAATAAATAAACTAAATAAATGCAGGCATTTCATTTTTGTATAATTGGTAGGATGAAAGTAAATATAATAAAAAATCCTGAATTTAACATACTGTGGTTTCCCAAATAATAATCATCGTACATAATTTAAGATTTTCATGTTCCTTCGTTTGACATACTTCTGCAACACCAATCTCGCAGTTTAGTACCTCAGGCTCACAATATGGGTCGTCATAAAAACGAGTATTTCCTAAAAAAGAAGTCAATATAAGGATTTCGCTTTCTACCTTTACTGGTTCCTTGGCTAAGCGAATAGATATTTACATTATCTAATGTGCTAGGTTTACTCATGATTTCCTCCTCCTCCTCCTCCTCCTCCTCATCATCATCATTCACTCTTTCAACTCTGCGGGTCGTCTGGTACATCTTATTCCATTTTTGTCGATCTTTCCAAACTTCTAACTCTATCATGCATCTCCAGTCCACACCTTTAGCTTCCATGTTCTTCTGCGCTTGGTCCATCCATGTTCCAGGTCCATAGCTTTACTATGGATGTATAAAGAAATGCTAAGACACACACACTAAGGATTTACTGAACTGCATACTTAAAGTTTTGAACTACTTGGTTAATTGAATTTAAAGATGCATTTCCCAGCTGACACATGCTATATGGCTCGATATATTTCACTAAGTATGCTTGAAAAGTAGTACCATCTTTCTATTTTTCTTGGGTTAAGAATAATGCCCAATGTAGGTCACAGGGTTAAGAAGTCAAGCTCTCAATAAACATTCAACTTCACTTATAGTGAACTCCTTATGTACCCAGATATTAGGTTCAAAATGTCCAAAGGTCACTTAAACTTAAATATGTTCCTACTTAACTGTAAGTGAAAGGTGTGGGATTGACAAAACAAAATATCACAGCTTGAATACAATTTTTTAGATCTATTTCTCAACATATACATAGTTAGCTATGTGCTGATAACTGCTATGTACCTTTTTAACTATTATGTTTTATCCACCGTGGTTCGGATTCCACGTTAAACTGTAGGTCCTCCATTTCATCTCACAATCACCCTCTCATTACACATTAGCGTAAGTGCGTATAACCCGAACGAGTAGTAAGACGCAGTTGCTAATAATAATAATAATAATAATAATAATAATAATAATAATAATAATAAACTATTATGTTCTGCCTTTTTATGGGAGAATTAAGATATTTATCTGAATATGTATCGATGTAAATGTAAGATCAAATAAGATTAAGATGATAAACGCTATATGTATGTAAGTTTTATTTTTAAAGAATCGCGATTTTCCTATTAATGTTAATATAAAACAGCCAACACAAAAAAAGTATATTCTTTGATTTTAGATTAATAGTTGCAGAGATATGGAAATGTCCACTTCAGTGAAGTACCTTAAAAGTCATTATTATGGGGAAATTAAACTAGCCATTTTATTTATAGTCTTAATTTACGCCCAGACATGAATTTCAATCAAAATTGTCAGTGATCGTTTTGAAAAAAAAAACTATTTTTTTCTCTTACCACCCTTTAGTAAACTACTCTTAATTTTAGAGTTAGAAAGACACACAGACAGAAGGCATTGCATAAAACAATTTTTGGTGATCGGGGGTTTATGAGATGTCAACATCTCGGGTTAATTTTCTTAAACGGCCGCAATACTTTACTTTTAGTATTTAAAAAGTTTATATATACAGGCGTATATTATAAAAACTTTTGGTTTCATAAAACTTTATTTTTAATAATATCATAGTTATAGGCCTAAGTAGACGTACATATTTGCATTGATAAGTAATTTCATATTTCAAATGGTTGAGGATATATAATTTAAAAATAGAATTTACGCATCATACCAGAACCCTTAAATTTATTTTGACGAAAAATCGAGAGTAGACATTTATTTGTAATATTTATCTGTGTCTATAAATGAAATTTAATCAAAATAGTTAAAGCCAATTTTAATAAAATCATTTTTTTCTCTATTTGCCCTTAAGGAAACTACCCTTAATTTTAGGGTTAGATATCCAATTCCAAAACACCTAGAGGCAACCTATGAACACCCTAAATAGCAAGTTTTAGCTCAATCGGTAAATTAGTTTAGGTTCTACTCCAAGGTACAAACAGAGAGATAGATGGCAATGAAAAAACATCTTTTTCGGATTCGAGGAGTCATGGTACATCGACATTCATCAAAAACCCGAGTTCTATTTCTGTTCACGGTCGCAAAACTTTCTCTACATGTAAGATAGAGAGAAAGTGAAAATAATAACTCTACATTTATGGATTGCTGACATATCCACACCCCTCATTGCCAAGGAGCTTTACAAATAATATGTATACATTAAAAGTAAATATAGTAGAAATTGTTTCAAATTTAAAATGCAAACATTAACATTCGGTTTATTCCCTACTTCCTCGCTCACTAATGAGACAGCGTGATGGTATATAGATTACTCTGTATTCTTTAATAAAAGGAGTACATCAGAACAAATCTCCTCTAGATCTGATGAGTACTTTTTGAGTTTACTGAAAACAAACAAACATACGAAATCGGATGTAGAAAAAAAATCCACAGTTTTTTTTATGTGTATTGTACTGAAAAGATTGTAGTTCTCTTCAATTAATGCTATCATTTAGCTAATCCAAATTACAGCGCCACAAAATATCTGAATTTAAATAAATGTTTAATACTTTTCTTTTAACAGATATTTTATTACTGAATACAAATACATAGAAACAAACAAAATACTTTATTCATAATAATAAATAAGACAAACACCAACCCTTTGGGTTCTCGAATGTAAATAATAACTGTTCGTAAAAATTAAAAAGTTCCATGTATATCCTAAATCAGGATACAAATCTTATCCAGTGGGGGGAATTATATCCTTTCTGCACTACCCATGACCATTGGTCTCTTCTTCGACGGATGCTCTTGCCCCACTGGTCACGGACAGGACACCCGCCCACTATCACTCATGACGACCTTCAGGCCGGCATCACACGTTAACGGGCTGCTGCCCTCAGTCTCACATCACCAGAAGAAGCGGTCACGGACAGGACACCCGCCCACTATCACTCATGACGGCCTTCAGGCCGGAATCACACGTTAAACTGGCTGCTCCCCTCAGTCTCACATCACCAGAAGAAGCGGTCAGAACAAGACACCCACCCACTATCACTCATGACGACCTTCAGGCCGGCATCACACGTTAACTGGCTGCTCCCTCAGTCTCACATCACCAGAAGAAGCGGTCAGAACAAGACACCCACCCACTATCACTCATGACGACCTTCAGGCCGGCATCACACGTTAACTGCTGCTCCCCTCAGTCTCACATCACCAGAAGAAGCGGTCAGAACAAGACACCCACCCACTATCACTCATGACGACCTTCAGGCCGGAATCACACGTTAACTGGCTGCTCCCCTCAGTCTCACATGACTAGAAGAAGCGGTCAGAACAAGACACCCACACTATCACTCATGACGACTTCAGGCCGGCATCACACGTTAACTGCTGCTCCCTCAGTCTCACATCACCAGAAGAAGCGGTCAGAACAAGACACCCACCCACTATCACTCATGACGACCTCAGGCCGCATCACACGTTAACTGGCTGCTCCCCTCAGTCTCACATCACCAGAAAAGCGTCAGAACAAGACACCACCCACTATCACTCATGACGACCTTCAGGCCGGAATCACACGTTAACTGGCTGCTCCCCTCAGTCTCACATGACTAGAAGAAGCGTCAGAACAAGACACCACCAACATCACTCATGACGACCTTCAGGCCGGAATCACACGTTAACTGGCTGCTCCCCTCAGTCTCACATCACCAGAAGAAGCGGTCAGAACAAGACACCACCCACTATCACTCATGACGACCTTCAGGCCGGCATCACACGTTAACTGGCTGCTCCCCTCAGTCTCACATCACCAGAAGAAGCGGTCAGAACAAGACACCCACCAACTATCACTCATGACGACCTTCAGGCCGGAATCACACGTTAACTGGCTGCTCCCCTCAGTCTCACATGACTAGAAGAAGCGGTCATGATTCCCCTGATTTGATTCTATGTAGTGTGTTTTACTGCCCATCCTGGTAGCTACCCACCTTAGGGGCCATGTAATCACTTTAGAAATAGTCTAGACTGCTGATGATGGAGATATTGGGGTTCAAAACTTGTTTGGATTTGCTAAGAGTGGTCTTTCATAAATGGTTTTCCACTCTTCCTCCATGCAAAGTAAGTATATTATTTTTATATTTAACATCATCATCCTTAACATATTGGCATAGTTAGAACGTAGGCGTATGAAACGAACGGGTAGTTGGACTTGGTGCATTAAATAATATTTTTATGCTCTAAATCAAGTCCCAACTATTAAATTTGGGGGAATACTTCGAACGTATATAGCTAACTCAACAAAAAACATTCAGGAAGCTAAATTTTCACCTTTCAATCTCACAACACTCCTTTTTCAAAATATCTATAGACAACATCTATAATTCATAACATGGGGGCTCACTTTATAACAATATACTCTTAGAGCAGTATAACACTAGACCGTACAAACATTTTATTAACAAATAAAATTGCTAAGTACATTGTGATATGTAAAATAAAAGTCAAATAAAAGTATTTTGGTTCAACTGATTAGTACAGATCCCATCTTGTGATCTTTAATTTTCGTGGCTTGATTACTTATTTTTACTAACAATTTCATATCTCATACTCGTAGATTCCTGTTGTAAAACTATGCTATTGGATAGCTAAGAATTAAATCATCATTGAATTAAAATAAGCTATAAAATAAAATTGCTGTTTATTTAAAACCATTACTAATATGATCAAATGGTTACGTGACTCGATATCACATATGACGAAGCACTCACATAAACCGGGAGTAATTTAAATGAGGACACATTTAAATTATATTAGAATTAAAATGCCATCATGGGATAGTCATATTACCCTCGCAACATCTCCGCAGAGATTTTCTCAAAATCGGCTCTGACAATTTTTATTAAATTTAATTTATAAACATTTATTAATATTCCAAACAAAATGGCTACTCTCAATATTTCGGAAAATCACTTTAAGGACTCCGGTCTGATGCGTAAATTATAATTTTTATTATATCTCCGAAACTATTTGAGATATGAAATTACTTATAATCACAAATATGTTAATCTATTTATAAAACAAATATTATATTTGAAGTATAATTTATAAAATTAACAACTTTCAAGCTATACGCAATTATTAATGTTTTAACTTTTCGTACACAAAAGTAAAGTATTGTGACCTTAAAAAATTAAACCTGAAATGTTGATAGATGTTGACGTCTCATGACCCCACGAACCCTAAAAAGTGGTCTTTGTAATGCCGTCTGTCTGTGTGTCTGTGTAAACTTATAATTAGAGTAGTTTGATAAAGGGCAAAGAGAGAAACAATCTACTTTCTCAAAATTGGCTCTAATGATTTTGATAAAAACTCGTATCCAGGCGTTGATTAAGATTATAAATAAACTGGCTACTATTATTTTTAAATGAAAATTAGTTAAAAGGTACCTTACAGAACCTGAAATTTCCGTATCTGCGCAACTATTTGAGATATTAAATAACTTAGCATTGCAAAATTGTAGTATTATTAATAATAAAAAACTTTTATCTGAAATATGATTTTATTAAAACGACAGTTTTGAGATATTGGTAAACATATTAATACAATTTTGTGAGCTTTAGTTGTAAAGAAATACTACACTAATACACAATACACACACACATACTGATACACACTAATTTTCAATACCATAGAGAAGTTAAATATAAGTAAGTCTCTCAAAAAGTTTCTTATTTTTCCTTAAACCTCTTAGGAGAAATGTTTGTACAACAACGATATATCGACATTTTATACTCAATAGTCAATATTTACATTTTTTATTGGTAAAAATTTATAATGAGGAATTTAATAGCAATGCGATGGCATGAAGATTTGCAACACCTAATAAAATGTCAAAAATGTTAACCGGAAATTGAATTTTTAATACGAAGTGTTGAACCTTGTGGACCCAATATTGATCTCATTTTATCGGTCTAAACATACAAATGACGACATAAATTCTTTAAAAAAAAATTTTAAACCAGGACTCAAAAAATGTTTTATATAAATATAGTGCAATATATGCTTTGGTTTGCTAGTGTATATTATTTTGCTTCACATAATATATTACGAGTTAAGAGTAAATATCTCAATTTTTAAACAACAGTTTGAGAAAGTCCGTGTGGATTTCGTGTCGTTTTTTTAATTGATACAATATATATGTAACTTTCTTTCAAACGTGTATCTGAGAGACGTATGAGAACAAAGTTCAAATTTCTAGTCCCAGTTCTAGGTTCGTATTATATAGTGGGCTTTGGTTCAATTCCTCAACACATATAATGATTTAAATATATTTAGATATATTTTATTACAACT
This sequence comes from Timema cristinae, assembly GCA_039000515.1. Lineage (NCBI taxonomy): Eukaryota > Metazoa > Arthropoda > Insecta > Phasmatodea > Timematidae > Timema > Timema cristinae. The sequence goes on along the minus strand of JBCFYV010000012.1, from coordinate 22,465,818 downwards.
ATTAGAATAAAAGAATAAGAATTTTAATAATAAATTGTGAGGCTTGGAGTAGCGAAATACCTCTCTTATGGAGTACGACTTTAAATCCATATAATAGATTACATTTAATTAAAAAATACTCAGAAAATAAAATACAAATTTACCCCAATGATATTTGAACAAATAGGCTTACGTATAGAATTTAATTTTTCAAAAATTGAGGTAAGTTTTTGCGATCTCTGAACAAACCAACTTTATCATCATAGCTAATATGAGATACAGTATTTTTATTTGAAGTTTTAAACCACAAATTATTATTTTTAAATCAACCGTGATGAGCATTTGCACTTTTAATGGTTATGAAAACATTAAAACTAGACATAAATTTTAAGTTATTTATTTTTGGATAGAGAAAACAATATGTAAATATTTTCTTTATTTATAATTCATGAGTGTATAACCCGAATGGGTAGTATGACGCAGTGCTAAGAATTATTATAATTCATGGATTTAAATACAGCACGTAGCTTTTCAGGCAGATAAAATAGTTACCTTGGCATATTTTACTACTAGCTAGCAGTAGCATTCATCCAACTATAAACCAAACAAAAAAAGGTTAGTGAGTATAGTTTTATCAAATAATGCCACGAGGAGCACTGTAGTCAACTAGCCTCCCTTTATGCACTTAAAACTATCAAACTGCTAACTTATAAATGTTGAGAAAACTTGTGTGACAAACAAAAGTATGTTAAAAACAAATCGTGTCATATCCTTGAAACAAAATAAGGAAAATTAATAAATTTCAATAGCCATATTTTTAAACTGTACTTATTGTTTAAGTTGCTGAAAGCAGGATTATAATTATTATTTCTAACATTTTGTTTGAATTTAATATATTTGTTCTATCTGTACTGACCCTTTTTTTCTGAACTCTGCATGGTAGTTGAAATCCTCTATTATTTATATTGCGCCATAAAAAATACCATTAGTTTTATTGAATTTTTGATATTTTGTTAATAAAATCTTGATAATGACGTTAAAATATATTTATAGCAATACAAATTAGAGATGTTCTCACAAAATACTAATTTTAGGACAATATTTTGTTAATAAAGAGAGAAAATAAATAGTTTAAAACAATAGTATTTAAAATCCATTCAACACTCGCCTTTATACACCCGCAGCAGCCCACCCGTCTCACGGCTGTAGACCTGGGAAAGTAGACATAAGGGTACGGCCAGACTGAGCGCGCGAGCGAGCGAGCGAGCGCGCGAGCGACTAAAATATTAAATAGAAACAATTGGTTGTAATGGGGGGTGGCCACACTGGACCGAGCGAGCGAGCGAGCGACTGAGCGCGCGCGCTTGAAAGATAGAACTGGTTCTATTATTCAAGCGCGCGCGCTCGACCCGGTACAGTCTAGTTTACAGGCGCTAGGCAATATTATTGTATGTTGGTTCATTGAGTGCTGGGGAAACTTCTCATTTTGACATGATATTTGACTTTTTTCTATCAGTAATAGGTTTAACACACTTGCTATTAATGGCCCGGTGACCTGGCGGTCTAGGGGTAAGGTGTCAAACTTCTGTGCTGGCGGCCGGGGTTCAATCCTCGGTCCCGGCACAGATTTATCTGATTACCAAACCCTTCCTTCACCTCTGGCAAGACATCTTGTGAATGTGGGGAAAGCCAGGCCTCCACCGTGGTTCGGATTCCACGTTAAACTGTAGGTCCTTCATTTCATCTCACAATCACCCTACCATTACACATTAGCGTAAGTGCATATAACCCGAACGGGAAGTAAGATGCGGTGCTAATAATAATAATAATAATAATAATAATAATAATAATGGCCTAATTTAATTGGTAAGACCATAAATAATATAATGTATATATGTAAACCCGATATGTTAAAATACTTCAATATTATAATCAAAGTAGGCCTTTACAAATAAGAATCACCATTAGTTTGGAGAGAGTATGAAAAAACCACAACAATAAATAAGTTTTAAAAATCACCTTCAGTTCACTGAGCCAAGATTCGAACCTTTGCCTCCTAGTCAAAAGCTATCGAGTGCAACGCACCATTCCGCCACTGGTGCGGCAAATCTGATTTTAAAACACTTCAGTACAGTACCATACGCATTTCTCAATTTATTAATTGGATGCACTTCTACTTTTTTCTTTTTTATAAATACACAATATTTTCTGTAAGAATTTTCGAGGAGCAGAGATGTACTAAGTGTGTTTGACAGATACATCTTCTCTAACTAGGGGGGGGGGGGGGGGCGGTGACCTAGTGGTCTAGGGGTAAGGTGTCAGACTTCTGTGCTGGCGGCCGGGGTTCAATCCTCGGTCCCGGCAAAGATTTATCTTATTTCCAAACCTTTCCTTCACCTCTGACAAGACATCTTGTGAATGTGGGGAATGCCAGGCCGCCACCGTGGTTCGGATTCCACGTTAAACTGTAGGTCCTTCATTTCATCTCACAATAACCCTACCATTACACATTAGCGTAAGTGCGTATAACCCGAACGGGTAGTAAGACGCGGTGCTAATAATAATCTAACTAGGGTCCGCTAATTACGCGCTTGCTCGCTCGCTCGCTCGCTCGCCAGTTTGGCCACCCAGTCGCTTGCGCGCTCGCTCGCACGCTTGGCAGTCTGGCCGAACCCTAAGACTACGCTCAAATCAGAAATTACATCCAGGTGCAGTTTTCAACATTCTTAAATTGGCAACAGTGAAATGTGTTAAAATAGTTACATAGGTTACTATTCCACAATTTTTCTAAGTACTAAAACAGAAATCTTCAGTGCGATGTTACGTTTAATTTGAGCTGTATTGTATAAATAGCTTAGATACTACCCGTGATGTTAGACGGTTAGATAACGCGAGAAAGAGTAAATGTTTTTGCAGTTTTTAAAATAATATTTTTTTTTAGCCTAAGTAAATCCAATTTTGCTACAGTATACACATAGAGTTTAATTTATTTTCACACGGTGACATCAACCACTCTTAAATATTTGTCATAAGCATAGCGGCATTAGATGACAAACTTTTTAAATGAAGAGAAAAAGTTATCTTAAATTTCCAAGACACCCTTGACAGATATTCAAGAAATTATGGTCAAGGTTATTTTGAGAAGAAAATTAATCTCTATGTTTGTACTGGAGGATCGTTTGATATATTTTGGCCCCCAAAAAAAGTTTTGATTACAAAATAAAAAATACTGCTCTTGACTAACGTTCCCTACATTTATACTTTAAGTCGTACACATATTTATGGTTCCAGGATTAAGTATATATAATTACCAGCTGTGGCAGAGCATTTTCAATTAAACTTTTAAATTTTAATTTGATAAATCTATTTAAAATTCATATCTCTTATCAATTTTATTTCATAAAACCAAGCCCTTCTGTAGTCTGTAAATATTTTATGACTCAGCCCGAGCGACTATTGATATTTTTATTTTAGAAGCAGCAGCTAGAGGATTTTAAAAGTCACGCAACAGTAGAGAATAAACCTTTCCAAAATTTGTGGCCTACATTTTCTTATAAATATTAAAAAACGTCTTTGAAGCACTTTAAAGCAAACAATTTTTGTATAATATTAATCACACTTTTCTTTTGATGCATGTTCATTTTGAAATAGACACTTTATTTATCTCTTAGGATTGAATTAATAGTTTTATAATTCAAGGTGTAGAATCTAATATGATTCTTAAAAACTAGTTCTTGTGACATTGTATATATTATAATAATAGCTAGACATTTAATTTCATGCCACATAATAAATTAACAAAGATTAAATTAATTTAAAATAATATTTTAAAAATTATGATTTAAATGATAACTAGTGCCTTTTCAGTCTTTTTATTATTTTGGTAAACGTGTTTTCATATTGTTGAATATGGTTCTAGTCCAGTGTTTTGAGAATTTAGGATTTATGGACCTGTTAATATGAGAAAGTAAAAATAAATTTTATATTATTATTTATTATTTAGCACCGCGTCTTACTACCCGTTCAGGTTATACGCTTTAAATACTAATTACGCTAAAGGAATTGAGAATTGGGAAGGTCGAATTAGAGGAAGTGAACCCGCATTTGCGTGGAGGTAGAGTGGAAAACCATTTAAGAACACCCTCCCCCCCCCCAGTTCACCCGACCGAGATTCGAACCTCGATCTCCCCGTCCTCAGCAGTCGAGCTCAACACGTTAGCCAACTTCGCCACTGAGTCGGGTTAAAAAGAAATTAACATTCATTCTCCAAAATAAATGTTATATATATGTATACATTTTTTCCGGTGAATAGCATCTTACTACCTGTTCTGTCTATCCGTATATCTACACTAATGGTGTAGGGTTGAGGAAGGTGTAGTTTTGAGGAAATGTACAGCCATTCACTTGAAGGGGGATTGTTTGACAATTTAGGAGCTACTAAACTTAGTTCATGTGACTATGTTTCCAACCCTGATCTCACAGTCATTGATAATACATAGATTGTGAAAGGGGAACTTTAAACCAGGCTATCATTGACACAGGAACTTATATAACTCATATACAGACAGAAAAAGGTGATAAAAATAATATATATTTGTGTAGTAGGAAACATGTTACACATTAAAATAGTATCAAAAATACCTATATTAGTTTTTTCCTTTACCGTGTCATATACAAATAACTATAATATGTAGAATACATATATAATATATAATTTCTACACACTAGCTATATATTGTTTTATATCATACTAGCATGAAGTAGCTTTGCCTAAGGAATAGTAAGGGCTAAATCATGAAGAGGAAAAAAAAGAAACGATAAAATATTATTTATAAAAGAGGGGTTAGTAAAACGAGTAAAAGTGTAAATAGAGTTAAAAGACTAAAATGGGAAAAAAGTAAAATTTGCAAAAAGGAAAAATGTGTTAAATCAAAATATAATACATTTTTACTATTTTTAAGTTAACCCTTTTAAATGTTTACACTTTTTGTAATATTTATCCATTTATCCCTCTAACCCTTTTTGCATTTATGAACAGCTGCCCTATTTTCACTTTCCACCCTATTTACTTATTTGACCTCTTTTTGACTTTTTATTCATTTTAAACCTTTTATACTTTTGACCATTTTACTCTGTTTATCATTTTTTTAAAGATATTATACCTTTTTCCTTGAAGTACTCAAATTTTCCCAGGAGACTATTTTATTAGAATAAAAAGGTTAAAAGGGTATAAGGTATAAAGGTATGGATGGAAAATATGGTAAAAATAATTAAAATTAATAAAGGGATATTAAGGGAAAAGGGAAAAGTTTATATAAAGGGCAGAATGTAGTTATATTATATATAAAAAGGGTATAAGATTTAAAAGGGGTAAAAACACATACAGAAAAATAATGTTATATAAACGCTGTAACAATTTCAAGCTCTTACATATACCGGGTTTGAATTTTGAATGTCTATATGTTCAGATAACATCTTGCCTCTCCGGGAATCTCTATTGACTTAATGGTTGAACTTCAATTTAATATCACACCAAATAGTGATTTTTATATTTAATTTGTTTTAGGCAATATTGAGTGAACCCACCTTTCCCCATTTACTTCCTCATTTTAAAATTTAAGGTTCAGATTTTAATAGTTGATTGGGGTCGTTTTTATAACCACCTGAGACATTTCAATCTTCTACTATACTGAAAAACCCCTATTTTTTTTTATTCCTCTTTCTAAATATTAAATATTATAATGTTAATGGATTAATTCCTTTACTTTCCTAAAAAATTAAATATGATTAATAGATTAGTTTAATTTTTTCCTAACCCTCTTACCCATCAACCCTATTATCCTAAGTTACGATTTTATGACTTTTTGGTTATTTGGGGTGCTTTTAAAACTTCTTGACGATTTTAAATGTTATAAACCATAGGAAAGTATTTATTTCTATTAGTTTTGGAAATTATGATCTCCCCTTCCTTCTGTTCATTTTGAACATCTTCTACTTAAAAGTTTTGATTTTTAAGATGAATTAGGTTATCTGGCTTTGTCCTTCTACCTGTCTGTCACACTTTTTTTTTCTGTTAATTGTTGACACTAGTGAAATTATCGAGCATAAAGCTTAGGACTTTTGATTAATTCATGGAGGTCTCTGATCAGCCTTGAAATTGCGTTAGACGAGTGTTTTTGTTAAACTTTAATACAGACTGTTTTCGTAAGATCATAAACCAAACTGCACAAATAGATAGTTTGAACCAAAAGTAATACTAAGACCCTGCAAAATTACATCCGAAAAGTTATGTTAATACCATTTAATTGTATTCAAAGTATCATCGTAAAGCGCTGGGATAGCAAAGCTCTTGAAGCATGCGTGTAAAACTGGTTGCATAGGAGTAAGGTGCGTGGCAGTAGAACATACCACAATTAATAGTAAGCCACACATCAGACCATCTAGAAATGCAATTAGGGTCACCATTAACGGTCCTACATCACCGAAAGGGCTTGCCATTATTACATGTGATGTGTGCAGGGCTAACTCCTATGCCACTTACTTTACACACATGCTTGAACAGCCTTGTTCTCCCAGCGCTGTACCCCGAAATTATGAAAACAATTCAATCGTAATAACACAGACTTTGGGTATTTAAGTGTATAGGGAGTTTGCATAACTTTGGTTAAAACAAACTATATGTGCATTATGGGCTATGAGTTTCCGAACATCTGTATATATTGAGAGAGAGAGAAAACTATACTAAGATGCAGTGCAAAAATAGAAATAATAAAAATGCGCAATTTCCACTTAATATTCTCAGTAAGTATGGAAGGGAGAGAAGATTGTAAAGGTCTATCCATGCTAATTTGTTGGGGTCCTGAAAGTTGTTTCCTAATTAATTTAGTGACTGTAGCGGGAGTATTGTTTTCCCTGTTTCCGAATTAGCTCAAGATAATTGATGTTTTGTTGGTGTAACGTAACGCTCCGTAAGTGTATACATTATGTATTCGATGTCCACGACGCTTTCCGCCACGTCAGCCCCAAATGAGTAGGTTTATATTCATGCCTGAGCTGTGTTTAGATAGAATTCAAAAGGGCAAAACACCTGGAACTCAAAATAATCTCGGCCGTAAGCCCTACTCATTTTATTTTAATAAACCTTACTTTCTCAAGCGTGAGTGTCGTTTTCGAGTAAATGTATGGTTACCGTGGCGTATCCACAAAATTATACCAACGGTAAACATCACATGAGTTTAATGGAGCAACAGCTGTTTACTCAAACTGTGGTATTACAGATGGCCACTAAAACTACTTTCTTTAACTTCCATTCGAGTTGTGTAGTATTTTATTTTATTTTGATTTTATGTATTGTTAAAGAATTTCAAACAAAACCAAAAAGGGAACTGTTACATGATGTGTGGCCCATAGCATAATGTTTTGTTTTGTATTTCATTTTAACATCATTCATCTAAATACTGCTATATTGTCCTTATATAATAATTAGATTTATATATTAAAGAAATAAAAAAATATTTACTTTTAGATTTTAGCCATTAAACTTTTCGATTAATTATCATTTTGTCCACACCATTGATCACGTAGAAACAAATGTCAGGTTCGCTTAGTCTCTTTTGCCACAAATGGATAGGTCACGGTTTAAATTCCGTATAGGTATTTAAGGAGATTTTTACTAAATGGTTTTTCACTTTTATTCCCCACAAATGCGGGAACACTTCTCCTTAACTCTAAATTCCTCATCCCTAACCAAATACTGTAAATAGGTGGTTAGTATGGCGTGGAGTGCGTAGTAAATATGAATTATCTGTTATTAATGATGTTGTCTTTATCAATAGTCATAAACCCTCACAAATGAGCTCTGTTTTAGTAATTTGGCGTGATAAGTGAGAAGTATATCTGTTAATGGAAAAGAGATTCATGATAGCCAAGAAGAAATTACCCATCGGGACTACCCACTTATAAACACAATTGGATAGGAATAGTGATGGTACATTTACAAGATGGTGTAGTCGGAATTTGCGTAAAGGGGCAGGGGGGTTGGAAAATTTCTAATAAATACCATTTTATTCCACTGGACTTGTAATTGAGCTTTAAACTCCCCATCACGGGTAAACCAGACAAGATAGGACTAATGCCTTTGTACGCTTTTCCATCAGTAGGCCTTCGTAAATTGTGAAGTTCCGGGTGGCCACGGCCAGGAAAATCAGGAAAACGGCAGGAAATTATGTTTATGTAATCGGTCAACGTAGATATTACATTTGGCTGTCTAAGGAATATAAATATAGTTTGTGTATTTTAGTCAATTGCGGTTTTTAATTAAGAATATTTAATTTAAAAAAATTATTTTCATAGCAAATTGAGTATTTCGCTCTTTTTAATAATGTGTATCTAATTTAATAACGACTATAAAGGAGATTTGAATTTTTGGAACCCACTTCAGTGGTTGAATAGTCAAGGCGTCACTACCACAATAGAGTAGACTGCTGATGATGTAAGGATATGAGTTTGATTCCCGTTCAGGTGTACTGAAGAGTTATTTTCTTAAATAATTTAACACACTTCTTTCACGAAAATGTTGATACACTTCCGCTTGAATTGACCTTACTCATCCATAAAACACTAGCACAACTATTATATACTTATACAACACGAATGAATTGTAAGACGTGGTTAAAAAATAAAATTATCAGAGAAAACTCGATAGAAATGTAGTTCCTTACTAATAAAAATTACCATTACTTTTTAGAAAATATTTTGGTTACTGTCCTGAGGCACTTTTCGATAATTATGTTTGACAATAATTATAAATAAAAGAACAATGTGCTTTTAGTTATAAATTATTGCAAAGATCCTTTACGATTATAGTATTGTTAATAACACAATATTTTTAGTATCTATATGTATTTAAAATGTGTATATTTATCTAAACATAACTATTACTTTACCCACTATGTTAGGACAAATGTCATAGAAATAAAACTAATTTTCCTTTTCTTCTAGCATTAACTCTTTTTTTATATTTATCTACTTCTTAGCATGACCTAGACTAAGTTAGGCCTATGTGAACAAAGTTAATATTAATTTATCAGAAATATTATTAATAACTTTACCATCAAACTTTTATTAACAATCGTTTAACACCTGTCCTGATCATTGTTTGAAAATATTGGTTACTAATGAAGTCATTAAATATAGTGATGTTTAATCTCCCATGAAATATAGTGTGAAGAAAATATAACTATCTTAATCAAATTTGTAAATATTGGTTGCATTTTTATACTATTATAGTATTAATTTTACAAAGTGTTTGTTATCATTTAGAGTTATATAAATTACAATTGTATAGAAAAGTTAAAATGGATACATCACTCGATTTAACCCACGGTCCCATAAGTTAGTTATATGATCAACTCACTCTAAGGTGATTGCAATTATTGGTAGCTCTATTGAAAGTAGAAGGAAATAAGCCGTGACTACGACCCCGTGGAGGCAATAAATCAAGTTGAAACGGTCTGACAACCCTCCAACCCCCTCCTACCTCCTCCCTCGACATCAATGAAAGGAATGAATGACACGTATTGGACACGTTCTATAACATCAGTTAGATTAAAGGCGTTGACAGGTGTTCCCCCTCCTTCCCATGAATACTTGGTGAAAAGAGGAAGGGAGTGGGGGTGGGGGTGGATATAAAATAAGGGGAAACCTGTGTAGTCTTAAGATCGACAGAAGCAGTTGAGCAGTTAGCACGCCTTACTTTAATAGTGGTTAATAGGTTCAATCCAGAGTGGCTATGAATGTGGAATTTTGAAGACGTTCCCTACTTGAAGAGTTCAAAGATATTTTGTGAGGCAGGTTTAATCTTAACTTTATGCACCTAAGCCATCTAAGCATTATCACAATTTGACGCCAATGTATAAAATTGAAAAAGAGGAAATAAAATAAAAAGCTCACCCTGAAATGTTCTTGTTTATGTGCTGATGACCCTTTTCCTATTCCTCTAATTAGTTTACACAGTAACTTTAATATTTCGACTTGAATCCATCGACCTGATTTTTAATTTTACCTTTTCTTGTTTTCTATTCTAGATACATAATATAGGGTCTATACGACACCATGGAATTTTCTAGTCTACATCCTGCAGGAAAATTCCTATACGCCAATTTCGTGGACATGCCAAATACCCTGAGCTGGAATGATTTATAATAAAGAGGTTTACAAAAAACTATTTAAGGATAAAAATAATAATTTTTTGGCACTGTAGGACAATTTTTAGAACTACTTAAGAATGTGTAGATTTTTTTTCAAAGTTATATCTCTAAAACTTGTTAAGGGAAAAGTAAATTCATTAACATGAGAAATCCTATCTTGACCGGATGGCCTTCATAGGTAGACAACGTCCTTAAGACAGCCCCTCCCACAGGGGCGCCTAGGCAAAGACATTACAATAATATTGTTTGAATTGCCAGTAACTGTAAGGTCATGAATCTAATCTAGGCTTAGGTGTGCTGTGACTATAATCTAGTCTCTCAGAAGCCAAAATCATCATCTCTACTAAATAAAAAGCAGAGAAAATAGATGGCATTCATAATTTGAGTATATTAACGATATTCAAGAGCCATACACAGTAGTTACAAGATTGGTTATAGAGTAGAACGTTTGGGTATCTGAAAGGTTCCTCAATAATCGCGTACTAGTGTACAAAATTTGATAATTTTTCAATAAAAAGAGTTTACAATTTGGCTTCTGGGTGTCCTGTATATCGATAAAAGACACTAGTGTGAATATAAAACCTTCCATTTTACACGTATTTATATATTTTTCTCGTCTATCGCTTCTTATCTCCCATCTGGACTTTGAGGATATACAAAAGTAACATAAATATTACGATAAAACTATAATCATTTGTGTGGAAAAAGACTCTAAAACCATTAATGAAAATTAACCTCCCTACACCCAACCTAAAAGTAAAGCTTTATCTTTCCGTTTCCGGTGGGCCTAGCAATCTGTGCAGATTTAAAACACCTAAGCTTACTCCAAACAAATTAGCAAGATTAAATATATTTTCAGCATATTATAGGCCTATATTTAGGTCCACCACATCTTTTAATTACTTCCCTCACGAATATATATACGCATTTTTAATAAGATAGGTTACCAAACCCTTCCTTCACCATGACAAGATGTGTATTAATCACAACTTGTGAATGTGGGGAATGCCAGGCCTCCACCTTGGTTTGGATTCCACGTTAAACTGCAGGTCCTCCATTTCATCTCACAATCACCCTACCATTACATATTAGCGTAATGGCGTATAACCCGAATGGGTAGTAAGACGCGGTGCATAATAATAATAATAATAATAATAATAAAATAGGAATGAGCTACGTTGAATTAGCATTGAGGGTGAGTGGGAAACCAATTAAGAAAAACTACCCTCAGTAGGAACACCTAGCCAGGATTCTAACTCCAACCTCCCCATCAATACATCCAGCTACACGCACTTTTATTACGCTTTTTATTTTCTCTCGACCCCTTGGAGAGAAAGTATTGTGAACGTAAATTATATCTGATTCAAGATTTTGCTAAATGTTGACGTTTCATGACCCCCTGACAACAAAAAATTGTTTTTCTTTTAATGCCATATCTCTGTTAATACCTTGTGATAGAGCCAAATCTATTTAACAGATTAGGCTAAAACTTGGTATATGGGGTTTTCATAAGGTCCCTCCGAGGGATTTTTGGGATTATATATACAACCCTTAATTTAAGGGTAGTCGAAGGCAAAAGGAAAAATCGATTATCTCGAGATTTACTATAACAATTTTGATTTCATTTTATATCTAGACACCCGCCTCGGTGGCGTAGTTGGCTAATGCGCTAGTCGTGTTGAGCTCGACCGCCGAGGATGGGGAGATCGAGGTTCGAATCTCGGTCGGGTGAACTGGGGGTGGTTATTCCTAAATGGTTTTCCACTCTTCCTCCACGCAAATGTGGGTTCACTTCCTCTAATTCAACCTTTCCCATTCCCAATCCATTAGCGTAATTAGAACTTAAAGCGTATAACCCAAACGGGTAGTAAGACGCGGGCTAAATAATAATCATAATAATATATCTAGACACTGTTTATCATCCTAATTCAGAGATAAACTCTCATTTCACATAAAAATAAATTTGAAGGTACCTTAATTGATGGATATATTCTAATTTTGATCATTACTCCGCAACTATTTGAGACACAAAATAACATATCATTGTAAAGTTTTGATACAATCAAAGATACAAATATTGTATTTGGAATATATTTTTATAAAACCAAAAATGTTTGAGCTATAATCCATTATATGTATATATCCAATTTTTAATTCAGGTCTTTGAAAATGAATTTAATTCTTATGCTTTTTGGTAGACAAAGATGTTTCTCTTTTCTCAATTTTTATGTAATATTGTTCCTAGTTACAAATGCCGTGGAGCAAATAACAGTCTTTATTATTTTATTTATAATATTTGGTTTGTGTTGCTATAAAAATTTATAAACCTATTATTATTTGGTTTCATAAATACTACGAGCTTTTAGAAAATGTCTATTTTATGATAAAAGTGGAAGAAATTATGTGTGGTGAACCGTACCGTTTATTTGTATATAAATAAATAAGGTAGAATTTAAAAGGAAATTCAACCACATTTGGATACCGATAACTTGTGAAATCACTTAAGAAAGGACTCTCATAAAGCCAACCAGTATGTGAACCTTGATATCCTCATTACTAGCAAAACGACTGTAAGATCCGACATCTAGTCCAAGTACACACAGATACGGGTAAAATACTAACAATCTTACTTAAGTAATATTGTCGATCTATGTGTTTTCGCAAGTATATATCTCCCTCTTATTTTCGTAGAGTAAACCTCATTCTTGGTAGTGGTACCAACTTGATGAAACCTTGTAGTTCAGCCATCTAGACTAGATGTATTCATATTTCACGTATCTGATTTCGCATTCTCCCGGATATTAATAAACCGTTGGCACTCAAGTTGCCTACACTTCTCCTCGTGTTCCTTGAATGTCTGAAGAGTCTTCAAAGGAAACCCTTATCTATCTACGAACACATCAAAAGGCTTTCCTTCCTACGTCTGGAGAGGGATATCTTGGATGAAGGAAAGATGGAACAGTTAATCGTTGGCTTTGAATGTCATAACAAAGTATTTTCAATTTACGATTATTGTTGTTGAATTTTCAGGACATCAAATTAGAAAAATAAATTATACGTGCACTGCAGAATCCTTATCGCTTCATTTACTAAAAATGGAGACATACTCATTATAATTGTAATATTGTGAAATTACTGTTGTAGAAACATTCCACCAAAGAACATATGTGTTATTATATACAATGTTACAGAAATCAAGGCACATAATATTCAACTATCCAGCTCCCATATGTCAAATTAAAAACTGTATGTGATAATAGCAAATAATTTCTTGGGTAATAAATGTATATATATTTATTTTTTCAAATAAAAGTTTATTTTTATTTTCAATAGAACTTCTACTTTGCTATTGTAGTTAAAAATCAAATATCCAGAGTTATTATATTTGTTTTAGAATAGATTTAGCCTCATCTAGGTATAATATTCTGACAATTGAAAAACAAGACATGGTAATTGAACCCGGGACCTTTGACATAGTATGCCTATACTATACCACTGAGCTATCGAGGAATCGTCCCGTGTCCAGGGTTATTCTTCACTTATATTTTAAGGTGAAGTCTGTGATGGATGGCTACAAATGTGTGATTTTTATATTGTAAGTTACTATGTATCACAAAAAGTGGGGATATATGATCAAAATCGATTATATCCGACAATCTAAAAGGATCTCTTAAGTCGTTTTCTCAGAAAAATTAAATGTGTCATTTTGTTTGGATGTTAAACAACGCAAAAAATTTCTAATAAAAACCTTTGAAAAGCATATTTCAAAAAAATAATATTTTTTTCTTTTATCCATTAAGTAAACTACCCTGAATTTTAGGATTAGATATAATTATTCCAAGAAACCCTCTGAGAAACCTTATAAAATATCTAGATACAAGACTCAGCCACATAATCTCTAGGTTTGGACCCTGGCACATAGCTGGACAGACGGACGGTATCGCAAAAAATGACACTTTTAGGCGTTCATGGGGCTATGAAATGATCACATTACCTCCTCTCTCTGTGGAGAAGTGAGAAGTTAACAAGAAACCCAGATTGAGAGAAAAAGTATTGAGCTGAGCTGTTCGAAAATTAAAACACAAACAATAAAATTGTCATAGAAAACATACATCAAGATTTATTTTTAGCAGAAGAAAATTAAACCAACACAAGAGTCAGATATTATAAAATTATTAATAATTATGATAGTTTTGTCAAATTACCACAAATATTGAAATTCGCAGGCATATCTAGTAGTTCATCTATAGAATTATTGAGGCTTTCACAAAAAAATATTATTTTTCTGTTCTAGATACTGTAACCCAGGAATTCTTAAACTTTTTTGGCCAACAGACGGTCAATTTGGTGACTCATGGGTCTTTTTTTGAATCTAAGCAGAGCTAATGAAATAATATAAATAAGTGTAGTAATTATTTATTATTATATAAGGCTGTAATATTTTCTAACAAGTAATTATAAAATGTAGTCAGAATGTATTAAGAGAATTAAGAAAATATCTGCAGAATTGAATTTAATAAATTGAATGCAGAACCTTTCGCTGATTCCATTAATAATTATGTATTATGATGTTTGGTAGACCTACTCATTATTGGAAGGCATGAGTATTGACATATTTTGTGACAAATAATATGTAGTAATGATTGAACATTCAAACCTTTTAGAAAACAAAATTCCAGAAATAATTAATTCCATTAATGAAGTGAGATCTTGGCCTTGCACTATTGCTGAGGTCTTCAAATCGTGGCTGTGTCTGAAAGGCTGCATCTCAAATCGTGCTCTGGTTGTAGTCTCTTTCTAATTTTAGTTTTCAGACAGAAAATAAAGAAAAACCATCTCAATTTTTTACCACCTCTCTACTCTCTCTCTCTCCCTCTGTAAACGCTCTTGCATTACCAAAATACTCCGTCGTGCTCTGTCCCTCTCCACCCCTTTTTTGTTCAACCCTCCGGGGCTAAGGTCACTAGCCAAACACGCCCTCCCTTTATTTCCTACCCGGTTTACCGTAGTAGCTCGCCGAAACTCGCTTCCTACCCAGTACACCGCGGTGACTCGCTGACACTTCTTTGCTCTTCGGTTCCCCGTGGTAGCTCGCTGAGCCTTCCTTTCTGCCCGTTCACTGTGGTAACTCACCAAACATCCCTTAATACCCGGTTCACCGTTGTAGCTCACCAAACTTTCCTTCCTGCCTGGTTCACCGCGGTAACTCACCGAACCCTCCCTCCAAGATCCCCCCTTACGCACTAAAATGGGCCCCACCAAAAATGGTTTAAACCAGCCGTTCGGGAAAGAAGGAACAAACCCGCTGCCAGAAGGACTAGAACCTCCGCGCATCACACCCAGGTTGTTCAACCATGGCCAGAGACACAACCTCTGGACCTAGTTGGATGCCAGAACGACCCACCACTCCAATCTACACTACTTCATCACTCCTGAGAAACTCTACCCCTTGCCCATCTCACCCTGGTATTCACTCCCCCAAAACATGGGGCCCAATATTCCCTCTCCTTACACGTCAGCCCAACTACTTCGAAACTACCTCGACTCCTTCCACAAGCCGGCCACCTTATCACAGCTCTCCTCAACCCGTACCACCTTAAGCCCATAACCACTCCACCCATAGTCTAGCAGTTCTCACCCACGTCTATCCCGTATACCAGCCAGGAGCACTTGCGGGTAGCGAAGGCAGCTCAAGCCAACGCCGTTCCTTTAAACAAGCTCTGGGATCATCAGGAAACTATCGGAGCTCATAGAGACCCAGCGCCCAAGGGTACGTGAGTACTACGATCACCTATTATCAGTCGGGGATGACGACAAAGTCCTGCTCTGGTTGTAGTCTGCTTCTAATCTTAGTTTTCATGACAGAAAGTGTAGAAAAACAATGTTCACATAGGTAGGTAGTCGAAAACTGAAGTAACACTTTCATAACTTTGTTTCCTAGAATAGGTTCTTTATTCAGTTTTATCCAAAATGAACATAGTGACTAAATTTGTTTTTGGAAATTGTGACGCAAATCTTCCTCAATTTTAACTTAAATGAGCTCTTTCTGGAGATCAGCCAAGTCTGAAAAATTTTCAGGCAAGTTTTCAACGTCAATATCAATAGACTGCGCACCTAAATGTATCCAGCCATAGCTTCTGGAATGTAGTGAACGAACTCAAGATTTAATTTCTGAAAATGCAACTATTACATTTTTAACCTCTATTAAGTCAATGTTTTCTTCTTCCATAAATAGGTTTAAAGTCAGTAAAGAAGCCGTCTTATTTTCTTATGTTTGCTTTTTCCACAACTTTCCTTTGAATGCTGTCAATAACTCTGCTAGGCCAATAACAGTTTGATCGTGACTTTGCATTGAGGTGTTCAACAATTTAGTTCTGCAAATATATTTGAAAAGTGGTTAAATAAAATATCGACTTTTCATTAGAGAACAGGGAGGTAAGAGAATGATTATTTTCCGACAAAACTATGTTAATCTCCTTGCGTGGGGATACAACTCTTTGAATTACATTTACTCGAGACAACCACCTGACCTCAGAATTATTCAACAGATAGGGTTTTGCTCAGATACTATTTCTTAGCACATCTGGCTAAATGTTCTGTTGTTAAGTGACTTTGCTTTTATAAAATTGATGACAACAACCTCTTTCATAACCATATCCAAATCCTCAGACAGACCCTTAGAAGCAGGATTTTCCCTATGAAGAAGACAATGAATCACTTTTACCTGCGGATAAACATTCTTTACTCTTGAAATAAGCCTCCAAATAAGCCTTGGCGTGCCCCAAACACCCCACGATAAACTTTCTTCCTTAAAAAATGAGTTTGTTAATTAACAAAATTTTATCCTGTAGTATATGTGGTAAGTGGATGGCAAAACAAAAAAATTTCTCCCATTTCGGCAAGTCGAGAATAAAGTATTTAGGCTATGTATGAGTTGAGCGTCATTAGTTGCATCAGTAGTTTCATCTAGTTGTAGACTAAACTGCCCACTAGTTTTGATGGCTGAAATCACTTGGTTTTTAATATCAATCGAAAAATTATGGATACGTTTACAAATAGTATCATTTGACAGTGGTATTTGTTCATTTTTTTTTTTACATATTTATCACCACAGGTCATGCTAACCATGTCTATTGCTGCCAGTTTTACCAAATCCTCTCCAATTGTATGTGATTTCTTCTGTTTTGCAAAACGCCCAGCAACATGGTAAGAAGCAAGAGTGGCTTGTTGGACAGAATAAAGAGCCTTATTTCCAGTATTGAGACGTTGTCGATTCGGCAGCTGTTCTTTTCAAAGAAACTCCGTTTCTTAGTAACTAAAGCACTACACCTAACTTAAAAATGCTTCTTTACTTTATTATGCTTTAATGACTCCTTGCTGAGTACTTCACTACACACTGTGGCTTTAATGAGATACATGTGAAACCCACCTTTAAGATATTGTCTTTATAATATCGGCTCATATTTAGGGGTTATATAAATCACAAAATTATAAAACCATCTATGAGCCTCTTCCCTGTTCACTAAAAACATTTATTAACAGTGCTCTTCAATCTGCACAAACTATAATGTATTTTATTATTGTTTGTAAAATTATGGTTCTGAAAAGATTTATAATTTCAAACCCACCTCGGTGGCGTAATTGGCTAACGCGCTTGTGTTGGGCTCGACTGCTGAGGACGGGGAGATCGAGGTTCGAATCTCGGTCGGGTGAACTGGGGTGGTTTTTCCTAAATGGTTTTCCACTCTCCCTCCACGCAAATGCGGGTTCATTTCCTCAATTTAACCTTCCAATTCCTAATCCATTAGCGTAATTAGTACTTAAAGCGTATATCCCGAACGGGTAAGACGCGGTGCTAAATATTATTATTTATTAATATAATTTCAAACAATGTGCTTTAATTGACATTTTTACTATTTTTTTAAGCAAGGTGACCTATTCCGTAAGCTATGGAGATCCATGTTTGGGTCGTAACCCATAGGTTAATAAACCCTATTTTAACCCATTCAAAATTTAATACGAGATATAAGTCCCTAAAAATGTTCGTAGGTGGAGACCAAATATCACTTATATATATTGATTGATTGACAGTCAACGAATTATGTTTTGTGCTTATTTATGTTTAAAAGAGTTTGTGGAGCTTAAGTCGTTATTTGAAATAATCAGTTTCCCCAAAAGGTGTAGGTTGAGAACCCATTTTATGCCCAATTAACCGGGAGATTAAATGAATATTACGGTAGAACCAGAAAATGTATAAGTGTTCTATTTTCTATATTCTTCGCTTAACATGATCAAAGTTTACATCATTTTCAGAATTTATTTTAATTTCAAAATAACTGCTTTCCAATTTTGATATAATATTTAAAATACTGAGAAATGGTTTAACTGTTTCAATTCATTGTGTTTTAGCTTACAGAAAACCGCACTACATTAGAGGGTTGGTTATAGCTGCATAAGTTAATCTGGGTGTTATTTGGGATTAATATGGACTTTTAAATATACATAATAGATAA
Source organism: Timema cristinae (assembly GCA_039000515.1). NCBI lineage: Eukaryota > Metazoa > Arthropoda > Insecta > Phasmatodea > Timematidae > Timema > Timema cristinae. The sequence continues at coordinate 22,447,118 of JBCFYV010000012.1, read as the reverse complement.
AAAAATATCATGAACATTAATAGGACAGCCACCAAGAAAAATAACTTAGTCATCCACTAGACTGAACAAAGCGTAATTTAAGGCCATCCGCCAGCATTCTCTTGGAAAAAGAAGTTAAAACCATATAGTGGAAATGAAGAAATTCCTCTCATTTTTCTTGCTCCACGGCTTCCCCATGTGTCGCCCAAACGCTCGTCAAAAAAAGACGAGTCAAATGGACGTCAGATTATCGATTTTGAGTTGTGTCTGGTTATTTTCACCACCACCCCAATTTTTTCATGTATTTGTGTGTGTTACTCTACACCTTGATCTTTGATAAGCTTGTAAAACATGGAATGCTCAAATCCTTTCAAAACCTTGTGATCTTTCCGGAATTGTTTCCGTTATTCAAGTCTTCTCTCTTTTTATACAGAAGGAATGAGGATCTAGCTGCATCCTTAACAAAGGTTAGAACTACATTTTATAAAGTGGTAAAAGGGCACAAAAGGCTTTTATACATCACTGAGAAAATGTTTGTTGTAATAGAGTAAATATAATTTTACCTATTAATCTACTAATTAGGGAAATCAAATTTTTTCTCATTCAGTAGAAAGTTAGTAAGAAAATGTAAACAGCTCTGTATAAGTGTAATATTTAATAAATAACCCTTAGTGTTATAATAATAATCTCATTATTACACATTATGGAACTATGAAGCTAGCTTATTAATAAGAATTATTAAAGTAGTTAAGAAATGTATACTCTATTTATGTATTTTAGTGATATTATAAAGACTATGAATACTTTGAAAGATGTCAAACACATCGTAATGAATATAATGAGTTAAATTATTATAAAACATTATATTTAAAAAAATATATCTAACAAGTTCTCTCCCGACCCAAGTAAATTTATGAAACTATGAAATTAACAAGCTGATGTATATTATTATTAATATTATTATTATTATTAGCACCGTGTCTTACTACCCGTTCGTTTATACGCACTTACGCTATTGTATAATGGTAGGGTGATTGTGAGAAGAAATTGAGGACCTTCAGTTTAGCGTGGAATCCGAACCACGGTGGAGGCTTGGCATTCCCCACATTCACAAGATGTCTTGTAGAAGTGAAGGAAGGGTTTGGTATTCAGATAAATCTGTGCCGGGAACGAGGATTGAACCCCGGACCCCAGCACAGAAGTCCTTACGCCTAGACCGCCAGGTCACCAGCTGATGTATAGTAATAATAATAATAATAATAATAATAATAATAATAATAATCAATAATAATAATAATATAAAAATTACTTGAATTAATTTGTAACTTGAGAATGACACCTGGATATACAAATTGAACATTTATAAGCCTTGGCATGTACACTGTTAATTAAACAAGTGCGTATCAACAAACGGAAGTAGATTATTGTGCAAAAAATACTGTACAAGAGTCCAATTTATTCTCTTTAATTGGTTTTACACTCATTTACAGTTATTATGTAAATAAAATAAAATATATATGTGTGTTTATTTGCGTATTTCTGTGTCCAGAACTCCAAAATCAATAAAAATAGAAAACTAAAGTTTGGCATAAACATCTAAGATAAACTGAAACTGTGCACCTCCGAAGTTTATTTTATTTTGTTTATCTATTGCTAGGTAGAAGTCACTAAAAGCGTGAACTATTTTCGATACACCATTGATCAATTATTAATTTATTTAACATCCTAATTGATCACAGAAGGAAAACTATAAATTAAACTTCAAGGAGAAATAATTAAAGGATATATTTCAACTTGAAATCCAAAATGAAAATACTAGAATGTCATATGCTGTCACGTGTTTTATAATTTGATTTGTTGTTTCGTATTTTACATTAGCTGGTAAGAGTATTTATTTATCAAACACAATATACATAGGTAACGTTCCACTATTTTATGTAATCGTATCTTGTTTTTACTTGACAGATTCCAAGCCACGTTTGACCACCTGACAACTCGTAGCTCAAGAACCAACAAACCCAGGAAAATATATACATATTTATAAATAAATAAAAAAAGATATATATATATATATATAATATATACGACCTAAGACATATATATGCCCTAAGCCATGTGGCAAGTGGTGTGAGTAAGCTCCAAGATAAAGGAATATTGAAATTAAAGTATGACATATACACAATGTCAAATCTTAAGGTGCATCCCTCAAATTATATTTTTTAAATCATACTATGTGAGACTATGCTCTACACCACCTAGATTATGGTACATGTAGTTTTAAAATCAATAAAATTAGAAGGATAAATTGCCTTACATACTTTAGGGAAACATTATCACCTAATATTGTAGGTTATGACGTCACTTAACCGTCACCGCACGTTCTTGAACTCTGGGTCCACCGTGTGTGGCGCTAGAGGGCAGGTCACGTAGCTTTGTTCTCTGTCTTCCCCACGGGTGGGACCACAGTTCAACTCCAATCACTTTTAAACTTCATTGATTTAGTAGAACATCTTAGTGCTTGTTTGCACATGATGTCAAAGAGTGGCTTCGGGCATTGTTCTTTATTTGGATCAGCTCTGATTGTAACATAACCGAGAGCAGAACGCTTCCATTGAATAAATGGCTGAAAGAGTTTAAGGAAAATAACCAAACAAAAAGAGGGTTTAATGAACAACAAACAACAATAGGGTTTCAATATCTCAATATTCTACGAAGATTTAAACTAATTTATTTATTTATTTATTTATACTAATGTATCTTAACAATGGAGTTAAAACCTACAATTACTTTTATTTACACATTTTAGAGGAAATTGTTAATATGAACTATCATTCGTCGTCTAGATAATAGTTTTAGCTAGAGGATTTCCCGTCTTGATCTATAAAAAATGAAAATACATTGTTATGTAATTAATTTCAAACTAACAGTCAAGAATAAGAACGGCCTACATTTTATTGTTATTAACTTGCTGTTATATAAGTTAATAGTTGCTTATGACAAAAGAAATACACTGCTTTAATGCACAAATATCAATAGTTACAATAGTATTGGTTTTTCAGATTATTAAAGTCACCTTAGCTTCCAGTAGTGTTTATCCCTGTGTCCTAGATTCTTGGTTCAGTGTCTAGAGTCTATAAGACTCCTGTAGGTCCTGAGATAAGTGACGGTAATGTGTATTCCTGTGCACTAGTTTCAGTGTCTAGAGTCCTTTAAGACACCTGAATGTCCTGGAATAAGTGACCATGTCTACTAACCGCAAACTGAGTATGATAAGACCATTAGCAATCGTCCTAAATATTATAATTATTTTTTATTGAATTAATTAATATAATGGAGGCAAAGATGGCAGCAAATAAAGTGTGTTAACGCCAACATTGTTTTTTTGGATGTAAAGCTCAGGGTTGTCAGGAGGAGCACAAGAACAATGCGAATGCGGTATTATATATTTAAGAAATGTATGTGGAAAAACTCTTTTGGAGAGAGTCAGTAATGATTGGGTGCTGAAGAAGTGCAGTTTGAAAGGAATCCAATAAATCAATGTGAAAAAAGCGTCTTATATTGTTTTGGGCATGTTGAGAGGATGAGTGTGGGTCAAGTGACTAATTAAAGATATGGAGGTAGATTGTGTGGATAAAAATTAAGTGGTAGGCCATGTAGGACGTGGATAAATAGTGTAAGTTGATGTGTGAAAAATATAAGTTAGTAATAATGGATTAAGAACGGAGTATTGTGGCTGCTATGTGCACAGCTTTTGCCCACCCTATAAAGAAATAGCGTGATTAGGTATATAGGTATGCATTTTTGTACACATCCTTATTAAGTGGTCCACCCTTGTCAGTGTGATTTAGATGTAGACGATCCTGAGATCTTCAATTAAGCTATCACTAGCATGTGATGTTAATAACGTATCTATCTTGGTGACCTGTCAGTCTAGGGGTAAGGTTCAGACTTCTGTGCTGGCGGCCGGGGTTCAATCCTCGGTCCCGGCACAGATTTATCTGATTACCAAACCCTTCCTTCACCTCTGAGAAGACATCTTGTGAATGTGGGGAATGCCAGGCCGCCACCATGGTTCGGATTCCACGTTAAACTGTAGGTCCTTCATTTCATCTCACAATCACCCTACCATTACACATTAGCGTAAGTGCGTACAACCCGAACGGGTAGTAAGATGCGGTGCTAATATAATAATAATAATATATATAATAACGTATCTAAGAAATTATTTCTGTAGTAGGTATTGTTGGATATCCTAGTGGTTAGTTTTTGGTCAAAAATGTATACTAAAGAAAATTTCAACTTTAATTGAAATTTAGGCCCTAATTTTGAAAAAACTTCTGACCTTACCAGGGAAGAGTTGGTAGCTTGCAACAAATAATTCTATATTTTAAATCAATGATTATGTCGAAATTTCCATATTAGTGGAAACTTATATTTTCTTTACGTTTGTTAATAATTTATTGTTAATTATGTTATAAAAAAATACTTATTTTTACAAACTCTTATTTGATACATTAAAATGAAACAATTAATTTAATTTTATTTTGTAAACGTTTTATTGACAGTAGTCTACAAAAAAATACATTTTTATTTTTTAGAGTAAACATTTATTTTTAATGTGTCAAATGGGAGAAGCGTGGAGCATGATATCACGCTCATAAAATAAAGTATTCCTAATCTAAGCTGACAGGAAGAAGGGAACAATATTTATATCGTAAATATGAAGGTTATATTCAACAGCGTATATTTATATTATTGCACCCCCGTTTGAGACAACCCATCACTTCATATTTGATGTCATATATGTCACAATATTCCACGTGCAGAGGATTTTAAGCTTCTACCCACATTTCATATGTCAAGTTTCTCTTGGTCAACAAACTCATAATACCTGCTTCACGTATCGATTAGATCTAGGTCTGAATGAATTATATCAGTGTTGGCCAGAGGGAGAATTTGAACTTAAACCGACCATGTCCATAAATAAAATATATTACTTCGTAATGATATTTCCGTACTCTCTAATTTATTTGAAATATAATACGTAATATATATTATTGTCATGTTCTTACCTACTTATTTTATCCCTTTATATTTTTTAAAAAAAATTTTAATATTCGATCATTTTTCCCTAAATTTGAACCAATCTTTTTTTCTAACTGTTTTTTAGATTGGCCATTTTAAGAACTAGTGTGCCAAAATATATTATTTTCTAGCTGTACCCAGCCACGCGTTGCTGTGGCTCCGTCTGGTTAAATGGAAAGAAAGAAAAGAGAAAGCGTACGTTTCTATTATGTTTCATTTCACAATGCATGTGGGTATACAATATCTTTGTTGTTCCATTATCTGTGAAGGTATAGAGATTGTATGGTTTGCCGACTCTAGAACACGCCATATATATTTGTCCACGTGAGAATCAATCCATGCCTAGATCTAAACCACACACTTCTAAAGATTAGCCCTGAGCTTTGTTGATGGTGATTGCAAACACCAAACGAATTGGGTATTACAATCTCATAAATTGAAATATCGTATCCATTGGAATCATAGGAATGCGAGGAATGAGGACATCTTCACCTTTGAAAGTTCCTTTCAAGGTTGTTACTTCTACGACTTTGTTCATTAATTTTCTTACTGCATGCCTCGTGTCGTTGTTAAAGCGTTGGCTAGTTGAAGTTTCGCAACATGTTAATTGGCATGGCGATTTTTAATTGTAGTAAGTGCGGTTGGATCCTTAGCCGATCAAGTGAATTCAAAAATTCTGTTGGATAATTAACCGATTCATCTCCTTTTGCAACAGTGTCTATAGACTTTTATGTGACTTCCTCGTTTTGAATGTTACACTGAAAAATATTGTTAAGTTCTTAAATAACTTTGTTCTTGGCCTCAAGAATAGCTCGTTCTCCAATCCAATCGTGATTTATATAATTAGTTTGAATAGTGGGAAATACTTTTTCAACCAATTATTCTTTTGACGTAACTAAAATGCAGAAGTTATGAGGCAATTAAATTCGTCCTGAGGTCAGATTAACCGGCACCTTTCCGTTACAAATTTCCAGAAATTGATGTGAGAATATCTCAGCTGATCGATCGTTTTGCAGCTAAACACGCACATTTGTAGTTAATTTTAACGTCTTTAGGAGTCGCCACAAAGTATAGTATTTCAGGCATGCATTTATTACGTCCACGGGTGTCAATAGAGGAATTACAGTTAATATTTACCTCAAATCTCCTGCAAGCAATATTATGCGTTCCCAAATGCTCTGATGTTTTCACGCAAATCTTGCAATGATCGATCAAGAGTCTCGATCAATTTTTTGTGTGCCATGATGCATTCATCCAAAACAATAAGTTTGCATTTCTGCAATACTTTTCCCATGCCAGATGCTTTTGAAATGTTGCACCCGTGAGTTTTAATGAATTTTAGGTTCAATGGCAATTCTAAGCGGAATGAGCAGTTCTTCCACATGGTAGCAATGTCGCAAGTATTTCGGATGACGCAAGAGCTAAGGCTATGTCATTTTGGGATCGAATTGCTGCCAGAATCAATCTAATTAGGAATGTTTTTCCAGTTCCTCCTGGCACATCTAAGAAGAAGATTTCTCAAACCCCGTTATTGACAGTTATTTGATCGTAAACTACTTTTTGCTCAAGCGTTAGCTTAGGAATATTTGATTGCACATACGACCAAAAATCACCCGTGTTGTAATTTGGTTCATGACGCAATTCTATATCGAACGAAGAAGCAGCAGCAGATCGATTAGGTGATGGCATTCCCAATTGATTGAGAACTTTGTTCACGATTTCTGAGCACAAATATTCAATCATTATTAATGCTTTGTTGTAGATTTCTGCTGTTAAATCCATGTTTATATTTTAATTTTTCTTGCGTATTTGACTGAAAATATCGTCAGCCATGTGCAATTTATATTTCTTCAATAACTCTGTTGGAGATGAAGGAGAGCAGGTGGTCAATATGATTGCAAACAATACATGAATTTGATTTGGATGTGACATGTTGCACGCGTCATTAATGCATACATCCCATTGTCGGTCATTCTCCAATAAATTCAGAGCTTGACATGCACTGCGGAAAGTGGCATGTGTAAGGCCGTTGACAATTCTCATTTTCCGGAAAGACGTTGGACCGGGCACATTTACCAACAGCATGCGAAGAAAGAAGTGTTCATCTTGATTGGGATGCACGGTGTACAGTCTACCTATTGTAGTTTCTTTGATTATGCCAGGTTGTCCGTCGACTCGCTCTCCTCTTTTGCGTCGTTCTAAGAATATTCTACCCGCATTCCATGTGTAATTCGTGGGCACTTCCGAATACAGCAGTGTTATAACAAATGTGTCATTTTTACATAACGTGAAAAAAGCAGTTTAAGTTGTAACCGGTGGATTCAGGGATATTTGTTCCACATTTGCAGCTGTGAAATAAATGCACTGTCCATTTTCTAGATGTACTGATAAGTGAACGACAGCTAGACTTTGTTCATGTATGGGAAATGAAAGAATTCGCCATACATCTTCATTACTAATTATGTTTCTTCCATCCTGATACTGTGCCATTTCATCAATATCTATGACTACATTTATATCACTTCTTTCTGATTGCAAACCAAAAACTACCATGTCGCTGGCTTTATTCACGTACCTACAAATATATTTGATTGATTTAACGGAGTTACAGTATTCCACGTTTATGTGCACTTTGTATGTTTTTGATATCAAAGGCAAATATGGAACAATCCACCAGTTATCTACTTCAATGTCAGCGTTTCGCATTTGTATGGTTGCTAGTTTACCGCCAGCTTCTGCTGATCTTCTGTATAAAGGATATTCATCGTTTCCTGTAACTGTGTTGGATACTAATGCTCGAGGATATCAATTAGAGCATTTTCCGTCTGTCATGCATGGTGAATTTGGATTCAGTGTACCGCAAGGTCCATCTATAATATTTTTCGTCACAATTTCATGCAAATCCTTATCGAAGTAGGCAGCGGGTATTTCAGCACATATACCATTGTCGATTTTGTTTGAAGTGGTTTTGTTATAGAGCCAGATTAGTATATGCATGTGGAAATCCTCTCTTTTACCATTCCAATCAGTACATCCAGCAGTGCACAGACACAAAAACCTCATATTTTACCATGAAATCCATCAGCGATTTCAGCTTCTGTTTGAAAACAGTGCTGTGATGTCATGCCTATCCACCAGCGATTGCCCAGGAAGTAAAAGATGTATATCTTCCCAAGCTGGATTGCACGTGAATGAAATGGATAGGTCTGGCCGCCCGTAGTGACGAACATACAAAATTGCATCATGAGCGTACTAATGCATATGACGTGGACCACCTATATATGAAGATAGCAACATCGTTAGTATTCTAACGTTAGCTGTATTACCGTCATTTACAACTGCATCTCACAAATGAACATATTCTTCAGTGAGAAGCTTGGTCTGATTCAAACGGATGAATATTAAACGTTTGGTCTCGATTTTTACATATATATTTACGATATATTGATGAAACAATTGACGGCATTTCAAAATCTGATTGTCTTCATTCTCTCGATTCTTTAATCGGTATGAATAATATTTCATTGTGCTGCATTTCGTATTTGTTTCTTTGCCACTGAGTGGATTTATCATCTTAATGTTTAAGTGATATCCAACGGAACCATCCTAAAATGATTGGATATCGCAGGGCATAGTAGCATCATAGCATTTACTATGAAAGTTGGCATGAAATTAATTGAGCTGTTACGATTTATGTATCGAACGACGTCTACGATTTATGTATCGAATGACGTCTACGATTTATGTATCGAACGACGTCATTTGGAATCATGATTTGTATTTCCTGATGTAAGATAGGAAATGCTTTGAATAGGCGGTATATCCAGCAAGCAAAGATTTACTGGCTCCGGTGGTTCTTAAAGTTGAGGAAGTTTAATTTTTCTGGTGGCGCAACACATTCCTTTTGTTTCTCCAATATAGTTCAGAGCCTTTAAATAAGGACACACTTCAGTTATAGTGCCAATGAGAACATACCGGCTCAAACTATAATCATCACCTGGGTTGTACCAGAATGCAAGGCGATTGTAATCGCGTGATTGTTGAGCACGGAATCGTGTTTGACACTGATCTTCTGTTTCTCGTTGACATCTTTCAGCCACTCTCAGCCTGTCACGTTCATTCTGTTGAGAACGAAGTGGGTCAGAAACTGCAGAACGCGATCAACGTGCTCACAACCGTGCTTCCTCATGTCTGGCTGCACGTCTTGTAATGTAATTGATTTGCCCTGAAAAGTATGTGAAAGCATTGACAATAATATCGTCCTAATTTTATAAACATATCTTATTTCATTTAAATTATATAGTATATTAAATGGCGCTTAAAGCACTTCTTCTTCTAAGAAGGCAACAGCCACTGAACAGTGACGTCACGCACGTGACACCAGCCAAGTCAGTTTGACAATATATATTTTTCAAATAATAACTTCCTCTTCTCGAAGGTTCGAAGAGAGATTTTAAAATATAACTTGAGTCATTTTCCGGCTCTAGAACCTCCCAGTAAGACCGAGATGTTTTTGTCTTGTATTTTGTTTTTCTAAACTAAACCTTCTCGAAGCTTCCATGTGCAAGGAATATATACAAGGGATGGTGCAACATAAAGGCAGTGTTTTAGTGTTCAGTTGGGAGTTAGGCGTCTAGCAACACCTGTCAGCGCTAGCCCGCGTATAGTTCAACATGATCTATTTTCGCATTAATTAAACTAATTCAGCAATAAAAAACATGTCAAAATGAAAAGTGTATTAATCATAATTCTTCAATAGGCGCCCATCGCGGTAACGTAAATCCAGAACGTTACAATTGGCGCCCAACGTGGGGCACGAATTATCTCCCCGAGATACAGCACGAGATACCTCCCCGAGGTAATTAGAGGTGAATCACCGACAATAGCAGCAGAGCAACACCGAGGACCGATGAAGGCAGCACGAGATAACTCCCCGAGATACAGCACGAGATACCTCCCCGAGATAGCCACGAAATACCTCCCCGAGGTAAGCAGTAGAGGACAACTCCGAAGACCGAGATAAGCAGCAGAGCAACGCCGAGGACCAAGATAAGCAGTAAGCAGCGCCAAGGACCGAGATAAGCAGGAAGCAGCGTCAGGGACCGACAGAAGCAGCTTACCATCACCAAAGGAGACAAGGGGTGGAGACGAGTCTAAAGAAGATCACAGATAAGTCAACAGAAACTTAAATTAAATAGTGAAAAATAGTGAAAAATATATTTGTCATTTGTGCATTTTGGGGGTGGAACAGTATAAATTTTTTTGTGATTTAAATTAAGGGAATAAAAAAAAAATGGCAGATTCAAATGATAACAGTGACGCTAGTAGCTATTCTGAAGAGGTAGCTGAAAATAGACCTAGGAATCAGTTAGATCTAGAACAATCAGATGAGGAAATAAGAGAAAGTGAACAGGACATTGGAGAGTCATTTGCAGAGGGAGAGAGAGAAGGAGATAGGACAGAAAAAGAAAGAAATGTTATAGTAGAAGAGGAAGAACTAGAAAAGAATAAGGAAGAAACAATGGGGCCACCTATAGTAGATTTAAATCAACTTATGAAAATGTTACAAGAAAGTAATCAGAAAATGTTACAGCAAATGGTAGCGAGTAATGAGGAAACTAAACACGAAATAATAGATGCAACTAAACAGGAAATAGATACAAGTAGACACGAAATTAATCAAATAATATATGCAAATACACAGGCAATTAATCAGAAAATAGATACAAATCAGATGAAACTTGAACAAATCAATAAAGAACTAAGTGCTAAAATAGAGTTAAGTAAGGAGGCTTGTGATCAGAGATTTGGTTATGTAGAGCAAAAAATAGACCAATTAGAGACGGTTCATCAAAACTTAGCAGTACAGTTAAATGAGGTAGACACCAAAGTGATAGAACAGGAAAAAGTAAAACAGATTTTGATTGAAAAGCACGAAAACCTAAGGAAAGGACAGTTCAAGTTAATGGAACAGATTTCAGCTAATAAAAATAAAATAGAAACAGTAGAACAAGAGTCAATTAAAGGGTTAAAGGAACAGGTAGAACATACACAAACTAACGTTAAGGTAGTCCAACACAACCTTGAAAAAGAAATAAATGAGGTAAAATCAGTACTTGATTCTCAGCAAGACACGAATAAAATTTTAATTAAAGAACAGATAGATGGGATCGTAAATAAGGCAGTAGAAAAACTAGATAAAAAACTAACCGATTTTGTGGTTGAAAATCAAACAAATCTAGGGGAATCTAGTAACTTACACGATACTACCAACCTATTTGCTAAGGGACTAAGAGAAACGTCATTAGCACTTATTCCAAAATTTAAAGGAAAGAGAGGAAACATTTCAGCAGTACAATATATAACTAAAGTAGAAAGAGTATTTAAAGGAGAAAGAATAAATGAAAAAGTCAAAATAGAGATATTTTTATCAGGTCTAGAAGATGAGGCAAAATCCTGGACAGATAGTATAGAGAGTGAATGGGTGACATACGAGCAGGCTAGGGATATATTTTTGGAAAAATATTGGTCTCAAAATATGCAGGATGATTTTCTACAATTAATTTTTAATGGAAAATATAACGACAAGGATGGTACTATGAGTGAATATTTCAATAAATTTGTAACACAGGCGAAATATTTGCGATACCCAGTAGTAGAGGATAGATTGATAGGTCTTCTAATGAATCATTTTCCAACTCCAGTACAAGACGTTCTCATTAGCATAAATAAACAGAACATCAAAGAAGTAGAGAGAGTATTAATGGCATTTGACGATAGATATCAAAGAAACAAAGAAATCAATGATCAGACAAACAGATATAATATTGATAGGCATAGGCAATCAACAAACCCTCAAATCAAAGAAATTAATAATGGACAAGATAGGCAGAGATATCAAAATAATTATCCAATACCAGAGCAAAATAGAAAATATCCACATCCTAGAATAGAATATCGACAGGATAGGAACCAAGGACCTCCGAGGCAAATAAATTCTAGTGATAGACAAACTACTAGAAATAATAATACAGGTAACCCCAGATTAACAACCAATCAAGTACATTACCCTCCAAATTTTAATTATGTACCACCATTTTCAGGGACATCATATTTAAATGAGTACGACTCACAAAAAATATTTGATCCAGGAGGCAATTAAATAAACTTTAAATTTCGGATTATATAAATGTAAAAAATTAGCAGTTTAACTAAAGATTTAAATTTTAAATAAGTAAAATAAGGGTAACTATAATCATTTAGTCGTAGTAAGAAAAGTTTAAAATAGAAATTTAAGTAAATTTAAAAGGTACAAATTCAGAGAAATAAAAGTAATATTTCCTGTGCAAGAGAAGGTTGTGCGTATTTGTAAAAATTGTAAAGTAAACAATTATAAGTAGCAACAAGCAAGGTTAGAAATAGATCACCAAACTAAATTACATCTTGCAGTAAAAAGATTAAAAGATACAGCAGAGAAACGAACCCGGTACCATGATAAAAAGATTCTTAAACCTATTGAATACGCAAATGACCAGTTAGTTCTTGTAAAAAATCATCAGTTATCATCAGCTTTGCATAAGGAAGTAAAAAAGTTCTTTTTACTATATGAAGGACCATATCAGGTAAAATATCAAATAGGTCAAAATGTATACTTAATTCAAGACCCTGAGACTCTTAAGATTAGAGGTGTTTTTAATGTTACAGAATTAAAACCCTATTATAGCAAGACAGATATCTAAACATTTTTCAGCTACATTAATTATAAAGGATAGGAACAGGATTTTATTTACATGATTAAATAGTAAAATGACTATGCAAGAGTTCGAACCTGGATCTGTAGCACAATAACTAGCAAAAATACATGTTGAAAGAGTCACCTCTTTCTGAGGAGATACGCAGTGGTTAAAATAAAGCAACTGTAAACACCAACTCTGCAACTGCGTGTTATTTTGAAGTAAGGAGGGTGACACACCTCAAAATGAAATTGTAAAGAAACCATAAACGACCAAACACGAAAAGTGACACTAATCTTTTTTTTTGAAAAGGGTAGAACTAATATTTCTTTTGTCAAAATGAGAGGGGGTCCTTATTGACGTGTAACTCGGTTCTATACTTGTCTTTCAACGACATTGTCATTCCTACATCGCACTTAATACTGGTGGTCATCTATTGTCATTTATACAACGCAAAACAACAGTCTGAAAACATATTTTGTTGAAAAAAATAAGACAACACAAACTGACTTTGGCCACGAAAGATAAAATTACTTATTTTTTTTTAGTTCAATAAGTCAGAGTCAAACCCGGTACATTAAGTATAAAATTTATAAGTATAAAAATATAAATTCTTATCAATTTAGATTAATAACATTTGGACTTAGCATAATTTTAGAAAGTTGTATAAATCAAAATAGGAGAACAGATAAGGAGGAGGCATGGACCCTTAGAAGCATGCAAGGGATAACATCAGATAGAAGGTGAGGTGAGGGCTTGGATAAGTTTGTCAGCTGGAGGAGCGTGAAAGCCTGAAATCACGCGAGGAGAGATTAGGATCTAAGTATATTCTAAGAGTAGGTCATAATTTTTGTTAATTGTAAACTATTGTTTAGGTAATAATTTGAATAAAAATTAGGCTAACAGGGCAATTTTGAATTTAAAAAATTTATAATTTCAATTTAAGAGGAAAGTTAGGAAGTTTTATTAATTAATAGACGATCTTGGAAATCTGAATAAATATATTATTTCATCAATGATGCATTTTTTTATAATCAAGATAAGGATTTTAATATTTAGGTGGGGGTTATTTTAATTCAATTAATTATATTGCAATAAATTCAACGATATTGATTCAGAGATTAAAGAAATCACAGAGTAGGCTGATAAGCTGAAGAGTAAGATCTAAGATATCTAGAGAAATTAATTTAGATATGCACTTGAGTGCTTATTACAGTATGTTAAGGTGAGTGGAAATAAGAGGCGAGTAGTCTTGTTTAAAAGCATTTTTTTCAGATAGTGGAGTTGAGGTCTTTTCATTGAGGTATATAGGTTGAGAAAGTGGAGTTGAGGTTTTTTCAGATATGGTCTTAGCTATGGGCAAGCCATGATCTAGATTAATTAATCGTCGTTATGAGTTTAAGGATGGCCCGAGGGCATCTAGCAGCGTTGAGGAGATTAGGTTTATTGAGTGAGGAAGTTGAGATTTATTGAGTAAGGTGTATTAAGCCATAATGAATAATTACATTTTTTTATAAGTGGTGAGTCAAACGGATCACCAAAGTTCAGGTAGCAGGTATTCACAAACATAGAGTTAGCACAACGCAACAAAGAGTCAGTTATAATAAATGAGGCAGAGGCTTAAGCTTTCCACTATATAATATGCGATAAATATCCAATGGTTAATTCTGGATTAAAATTTAAAGATATTGAGGAGATTGTGAAGAAGTTTAAAAGGGTATTCTGTGATTACGTGATGTAATAATGCTAATGTATTAACAAGGATGAGAGCTAATTAGGGTGTTAGACCTAATTAGGCTACTATAAAAGATTTTATTATAATTTCATTTTTAAATGCCTAAGGCTAACAGGCAATAGTCAAAAGATTGTAATCAACAGAAAGATGCAGGTAAAGATTTTTTTTTCACTAATGTGAAATTAATTATTCAATTAAGAAGGGGGAAAATAATGTTCAATATTTTATAATGGTGTGATATATAATTTCATACTGATTTATAACGTGCTTTATGATTCCAAGATTATCGTCTATATATTTCAAGTATTTTAAATTTGTTTTGAGGTTAGGTATTCTCATAAATAAAGATTTTTGTAAGATGATTCAGATGTGTTTTTTATATTATTATTATCCTTTCTCTGTCCGAAACAATGTAATTATATTATCTTTTAAGTAATTAAGTTTATTTAGTGAATTATCCTTTTTGTGTTTTCAAGCTAATTATTCAGTAAATGTATTTTAAGTGATGGCTCATATAGCGAATTTGGCCGTCAGGCTTTTAAGAGTATAATAGTGGCTCATATAGCGAATTTGGCAGTCAGGCTTTTTAAGGGTATGTGTAGCATTAAGAGTGTTTGTTAAGTATGTTAAAATAATAGTAAAAGTGGATCCGTGAAGGATCATTGAAATGAATAAAAAGTGCAACGAAGTGTTTAAACCAATAAATGATTAAAAGACACTTTGATTAGTGACAATTATATTCAATTTTTTTATTAACAAGTTAATGTATTTTAATCAATCTTAAGGACGTTATAGCAACGAATTTTGTTTTTTTTTAATAAAAAATAAAAAACTTTGATTAGTAATAATTAAATTCAAATCTTTATATTAAATCCAAATTTTTATATGATAAACTTAGATTATTTTATTTCAATTAATTGTAATTATACTTAACAATTTTATATCTTGATATTTGATGTATCTAATTTCAACTTTTTGATTAACATTTTATATTTTAATGTTTGATTTATATAACTTCAATATATACATATATACTTCATGTAAACTTACATTCGGAGAACACCACTTCAAATATTATCATTCAAGAACAACATTATACAGAGTGTTCCAAATTATTGGAATTTATCCAATTAGTGAAATTTTATACAGGATGTTTCAAAATATTGTTATTTGTGAAACTTTATACAGGGTGTGCGAAAAATGATCATGCCGTCTTTTCTCGTCTTTTATTTTTTTTTAGCAAAGCGTATCAAAAAGTATACGACTAGGTCTCTACTTTCAGATACACTTTGGGGGGTATTGTAATGTAATTGATTTGCCCCTGAAAAGTATGTGAAAGCATTGACAATAATATCGTCCTAATTTTATAAACATATCTTATTTCATTTAAATTATATAGTATATTAAATGGCGCTTAAAGCACTTCTTCTTCTAAGAAGGCAACAGCCACTGAACAGTGACGTCACGCACGTGACACCAGCCAAGTCAGTTTGACAATATATATTTTTCAAATAATAACTTCCTCTTCTCGAAGGTTCGAAGAGAGATTTTAAAATATAACTTGAGTCATTTTCCGGCTCTAGAACCTCCCAGTAAGACCGAGATGTTTTTGTCTTGTATTTTGTTTTTCTAAACTAAACCTTCTCGAAGCTTCCATGTGCAAGGAATATATACAAGGGATGGTGCAACATAAAGGCAGTGTTTTAGTGTTCAGTTGGGAGTTAGGCGTCTAGCAACACCTGTCAGCGCTAGCCCGCGTATAGTTCAACATGATCTATTTTCGCATTAATTAAACTAATTCAGCAATAAAAAACATGTCAAAATGAAAAGTGTATTAATCATAATTCTTCAATAGGCGCCCATCGCGGTAACGTAAATCCAGAACGTTACAGTCTCTCTGCTGCTTCCTTGGCACGTATTTGTTCCATTCTTTGTCTGTTTCGCTCATTCGCTGATACCCGTTCTTCCTCAGTTTGATTTGCAATTACTCGTCGCACTGCTTCCGCTCCACTAGTACGATAATAATAAAAGAAATTAATAAATATTATGTAACCACATAAATATATAGATATATAGAAATATAGATAAAGATAGACTTATTATAATTAGCAATTCTCTTACCAACGTTGACTATAATATGGAGACTGGATTTTAAACTAAGTAGTAGAGGATTTGTTTATGAAAGCACAGCACTAGTGCTGATTTCATTGTTATTCTATAAGAAGATGTTTGTTTTACTGTAATAATTATTTATTCCCTCAAATGCTCTTAAATTTATATTTTATTGTTAAATTTGTGGAATTATCTATTGTTGATAAATTTGATTATCTACTGTGTTAACTATTTAGAATCTTATAAAGAAGTTAGTTTTTATGTACCTATATGGCAAAATAGAACACCTTTAAAAATTAAATTGTTAGCACAAAATATTTATTTAATTTAAAAAAATTCTTAAAATGTTTAGGAAGAAATCCTATTCCCTTCAGCTGCAGATTTCATATAATCAGGTAATATTTGAGTTTTAACTTTTAAAAGCGAATTTAAATGATACCTCCTCAAGTGACACATACATGTGGTTTCTTGTGTAAAGTTGATGATATAAAGGCCAGTATGTGTTTTATTTTTATAGCCTGAGCTTTTATTTCTACATTGTTCTGAAGTATTCAATATTGGTAAGATCTGAACCATAGTTCTTTATTTTTTATCGTCTATCAACATTTGTTCATGTATTTTCTTTTGTTAAATTTATTGTACAAAATCTAGTAAATAAAACTTTAAATAAGCAAACAATATAAGAAGATTATTTATAAGTATTCTTGATACAAACAAATTATTTTTTTATTAATCCTATTTTATATAAATACATTAATTAATTTAAAGCTCTTAATATATTTATGTTAATTAAAGTTCTGGTAAATCTAGAATTTATCTCATGTAAATTATTATTTTCAGGAACTATTGTTCTTTTCTCTCAATATAATCTTAAGGTTGTAATTAGGAACGCATGCAATAGGTAAGGAATTGGAGAAGTTTACATACAGTGGCTATTAAATAATAAATTCCTATATTGTTCATTTTTGTATCTTTTAATTTTGCGTCGTAGAGTACATTACCATATTTCCCAAGGTTTGAGAAAGTGTGGTAATTTGTATATACTGTTCCCCTACACGATCCTAACAAGATTTATTCGAGCTGTTAGTGAGATGAGCATGTTTTCTTAAATGAACATCCATTGGTCTCGATAAAAAAAAAGTTCGTTGTAACACTGTCGAAGCCAGATAAACAAATGTATGATTCATCTTATTATCTTAAATGGGATGTAAGGAGGTGTTTAATACGACGTACTTTGTATCTATTGTCACATATGCAGCAGAAACATGTAAATTGAATGTAAGAAAGGCTAGTAAAGTGGAGGCCATGGGAATGAAGTTTGTTAGGAGTATGTTAGCTGTCATGAGGAACAACAAGATTAGGAATGAAGTTATCCAGAAAATAGAGGGGGTACAAGGAGTACATGAGAGAGTAGAAGGAGCAAGACTGTGATCATGTTATGAGGATATAACGGGCTAACCATTTAGCCCTGTACTGCCCAAAATTTCTGCACTTAACCGTTGGTAAAGAACATATATATGGTACCCTAATATAAATTTACTTCTATTAATGTATAAATCTCCATGTCTTACATACCACGTCTTGGATACATCACTGAACAAGACCAGTGCCATCAGAAGGGCTACCCTCCCTCGCCGTTCTGAGAAAACCGCACTTGACTGGTCCCATCATCGACAACAACTAAATGCAGCGCGTGGCCGGCGTTTGGAGCCTCGCTAATTTGAACCTACGTCATAGATCCCATGTAGAGGATCTCTCCCCTCTTCTTTTCTTCCAATGATTATTTGCCTTCAACCATTATAAATCTCCATGGCTCGCTAGGCAAAGACACGGTTACAGTTATTCATCACCACCATAACGATAGTCAACACTCTCCGACGTCCGTACTTCAACTCTACTACACCCAACCAGTGGCCAAGACGATGACGCCGAGGGATCGACCAGACCGACAAAAGTAATATGACGTCTTCTTCATCTTTCAACACCACGGGGAATAGGTGACTATATGGCAGGTTTCTAGTTTTAGTTTTTTTTTATATAGATTCTCCAGAGGAATAGTTACTCTCGTTATAAATATTCAATGTTGTTTAGGCTAGCCTTTTACGACTTGGTTTACTTGACGTGAAGTCATTTAGTACTTAACATTTTTCTGCTTGGCCCTTAAGACCAGCAGTTTAAATTGGGAGTATTCCCACACCTTAGCCCGTATGATCATTTTGTGTCAGCGAGGCAGTTAGTCGGAATAGGGGCAATTCAGGTTGTTTAAAGGCCAAATGAAAATACTTAGTTAGGTTTATTTAACTTGTGTTGTTCTCCAGAATGGGTGTTCAACTTGTGGGTTATTTCCGCCCAACAGGCTTGGTCGTGTTATATGCATTGTTTAATTATGTTGTTTGCCAGTTTTGGTGCTCAACTTGTGGGTAATTTCTATCCATCAGGCTTGGCTCGTGTTATATGAATTGTTTAACTTATCTTGTTTGCCAGTTTAGATGCTCAACCTGTGGGTAATTTCTATCCATTAGGCTTGGCTCGTGTTATATGCATTGTTTAACTTATGTTGTTCCCGGTATAGGTGCTCAACTTGTGGGTCATATCTGCCCAGCAGGCATGGCTCATGTTATCTGCATTGTTTAACTTGTGTTGTTCACCGGTATAGGTGCTCAACCTGTGGGTTATATCTGCCCAGTAGGCATGGCTCGTGTTATATGCCTAGTTTAATTTGTGTTGTTTGCCAGTTTCAGTGCTCAACTTTTTGGTCACTTCAGCCCATCTGGCATGGCCCGTGTTTTGCATATTAATTAATTTGTGTTGTTCGCCTGTTCCGTTGTTCAATTTGTTGGTCGTTCTGCCCTTCTGGCACGACTCGCATTACTCTCCATTAGATGTGTCATTGCCCTAGTGGAGTTTGGTGTCTCCCACCTTGTTGTTTACTACTCAGGTAATGCGTTTAACGTTTCTGGCATAGACCAATTGGTCGTGTGTCAGCCCTTGACAAAACAAGTCCTAGAACGCTGAATTGCAACTCACCTAGTACTATTAAATTGTTATATATTCTAACGGCCTGTGTCTAGAAGCTGACAGCCAACAGACTGGGACTTTTATAACCTAATATGTCTGTCTAATTAGTGGCCGCTTCATGCCAAACTCTCGCTTAGAGAGTATCTGTTTTTTAACAATCTCTGTGGCTACTTAACTTGGACAAATCTAAGGACTGTTTCTGTATTTATAGGTTTGTGTTCTGAAGACTCTCTTGTACTTTCTCTGCCATTTGATTCATTAAACTGATTTGATAAAGTGAATTTTTATATTTTGCTTTAAAGAATCTCCAATTATGTTTATTAACCTTGTCATAGCAATCGCTAGCTCTGGTGAACTAGGGCAACGGTTCAAGGATGGAAAAAAGAGGATGTTAAAGAAAATGATGGAAATGAAGTATGTAGGAAGAATACCGTAATGAAGGCCAAGAAAAGGAGTTGGGAGGAGCCGATAACAGAAAGTGTGCAAGTGAGAGGAGGTGAACGGAACAATTAAAGGAGGAAGAATGGTGGAAGGATATAGGCTGGAAACAGTTGTTGTTGTTGTTGTTGATGATGATGATGATGATGATGATGATAGATGAAGTGGGTACTTAGGAGTGGAACCATAATATATAAAATATATATATATATATACATATATAATATTATTTCCACAATTATCTGAATAATACATACATATAGTTATTTATTGGATTTAGCTATTTAATGGATGTCTACAAAATAAAATTTCAGCAAATCTTACTGCCCACACTAGTACACACAGTTTTATTAAATTAAGCTCCAAATTGGTGAGATCATAGAATCAAATCAAGTTCATCTAGTATGTTTCTAGTGAAAAGAATGTCATGGTTGTAATCCTAGCTAAGCGTATAAAGTGTATTTTTTCTGCAATAATGTTATTCTCTCCTTCAATTAAAATGCCGGTAAACTTTAATCATATATGAACTTCCTCTTCACTATATTATTATTTTAACTAAAATGTGTTGTCACAACCAAAATGGGTAGTAAGACAGGTTAGAAATAAAAAAATAATATTAATGAGTTTGAGATGAAAAAGGTATTATTTAAAGAAAATGTACTAGAATTGTCATGGTATTTTGGAGAAATCACTCTCAGTTCTCTCAGTAGGAATATGAACCCAAACCTGCCTCTCACCAAGCAAAACAATCAAGACGAGCTTGACTTTTAATCCACGCACTGAAACTGGAGATAAACTTAAACAATGTGATTTTACATCTCCTCCCCTGGCACATGCTGGTCCATCGCTTAAGAGTAATTCCTTTCAACCCTGCCATCATGTAAGTCACTAATAGTTGCCACATTAACAAATGTGTGGAGGAGAACAGTACTATGTTGTGTGTTTCGTATAAAAACTCTGTATGTGTATTCGAAAGAAGGAAAACTAACGTCTGCTTATAATAATAATAATAATAATAATAATAATAATAATAATAATAATAATAATAATAATAATAATTGCACCCTACCTTTTAGAGCTAAAAGGGGAGGGGTGCAAGTATACATAACAAAAATAACATTGAAAGCAATAATTTATTGGGTGAACACATTAGATAATACATAACCAAATCATTGGAATGTTCATAGGATTTTGGTTGTCCATCATTTGCTTATCACAAGGAATCTTAGGCGTTCTCTTCAACAGATTTCAAAGGAATAATACAGCTGGCTAGCAGCCAAGTACTGTGTCTGGGGGTACCCTAGAAACCAAACTATATTAGATATTGGCTACAGCCACAAGTACAGTTTACTCAATATGCCCTAAGGCGGACGTTAATCAATAAAATACTCTAGTATACCCGTTTAGGTAAACAAGCTAAACGGCGTTAAGGTCATGCCCACAGTACTGGGGAGTCAACTGTACCCCACAATCTAATAAATAGTACGCCCCAATAGGGGACCCACAGCATTGGTAGTGGTATACCAACACCGAGTTAAATATCAAGGTTTACAATTAGAAAGTGCATAATATAAGGGTAACTGTCCTCCAGGGCGAGGCTTAAGGCGCTCGTCTAATGGAAGAGATAAAGTAACAACCCAGCGACGCCCTGCGGTCTCGCATATACTCGAAAATCCCAAAACAGGGGCTAAAATAATACTAAATAGCAATAAAGTAGGCGGGTCCTAGAACAGGCCCGGACAACCCAATTAGGCTGATAATTACTTCCAGTAACTCCCTAATACCGAAGGCAGACGTACCCCACAGTAACAATTGTATTTAACAAATCTTAAGAACAATACAACGCTTCAGCGCAACTATTTTTATTTAGTCGAGGCACCCACATATTGATATGAGTAAGTTCCCTACAGGTATAAAAGCTAACATGTAACCAACACAAAATTTAACTTATGGTGAACCCACACTACCAATACAGCTGGGCGTAGCATCAACCCTAGCACGCTAGTGTTGAGAAGGTAGGCATTGCCACTTTACAGAGTATACAAGAAACACGTGTAAACAAACTGACTAGCTGTCCGAATGGGGCCTAGCCGTCTACTAGTCATCCAACTGGTATAAAGGCTAAAACATAACCACCATAAAACTTGAACAATGGTGAACCCATGCCAACAATATTGGTGGGCAGACCACCCAACCCTAGCAGCCAGGTGTAGCTAAGGTAGGCATTCCCACCTCACAGAGTACACAAGAAAAACATATTAGCAAAACGAACTAACTGCCCTAAGGGGGCCTAGTTCGCTGCTACTCTTCACTCAGTTAGTCGGACGATATCACATCCATATTACTATAGTCGGTTGCACGCCAAGAGTTCAGCGAAGTAACAAGACCTCCACCATGTCTCCTTCAAACAAGTACGGTACCTTACAGTAAGACAAGTTCATTAGCCATCGGAAAACGTAGCCAACGATCCTCTACTCCAAATGTTTCTATCGGAAAACAATAGAGCGTAGAGTGCACCAGCAGATTAATATGTTGTGAGCAAACCAGCAGTGGCGGGGGCTAGCTCAGGCGAGCCCAGGATACCAGTACTTTGGACGCCATAGCGTCCTGATGTAGAGGTGAAGATCCTCCGAGACACTGCCGAATAGAACTATAGTAGGTCAGCCAGTCGGTTCTACACAATAAAAAAAGGTGTTTTTCTCAGTACGACACTCGTAGTACTAAAAAAAAAGGAAAAGTACGGAAAACTCACCGCCAGGGATGAGAACCAGGGATAAGAGAGGTGGAAGAATAAGCCAATCACACCTCAGGAAGGCCACGCATGCGCAACCAGCCAAGAGGGGAGTAAAAAGGGGGGGGGGGGCAGAAATCAAACGACGGAAAGTCTAGGGGTTCAGGGGGAAAACATGAGAATTCCCGACAGACGCCAAACTAGTCGGTAATTAATATTTCATAACAGGCAATCACTTGTGCGAGCTAAATCATTTTAGCTCGGCACATAATAATAATAATAATAATAATAATAATAATATTTAGCCCCGCGTCTTACTACCTGTTCGGGTTACACGCTTGGATTAAGAATTGTGAGGGTTGAATATAGATGAAGTAAACCCGCATTTATGTGGGGGGAGAGTGTAAAAGCATTTAGGGAAAACCACCCCCAGTTCACCCGAGTGAGATTCAAACCTCAATCTCCCCGTACTCAACAGTCTATCTCAACACGAAACTGGTGCATAAGCTAGCTACGCCACCAAGGCGGGTCTTTGTTTAAAGAGTCGGGATTTTAACACAAACCTCCCTGATACTTTTAGACCACTTGTTGTTTTTATCCACGTTTGCACTGATAATGGTCAATATTCCTTCTGCAACCAAACATTTGTAAGAATATTTCAAACATATACTTTTAAAGTCTAAATCTTTTTGACATAGTGATACCTTACATTAGACATAATGGATTTTTAGTAAGTGAATTCTGAGGAAAAGAAAATAAAACTCTTTAGTGTGGTGTTCGAATGACATAAACAGGTGAGAGTACTTGGTTGAGGTCTCGGGGAGTATTTCGTAACATTCCAAGATCTCAACTATATCGATTTTCTCTGTCCGACTAGGACATCGATAGCCGACCAGTAATGATTTGGTGATGGTGGTAAGACTGTCTGCATTATTCTTGGTGTTAGGTTGATTCTGTTCTTCAAACATTATAAAGGGAATATCTTCTCGACCGACATCCCATGATTACGTAGCACCCCCGTGGGAAAGTGGGAGAAGAGAGATAGAACCATTCCTACAACCCCTTCCTACCCAAAACACTCGCTTTCTACCCCCTCACCCCCACACACACACACACCACCAAACTCGATATATAAATAAAATTGTGAAACCCATCTCCTTCCCTTCAATATTCATGATATACATTTTTTGGTACGCATGATGCAATGACTGGTTGGTCGGGGAAACCAATTTCAATAGCACACTTGAATAATCCCATATAGAAATTCAGCATTATAGCGTAGAAATACTTTGGCGCAGTGTTTTGCACCAAAACATATTCACGTTAACGTAGCGAGAATCAATAAAACACGGGAAAAAATACTCTCCTTTGTGTGTGCACATGACGTGTGTGGACATGACATGTGTTTTCGGATACCTTAATTAACAATTTAGCAATGTTTTTTGTTTAACAACATTTTGTATTTGTTACTGAAGACTGTCCAAAATCAGTGTTTATAATATTAATTTCGAATTTAATACTACGATCAGGGTTAGCCAAACTTATCGTGTTTTGAATTTTATTAAAGGTATTGAGACTCGTTTTCCTCAAATAATCTTTCCAGGTGACCAAAATAGGATGCAGTAGTTCTTAAGGGCGACGCCATTATTAGCAATTAAATGCTCACGATATTTAAGAAACATATATCTAAGTATGGTTTGGAACAAATCAGAGCGTAGAGGCACTAACCTGTATATTCCTATAAGAATTTAAAATTAAAATTTTATATCTTTTCAACAATGAAAATATGAAATTTTAACTCATATGCAACGAGGATGTATGTGAAATCTTGCAATTCTGAAATTAAATTTAATGATTAGAAATATATTGTCACCTATCTTAAACACATGCGATCATGTTTTAACAGAGTCAAAACATAGTTATTTTTTTTAAAGAAAATTGAGGATTGTTTTAGTCGTTTTAAACCTTCAGCAGCTTTAATCATTTTATAATAAACATATTCACCCCTATGCTAATAGCAGTTTTAAGACTTCAAACCAAACAATAACATATTTTAATTATATATTTTAATGTTATAGCTCTGTTAAAATTTAATTTAATTTGAGAAGTGTTAGATTCATATCTCCAACCATTAATCTTGATCATAGAATGGTGGAATTTTGTGTAAAATGTAATTAAAAATGTGGTGAATTAACCATTTCATGAGTTGTTTGGATTATCATACTTAAAATATAAGATGTTTATTCCCATAGTAATATTATAATTTCACTTACATTTTGTAAGCCATTATTTTAATAGCACTTCTTAAATAACTTGTTTTCTGGACGTCTGCAAGAATCGTGCCTTATACTAGTGGTCCTCTAAACAGTAAGTCTTGTTCCATCCATTCAATTATTTTAACTATGTTATGTTTTTATCTTTACTACAGTCTGAAAATTTATCTCTGTCCTCTTATTGGAAATATCTCCCATAATTTCACCTTGGGTTAGAGGTTGATATTTTTGAAGTTATACTTCTTTAGGCGCGTTATGAAAAAATGATGAGAGTGAAATTTTAAGATGCGCGTGCATCACTGTAACACAAAAGTAACAGGTTGAAGGTAAACCACTCACTAAGTCACGAAAAAAAAAAGCTACCAACAAAATAGAAATAGAACCTCTGTTAGTCGCGCATGTTGGTACGCTCGTCGCCTCTGATCACTGTTTTCATATATATAATATTTATCCACATGTTTCTATTTTCTACATTCACAACACGTGTTTTAGTTTCATACAAGTGCGAATTATATATGTGCTAATAAATTATATTCAGTAGTGATTTAGATTGAATATTTTGATTAATATTATTTACTATTAGTAAATATTAGTGAAAAAAATTGTGCTTATAGACTTTTTCAAGTGCTCCAATATAATTGAGGTTAACTATTCGTATGTATTATTTATTGATATAAATTAAAATATTATTATTTAACATAATTAATACTAAATATTATCATTTTATTGTAATTAATTATTTGCATGCAATTAAAAACTATTTTTTAATGATGCCAAAGAAGTATAACATCTCGCGCGCGTACATAAGTACACACACCCATTTTTTTCTTTGTTGTCACGCTATAGAGGATACAAATGGATACTATATTATAAAGTACGATATATTCATGAATAAAACAGTTTTTCGCGTGGTTTGAGACGTCATTCTCACACTATATAACCAGTCTCGTGGTATAGCGGTCATAGGTCCAAGCTGCTTACCTAGAGGACCTATGTTTAGTTCCTGGATAGTAACGGGAGATTCTTCTCGAAAGAATAATAATTCTCAAGGTCACCAGGGTTAGGTTAATTAGAATCAAATTAGGTTAAGATATTAATTAGCTTCACCACGTCATTATCACTTTCATCATCCCTTCAGCTATCTGGTACATGGCATAGGCCTCCACGGAAAGGATGTATTAGTAACAAATTCGCTGTCCTCAAGGAAACGGTACACTAGTACTGGCTAATCTTTCCTGAACGCCATTTTTATTATCACAATTCATTTAAAAATAAATAACGATTGCTCAGAATTTCAAATTAAAATTATTGGAGAGTAGCTGTTAAAACTTTTGAACAGCTACCATATTGAAACACATGGCCTGATAGTAAACCATGTACTCTACATACATATTTCACCAGAGTGTTAAATAATGTTCCTGCCAAATTTCGTTGAAATCAGTTCACGCATTTGGCACTTATAGTGGAACAGTATTTAAGAATAAATGGCTAATAGTCAAGTTATAACAGGACCTCGCTACGCCTTCTTCATTCTTGTTCGATTAGTGTAAATATGTAAATATCCCAGACGGGTAGTAAGAGGTATGCGTGGTAAATGAATCATAAACAGTTTTGATGTGAGGCTCCCAAGTATTATGAACTGGTAGAGACAATCATTATTAATTAATTGAGTCCGTTGTATAAGTTCCCCCTTATAATGTTACCTGTTCACTCCCACTTTCTCTCTCTGTACTTTTGTATGTGCCGTGTTCTCTTTGCGTGTCATTTACAACATGACGGAGAAAGAGAAGTGATACATGTTTTTGGATAAAGTAATGTGTGTCATGCAAAATAAGTCTGAGCGTTGAAAGACCGTGTGGTCACTTTCAAACTCTATTAGCTATCATTCAAAAAACTCTCATAATTTATACAATGTAGATGTTTATCTTGAAATATAATTACTAATGAATAAATTCATTCCTTAATTTGGATGGATTTAAATTTATAAAATATTAGCTGGTGTATCCGTTATTCGCACGGGTAATCTATAAATTAGCTTGGTTATTTTTAGTATGTAAATTGAACCACAGGGAAAAGTAGCCAAATAATAAACTATGTTTGAATATTCGCCATTTATTTGTTAGTTTTAGCATAAAGGCACTCTTGAAATGTATGTGAATTAAAATAAATTAATTATTTTGATTAAGTGTATTGGGATGTATATTATAACTGAGTCTAATAAATCCAAAGTTTAATTATGTATGTAATATTAAAATAAAATAAAAATAAGGGAGGCACATCCTTAGGTTTATTTGACTAGTCAGAACTATTCCAAGCTCCAGATTGTTATTTATATTTGTTTTGGAGATAACCGTGGCAGCAGTCACGTATTATTCGGAGTAAGGCTAGAAATAAATATAGATATTAAATAAAATTTACTGTTTCACATTATTAAATATCCCTGAGTAATCTATACAATAATCTATTCCCGTTGTATGTTTTCTGGCTTTGGATTTATCCATATATGGCATAATTTGATTTAAGTTGGGCTATAAGGGGACGCGAGGAAAGCCCAGGGTTCTTGTGTCTACTTTATCAAAATATTTTGGTTTTTCAAAATAAATAAAATATGGTTCTACTAGAAACATTAAACCTAATTTAAAACACTTGATGATATCAAAATTTCCTGTATATCTGTTATGAAAATAGCCACATTAGATGGGAAAATTTTAAAGCCAAAGAAAAATTGCCATTACATTTCAGATATATTAAAGAACTGTTGATTTCACCATACAATAAACATAAATACAAATTGTTGTAGAAAATTTAATCTTGGCCGGCAGGTATAAGGACTGATCCAGATAATCATTGACCTTCATAGGAATGAACGTGGTGTAGAAAGTTTTAAAAATTAACCTATGTTTCTTTTAAACAAGCAGAAATAGTGCCATGATATTTAAATTGAAGGTTTATTTCATACTATTTAGCTGTTGCCCGCGGCTTTGCTCGCGTGGAAGTGTATTATATACAAATACGAAAATATACATATGTATTTACAGATTAATTTAAAATATTACGTTAAGTTGATGACCTTAACTTGACCTCAGATCATAAATAATGCAAGTCCGATACAAACTTTCACCCCCTTTTTCATCCCTTATTAAATAAAATTTTCAAAATTACTGAAACAAGTATTTATTTGTTTTATGTCAATAACCGAAATACAAAATTTTGTTTATGTAACTTTCAAATGACGGACTTTCATACATATTATCATCCCCTATTTTGACCCCTTTGGGGTGGAATTTTCTAAAATCCTTTCTTAGTGGGTGCCTACATAACAAAATGAATATACAGTCCGAATTTCATGCTTGTAGCCTTGATAGTTTGCGCTCGGCGATGATGAATCAGTCAGTCAGTCAGTCAGGACATGTTATTTTATAAGTATAGATAAATGGGTAAGACCTATTTAGGGCTTTTAAAATTTCTTCCTCTAAGATTGTGGTGCGGGTCAGATATGAGTGTGGCACACTTACGCATTTATCGCTGTATTTACACAAACTCTGGGCATAGAAACTTAAAATTTCCATGTTAGGAAGGTAGCGGAATCCCATCAACTAATCAGAAAAACATAAGAATATCAAATCTCAAAATGGATACCTGGTTAATGGATGAGGAAGAGGAGTGACTTTAACTATAACTTTATTTAGATGAGATAGAAAATTAAAACTTAGCAGACAGGTAGAGGATTTACTCCAAATAATCATGAAAGTATGAAAACATAACTTTTTGATGAAACTCCAGGAAATAGGATGATGTTCCAATCAGAAAAAATACGTATCAAATGTAATAGAGAATCTATATTTGGCAGGTAGATAAAAGGACCCTACCAGATCACCAAATAATTCTTAAAATCTGAAATTTCTAAGAGTTAGCTAGACATATAATGGTAGGGAAATGGAGATTGGGTGTTTAGTGGTTTTATTTACAAAACTAATCAAAACAGTTACTCAGTGTGACAGGGTATTAATATTATGAATGAGCGTAAAGTGATCACGTAAAATAGCCCAGAAAAGTTCAAACATTTAAAATTTGACACTAGAAAATAAGATAAAATGGGAGATTATATAAGAAACACCAATTGTGGGTGAGGTAGAATTTTTTAAATTTGCTACCAGATAGAAGGGTCCCTTCAGATTACTGAATATAATGTACAGTACATCTCTAAGAGCCAATTGGAAAAATGGGGGAGCGTGGTGAATTTCCTAATAACTGATAACAAAACTATCTCTAGCTAGAATAAAACTAAAATTTGTAAAACGGGTATAAGTTGGGGCTGGTGAAACACGGAAGCTTCAAAATTTCCAAAACTAAAGAAACCAAACACTTATTAGTGTGGTAGGAAATTTAAATTTTTCAGTCATGTGTAAGGACTAGCCCAAACGGTGATGAAGGCTTGAACATTCTTAAATTTCAAAATTAAAGTCCAGAAAATGGAGGATTATTCCCTTAAAGTTTCCAAAAATATAAAACACTCCTTTGTATAGTAGATAATCCAAATCTTTGAATAAATATAAAGAAAAAAGTTGAGTCTTAGAAAGATTTTAAAAACAAAAAATTAATTGGGTTACGTGAAATTTTTAGGGTTATAAAATTCCAAAACTAAGTTTATCATTCAGTGGGATAAAAATATTTAAATTTTGAGATATGGTAAAGAAAATATATCAAAAGCGAAACTTTTTTAAATTTGAAACTCTCTTTCATCAGGGTGACCATTTTTCCATAAATCAAACAATTTATATAGTGAAATTAGGTGTTGAAGTACCTGTATAAGCGTTATACTGGTATCAGTATAATTTCAGTCACTGGTGAACCATTAGATATTTTGAGGTTTAGTAACCTGATTCTTGCAGTGACTTCAAACGCAATAAGCGTCGCCTTAAATTGTGATTTCAAAGACAAGAAAACGAATTTTTCAACATTTCTGCTAAGTACTTATATTTTGTTATGATCTAATACGCCACTGAAGCAACGTTTTTAGAACCATAGACTTTAAAACAAAATTGAAAACATTTCCTTATCTTAAGGATATTGTTTGCCTATAATATTGAATCTCTGAATTAGTTCATCAGTACTTGTAACATGTTTAAATTAGAAAATTTCTGCCTGTGCGCTTGAATACATTTTTGACACAATGGACCAATGATTATCAAAGTTATCATTATGGTCTAGCGTTTGATTTACTTCGTCCTCCCTAGCATGCAATGGCTCCTCAGAAAATTATTGGAACTTTATCCACCAATGGATTTTATATCACTAAGTTATATTATAAATTCCTTAATACTATTTTCCACGTGATATTCATTCAATCTACCGGGTTAATTTTAATCAACCTGTAGTACCCTATTAGTTTACACACTCCCAAAGACTATAGAGTTATTTGTGACCTCACTTTCTGTTGTCTTTGTATCTCTGAAAGTGACTGACAGAGCGATGTGTAGGAACAGTGAGAATGCTAACAGTTGGTACATAGTCTAAAGACGGCACACTAACTGATTTAACTGGGTCAGCGTCGCCCGTGAACGCAGTCAACCGCGTCATTTTGCTAGTGCCATCGACAATATCACTGAAGGTGATGTTTCAACGAGGCTCACTTGACTTCTCGGTGGCTGACTCATCTTGTGTACACTTCTTTGCTATTTTTCTTAGCATCATCGGTGGACAAATATACTCGCCATGGCACATGATCCATGGAAAAATAAATTAATTAACTTGTAAGTGTATTAGGGACGTTATAAAAATACGTATAAACGATTAGACACGGGAAAAGATTGCTTATATAAATCGGGTATTAATTTTATACATTTGACTTATAATTTTCTCATATTTTGACAAGTTCGTTAACAACAAATCATTTGTAATTTTTTGTGTAACATTAAACAGCACTCCTTCTAGCATTATATTAACACTCTCTTCATTTACCGTTAAAAAAAACACTCCACCACCACCTACATTAGACGCATAACGAAAATTATGTGACCACAAAAAAATTATCAACACTAACCAAATAATTAAATAATACTTTACTAGAAACAATAGTTTAAAAAAACATCGCCAGTTTGTGTTTTGGTGTGTTCGATGAAATTCCATGTTGCCCAGGTCCCGAACCCTGGACACTTAAGACTATATATAGACTATAGAGCATTTGCCATAACGTGACAGCGCCCCGAGCCGAGCACCGTAACACGGTCGATAGTGTGTACGGGACCCGTAACACCGAGCACTAAAAAAAATCGGCTCAATGCTCGGTTCGGAGGCCACTCCCTCCAGGAGCGATCTCATTCCAAAACATCAAAGGAATGCTCGCTTCGGGGATCGGCTCGGGGTTCGCCAGTTTGGATGGCAAACATGACAGCACTCCGAGCAGTGGCGCCAACACATTATCTCGCCATTGTTCCAGCCAGCCAACCAGTTGTGGCCAGAATTTAGTTACTGTGAGGAGTTCGGCTTGAGGCTATATATAGTTGTCAAAGGAGGTCGAACCGTACAGAGCAGTGAACCGATCATTGGTTTGCTCGGGGTGCGGTTACGTTCCGGTAAAATGCTCTGAAGTTTGTACATAGATTTAAACACAAAATCCACGGCGTCGTACTCAACCTTAACAGAGCTACACTCCACACTTATTCACACAGTAACAGACAGACAGACATGTAAAGATACATAATTATAAAATCCACTTTTTTGGAATCATGTTCACATCAGAGGTAATAAATGTCATAATTTCTATATCGATTTTGTTACGATAACAATACTTTCTCTTGATAATAGCAAATAAAAAATAGCCTTCGGTGCACATCCACCAGTTTTCCAAAGTGTATGTACAATGTTTCACATACTTAAATAACTAATTGTTTTTATCACAGCGTCTCACTACCTGTTCGGGTTATACTTTTCTGTACTAATAATTGTGTTAGTAGTTTTAGGGAATGGGAAGGTTATAAATTAAGGAAGAGTACCCCCATTTGCATAGTAGTAAGGCAGAAACAATTATGGCAGAACCACCCTCAGTACACCAAACCGATATTTAAACTTCGATCTCCCTGTAATCGACCTTTAAGTCTAGTGCAAGAGTAGTGGATTGGACCATATGGCAAAACGAGTAAGAAATTATTATATTTCTTAATTTATAAGATATCTCTTAAGGGTATTTTAAACGTAAGGCTCTATATAACTATATTTTATCACAAATTAAGGGTACCGTCAGTTCATAGCACCATGTAAAATGTCCCAATTTAAGTTTGCTCTGCTTTAAGTTGATTGAATCGATGGTCACGTGACCTCATGATCGCAATTAATATAAAAGGTTTAAAAAAAATATGCCTGAGGTTCAAGCCCTAAAGGTTCCCTAAATACATTATTCAAATTTCATATTTTTATTTGTTTTAAAAATAACCGTTTTCTAATATATTAGAATCCCAATATTTGATTTAAATAAATACAGCTAAGGGAGACACGCGAGGTTTGACAAAGTAAATAGATATAGATATGTCTTGGATTTCGAAAACCCACACCTGTTTTCATGTGGCAAAATTGATATATATTATGTATATGTGCTATAAATGTATATATTATATATAATATACATTTAAGTAGATATTTAATATAGGTTTATAATATAATATACACCCTAAATTGTATATGTATTATATAATACGTAAAATTTTTTATTATATATTACATTATACTAACTATATGTTATCTCTACAACTTATTAAACAAAGTGTCTGTCTGTATGTCCGTTACCAAATAACTCTGAGTATCCTAACTGAGATAAAGTCTTTTTATATTACTTAGATGTTTACCTGAAAGGTTTTAGGCTTTTGATAAAACGAATAAAATCATATAAAAGTGATGGTTTTCAAAGATTTTATCTTTAAACCATCAATGATGAATTCTCTTATTGAATGTTTAGTTCAATATTTTTCTGAGTTTACAAAATCCAAAGATTAGTTAAAAAGTTAATTTCAATATTAAATCCAAAGATAAATCATATTTTATTAAAGTTGGTTGTTTTGAATTCACAAATTCTTACTTATATGGGTTTGTTTTTGTAACTACGTTTTCACTTTTAAATGGATAGCTGCTGAATGGAATTGAGTGTGGTAATTTTTTATTTATTTTTTGAAATTGTAATTGAATTGAAAGGTAAGCATCTATTTAAAAATGATCTATGTCTTCAAGGATCTGAGATTCAACATTAAAGAAAATACAGGTGTTTTTTATTCATGTATATTGTGGAGTTGCATGGGCACTTATTATTATAAAACTTCAGGAAATATTCATGCGAAAAATTTATAGATTCAGTGATTAATTTCAGATAATACGAAAATTTAAACCCCGACCCTAAATGCTTACAAGTGTGATTAAATATAATTTACATTCCCGATACGGACTCTTGTAGCGATTGTCTCCGTTAATGCAGCCAAAATTAACCAAAGAGCTTTCAAAGAAATACATTGACGAGTATGACAGAAACCCCAAATACCGCAGGTGTTTTCTTTTTGACCACAATCCATTCTTGAGTGTTTGATATATACACAGTCCTATCTTGTTGGGAGTGTTTGATTTCCCACATTAATGAAGAGCTGTTCAGTTTCATCAAATACATTAGGTATATATGTAAGTAAATCAATAAAGGTAGTGCAGGCTCAAGTGACGTTTACTATTAACTTTACCAATGAGGTGGAACAATTTCTGTTAAGATTAATAATGGTGTTATGCAGTAAAGTGTCCAATTTGAAAATATACAATGTGCATTTTTTTTAGAGCCACGTCTTAGTAACCATTCGGTTTATACGACTATGTACTAATACGGTAATGGTTTAAGGATTAGGTAACCAAGTTTAATTTAGAGGAAGTTCACCCACATTTGAGTGGAACGAGAGTGTAAAACCACTTACGAAAAAACACCCTTAGTATACCCAACCGAGATTTTACCCCAATCTCCCCATCTTTGGCAGTCTAGTACAACACAAGTGTAGCACATTAGAAGTTTCTATTAACCTTGGGAACAAACGTATTGGTGAAGTAAATACAAAAATAATTAATCTTTCTTAAAGCATTACCAAATATTTAGTTTTAATATGAATTGATTATCGCGGATTTTATGAACCGATTTATTAACCGAGTAAACGGCTTACAAACTAATGTAATTCTAGGACAGACACAACAGCTGTTGTTAATACTGTGAAAGTAACTCAACCATGGTAAGAGTTTCAGCCATGTTGGGGATAGAACTCAGTTCCTTATTTTTATAAAAAGACGCACTACCACCTTATCTAATACGTTGGACCAAACTGAATAATGCAACTAAATATTGTAACGTTCATTCATAGCCCTTTCCCAATATTTCAACTAGTCAATGCTTGCGAGAGAAATAGTGTTTTAATAATGTATTCAAATCTTGGACAAAATGTTTCTTCAATCTTTAATCTCTTTAGACGTTTCATAGTAATTTATAATTGTGTATTTTTTTTACGGTTGTAAAAGAGTTGGTAAGGAAAGGTGGGGGAGGAGGGATAAAGGGGGCATGGGGTGTCTGAGAATCTAAAAACAGGCGAGTAAAAGGTCAAACTATGGCCGCATATTTGGACGAGAGCTCTCAGCGAAAATATGACCGCAAGCGTGACGAAGTTAGTCATCTACGTGCCCTCCTCGGTCTACCAGCCTCATGCTATCTCTTCCTCCCCTCTTTCCCTCCCATTCGAGCAAAGTCACGGAAACTCGCCTGCCCTAACTCATAAATATGCACCAGTTGAGGTTATTTCACCTCTCGTAAGTGTGAGGGTGTGTTCACACTAGGTAACAACTCAGGAAATAGAAATCCTACCTTTCTCACAATTTATAAAATCGGGGTGGACACGTCTTCCTCGATAATCTGATCAAGTGGGACATTCTTAGTGCAGGAAAAGAAATAGCGAAATGTTTTATTCATAAAATTGAAAATAAGCCTTTAGAGAAATTCATAAATAATTATGGTTATTTTTATGTGACTTAATTGAATTAGTTCAGGTTTAATATAAGAGTTTCTATTATTTAGATGATAAAAATATTTGTTTTCTATGATTTAACGTGAAAATGGGTTCATTCCATCACCTCCAACCTTCAAATAGTTTAATAGAAGTAACGCTTATGATAATATTTGGTGATGAGGTGTTTTTAAATATTACCTGTTCTCCTCCTTGCATTAATGGGCATGCGGACTAGGCATTATTCAAGTCAACTAACGCTTACTTATTTAGAGACCTATCTATGTTCAGACCAGATATCTCGTCAAAGGGAGTTTTTATGCATTATTCCCTCGATAATAGTGAAATTGGGGCCTGTGTAGAATTTTTTTAAATTTAAAATATATTGTTATCAATATTGTTATACCACAATACCACGCCTGACTGAAGTCGGAGTAAATATCTAAGTCACGGGTAGCCAATGTATGAGAGGGGCGGTCTCCCTACGTAATGACGTAACTTGTTAGTTCTCCCGATGTATCTAAATGGAAGCCATCCCGATCAGTGGCATAGACGTATTGCAACGTAGGGTGTCTCAAGTGAGTCTCGGGGGGGGGGGGGCTTCCCAAAATCCGGTGGAGGCTAATTTTTTTTATTTTGTACAGACATAGAAGAATATTAGAAGGTTTTTTAATGGTTGTTGTTGACTTGATAACTTACATTTCTACTATTATAAACTTGGTAAACTTGGCGTAATGTCTCTTATCCGATACTTTCGAAATATATAATGGTTTGAAACAAGGATATTCACTTCCACCATCACTTTTTAATCTAGCTTTAGAGTATATAAAATTAAAGAAACACTTTTGCTTTGTTGTATATTTTACTGGTATGGTTGGTGCTCAGTGACTGAATGTGAATAGTAAAGTTTGAGTTAATTCTTTTCAATTTTATGATAAAATTAAACTCTACATACTCCAAGTGGATCACGTTAAAATTTGCTTATTATTTTAAAATCTATCACGTATAAAAATGTAGGTAAATCTTATTTAATTGGTCAAATAAATTTTAAAATACCTAATATTTAGGTATCTTAGTTTAATAAAATGGAATTAAACGTTAGAGATTATATTTTCAGGGATCTTTAAACAGTCATATCGCAGATCTGTATTTTATATTAAACATAACATTATATCTTCAATCGAATAGAGTCATTTTTAATTTCATAGATAAAGAAAGTACCGAGAAAGTCTTTAAATCGTGAGAGTTTAGTCCTAGAGCTTATAAAGAATTTTGAAGTTTGGTGTTTGTCCAAACTCTCCAAAAAAGTAATTTTTAAAATTCTTTTGGCCTTTCAGTCAGTCCCTGTCAACAGTTCTGAGACAGTTTGATAAATTTTGCTCAACCTCTCTATATAGATGTTATTTTGATTTTTAACCTTTCTCTCAAATTAATGGTTGTTTACAGATGAGTGAATTTTAGAATTCCACATTTTTCCAAAATGGGTTAAGGATTTTGTTAAAAATCTATATCTGTGGGATGTTTTACGTGACAAATAACACTGTATACTTGTATCTGGGGTAACATTCGTTAAAGGGTATTTTACTGTAGAGTATTTTTTCGAAATTTTAAATATTTCAAAAATCGCTCTGACGGTAATGATTTGTTTTAAATTTAGGCATCTGAGAAATGTTTCATATAGTAAATAAAAATATATAAACTTACTTAGGGGCTGAGGGGGAAATTAGGTTATGTAAAATTAGTTTACAAACGACTGATTTTTTAAAAATTCGAATATTTTTAGGAATTTACATTACCAAATTGGTTCAAAATGTGTATCTGTTAAGTTTTCTTCATTATATATAAAATTGGCTATCCATACTTACGTATATACATGTATATTTATGTATAAACTGTAAAGCGCCCTATATATAGACCTCAAATGTACGAAACCCGGAATATTATCTGAAATGGGTAACTGCATTTTTGTTTATATAATTCTTTCAGTACCTGAACTGCAAACAAATTTTCGTCGGTAAAACCTTTATTTGTTAATATAAACAGATAGAAAAATAGTCTAAAGAAAATTTTAAAATATTTTAGAAATAAATGATAAATTTAGTTTTGTTGTGTGTGTTATTATTATTATTATTTATTATTATTATTATTATTATTATTATTATTATTATTATTCCCTAGAAGCCCATCGACACAATGCGGTCATTAGGGCCTTGAGATATAAAAACACAGTAAAATCCCCCTGGGGGAGTGAAATGACCTGTTGCAATAAGCAAGTGGATTCAAAAATAAAATACAATATACAATACTAAAAATTTGTATCAAGAAAATCTCAATATTAGAAAATACCCATTTGAAACACTACATCGGGGTGCTCAAATCGGATATTAATATGCTAATAAGGTCCACAGGTGTATGTACTGCATTATAGATAAAAAACATATTAAACATTAAAAAGAAAAAATATATTAAATTATAAAATAATAAAAAGACAAAACATATTAAAGCATATTAAAATGTTAAAAAGACAAAATAACATTAGTGTACACTAAAAGAGTTAAAAATAATCTCAATGTGAGATTAAATCCAAATGAGCCAATTTATAAAAGTGAATCAAATGGCACTAAAAGGATCCACCTGTCTCATCAAACAGATTAAAAAAACGACTCCATTATCACTGTCACGTAATAAAATACGTAGGTCACCTTTAAAATCAAGAGCCGAGCGGATAGAGGCCCATATGTGACACTCCACCAAAATGTGGTACACACTAAGAGGAGCATCGCAAAGCTCACACATTGGAGGTTGATGCCCCCTCAATAAAAATCCATGGGTCAATTAAGTTTGTCCAACGCTCAGCCTTGTCACGATGACCTCCTCTCTTCTAGACTTTCGTATAGAAGAGGGTCATCGCAACCCACCGTCCCTTCTGGAAAGCAGCTTGTTCTGAGCAGGGGTTGAATCCCACTGCTCGTGCCAAGTGCGAAGAACCCACGTTGGACATAGCCCTTCAGGTCTAAAAACCTGACGGCCAAATTCGCCTCAGGAGGGAGATGTACCGCCTCCCTTGCTGCCTGGACTGCCAGTTCATTTCCTGAGAGACCAGCATGACCAGGAACCCATTAGAAGGCAAGCCGGGTGCTTATTAAATCAATTTTCAAAATTTACTCGTGTATCATCTGCACGAGTGGATTCGAGGAGTACAAAGTGGAAAATGCCAACAGAGCACTCATGGAATACAGTTAAGAACAAAACGGCGACAGTTAAAATATATAAAACACAAATAATTAAAAATTTGCGTATAATTAGGGCGTAAAAATACTGGATTCACCAGGTGAACCAAATTTAAAATGGTTTCCCTCCATATCAAAGGTGCATCCCACAGAGGCCCCACATTTTTACCCATCCATGTAGATACGCCTAAAACCCTAAAAGAGAGTAGAGGTGGAGAGGAGCTCGCTAAAGGTCCTCTCATATGTAATAGAATGGGGTGGTCGCTTTAGGAAACTTGGCAAAATCAAAGTGGCATTGAGGCAGGCATATCTTCCAGGGATAAATTCAACCTGAAGATGTAGTGATAGCCTTTGGCAGGACTAGCCCACACGTGTCGATAACTGATAACATCTGAATCCCAACTGGCCTTGTGCTACGCCATTTGGTTTCATACAAGACACGATTGAGGGGGTGGAACACAGGACAGTAAGCAACATGCTTTGGCATGCTATGACGCTCTGACACGTAAGATACCAGAAGAGAGTAACACCGGTAAACACGAGGGGGCTCACCGGCGTCGGCACAGATGCTGTTAAGTGGACCGGTACGAAAAGCACTAGTAGCCAGTCTAATGCCACTTGGGTGGACATTATCTAGCATCTTTAACGAAGAAGGTCTAGCTGAGCCATAAACAAAGCTGCCGTAATCAAGTTTTGATCTCGCCAAGTCCCTATAGAGGCGTATCAAGGTTTCCCTATAAGCAGCCCAAGAGCGACCGCTAACTACTTTAAGTAAATTCAATTCTTTGACACACCTCGCTTTCAGGTCTTTGATGCGGGTAGGCCAAGTTAATTTAAAATCAAATAAAAGTCACAGGAACATCACGGTCTCTGAGTCTGGTAAAACAACGTGGTTCATTAAAATATTGGGGGATGGCTGTAATCCGCGTAATCTATGAAAGTGGATGATCGTTGTCTTGGCTGTGGAGAACCTAAGGCCATTACGCGATGCTACATCCAGAGATTGTTGACAGGCAGTTGTATCGA
Source organism: Timema cristinae (assembly GCA_039000515.1). Taxonomy (NCBI): domain Eukaryota; kingdom Metazoa; phylum Arthropoda; class Insecta; order Phasmatodea; family Timematidae; genus Timema; species Timema cristinae. The sequence goes on along the minus strand of JBCFYV010000012.1, from coordinate 22,407,751 downwards.
CCTTTCAACCCTGTGGAGAATCGATGAACTGTAGTAAATTGCGTAGCCATCAATGAAAAAAAAGAGACATGAACAGAAAGTTAGGCGCACGTTGATCAATATACCTTCTATTGCGATGGAAAACAACGTACAGCCCAGAGTATTGCCCTGAGGCACCCTATTTTCTTGAATAAAATCATCAGATAAGGTGTTGTTTAACCTTACCTGGAAATGTATTATCAGAAAAAAAACTATAAATAAAAACCAGGAAGTTCCCTCAGAGTCCCCGATTAAAAAGGGTATTATAAATGCCGTGCCACCAGGTGGCATCGTACGCCTTCTCCAAATCAAAGAAAACAGCCAAAAGATGCTGTTTATGGAGAGAGGCGTCACGAACAGCCGTCTCGAAACGGACAAGATGAAACAACTTGGATTGGCTATGGCGAAAGCCACAGTGAATATCGGATAGCAGATGGCAGGATTCTAAGCACCATATAAATCGTTTATCTTTTATCCAATAATTTACATACACAGCTAATTAAAGCTATCAGTCTATGGCTAGTTGGCTCTTATTTATCCTTGCCATTTCTATGAATAGTGATAACGGTTGCCTGCCTCCATAGTAATAGGTACTGATGAGAGTTTTAAACACTATTGTAGAGGTCCAACAGAAATGCCTGTCCAGCAGGGGGCAGCTGCCACAACATTTCGTAGTGAATGTCATCTGCACTGGAAGCTGTGTTTCTCGACTGGGACCAGGTAGAGGTCAGTTCATCTTTTGTGAAGGGGGAGTTATATTCCTGCCCCCGACTCTGACCAAAGTAAATTGTTTGAAGCTCCATGTTCCGCGTCTGCACTGCGAAATTACTGGAATGTGTATTTAACTAACTTATATTATATTGAATAAACATTTATCTAAATACTGTGTGTACATACATATATAAACTACTTTTCTGTTACTATGTATGTTGTGAAATTCATAATTTGTATTACCTTTTAACTCTTCAGAGTGGTGTTAATATCATATATACCAATATTCTTATCTGAAACGCGTTCAGCCCTCTTCATTTAGGTTAACAAAGGTATATTATATATATATATATATATATATATATATATACATGTGTGTGTGTATTTGTTGCCCTATTATATATATAATATATATATATATATATATATATATATTTATCACATTTGTATATATAAATATGCGTTCATACATATATGTGTATATGCATATATAATAATTATATAAATACCTATAGATATATGTACATACATTTATATACACATATGTATATTGTTTTCCTTAAAAAATCGTTTAATATTGGCTTACTAAAGACTCACTTTTAAAATAAGTAAAGTTTTTAAAAGATATAAGCGATTATTATCAAAATTAATTTTTGAATATTATTTTACATGATAATATATAAAATTTGTCTATCATTTTATAAAATTGATTAATTTAAGGATAGAAATTTATGTTTATGGCAGTTTTAGAAAAATCTGAACTATTTCTTAAATGTTCTTTAAAAGATTGAGCTAAAATCTAGTACCCGAGAAAAGCTTTTAATGATAAAAAAAAATTATTTTTATTTTTAAAAATATCAATTATTTTGGGGTAAACGTTTTTGATAATTATTTACCAAGCATTAATATAAATATGAGAGAGTCTGTGCAATTGTGGCAAAGAGTTTATTCTCTATATCTGTCCTTGTTTAAAGTAAGCATGTAGCTATACATTTACAAGAGAAATAATACAATTAGAGCTTTTTAATAATTATATTTATTATTACCTTTAAACTAAACCGCAAACTCATACAACCTTGTTTATATGAGACAATAAATTGGTGGTTCTAATCTTGGGTAGTTTCACTTTGAGTATTTTACTCTCTATAGGCCTACCACTCTTCTTGCAAACTTAAGTAAATTACTTTTAAATTATACCCTACTCTTTCATGCTCTCCTGGTGGAGAGTAATATGAGAAGAAAAACACAAGTTGTTTAATTTAAACAAAGTAAACAATTATTTGTATGAAAAATAAATTAAATAATAAACATCCACCATTTGTATACCCTTAGGGGTATTAAAAAATATTTGATTATTTTCGGAGAGCCGAGTATTGTTTTAATATCTATGTAGTTTGGTATTCCTTTAATACATATATTTGTTCTATACTTTAAAACAAGAAACCACATTAGATAAAAGAAAATTCAAATAATAATATGTTAACACAATTCAGAGGTCTAAGAGGCATTGCAATAGACTGTACATAAACATAAGTGGCATTTAACAAACACATTCACACTCATAGTTAATTGTATGTTTCTAATCGCAGCTGCAACTGTAAGCCACTTCAGGAGTTCACACAAGAGTCTAGATTACACCTCCCAGTTAAGGAAGATCTTCTGGATTAAATACCTTTGCGTTTATGCAAGTACTAAATCCACGGTTCATTTGTGCCCATAGTAAATTACCGAAATGGCCCGGAGGTGCTACATAGAGAAACATCATAATCCAATTTCAGAGAGAGAGAGAAAAGGGGATATCCCCCACTCACCCTATTTGACCATTAACGTTATCCCCGTTAAATCTAAGGGGAAGGAAGATACAGATGTAAGATTATCAAGTTCTAAAAGCAAGTATAATCAATATTCTCTTTTTCTTGAGTTATCTTCTAATGAGAAAGAAGAGTGGTCAAGTGAAACAGCATAAGAAAAGAAGAAGCAGAAAGGGGGTACTTACAAAAATGAAATTGAAGTAAAACAAAAAATATAAAAATGTAAAATTAAATTCATATGGTTTTACATCATTAGATTAAAAAATAGGTAAACCTTTGAAAAACCTCACTAGTGGTCATGAGACTTAACTATTTTAAATAGACTGGATTGGCAATGATGGGGAGGTCATAGTTCAAATCTTGGTTGGGTGTACTGAGGAGTTCTTTTTCCAAATAATAATTTTCCCCTTTGTATTCCCCAAAAGAGGGTATATTTCGTCTATACGTTCCTTATCACTACTCCATAGGTGTAGTTATCCACATATCGAGGATGGTTAGTATGACACGTTTCAAAAAAGAAATAGGAAAAATAAGGAAAGTGCAAAATAAGAGAAAGATAAAGTAATTTAAAGTAAAGAGTGTAGAGTAAGAAGGATTGGAAAGTAAAGTAATGAAATATTAGGGCATGGTAAAGCGGGATTTAAAACAAGAAGGATAGAAATGGGGAAATAGGAACAAATATCTGTGCAAAGTATAATAGGAGAGCTTGGGATCTAGTGGAACAGAGAAGAAATAAAGCTAGAGAGAGAGACAGGGTGAATTCAAACTTTTGTCGAGCTTAAAGTTATAAGGGCTTTAAGTTAAAATGAAGCTATTAGTTACAGGTAATTGCGGGGCTCAAAATGTAGTCCCTGCAATACGTTTTTTACAAGTCCTAAAACGAGAGACACTCACTGGCTTATTTTTGTGATTTAATTTATCCTACTGAACGTTTGTTCATTCTACCAGGGTTAAGTTAGGTACTTTATAAATGCGCCTAGCTGAAATTATCTTTTGTTAGCGGAATAGTTATTTCAATGTAGCTAAAACACAATCCACTGGCCTTAACCTTCAAGTTTATGTTTATAAGCAATGTAGAACTGAATATAAACATTATAATAGATATATCACTAGGAAGAGAATGAAAAATTATAAGAATTAGTGAAACAAATTCTAAAGTGAGGGGCATGCTAATACATTTTGAATGATCAAAATAATTAAAAACCTTAATATTGTATTTATTGTACGACTAATTTGTAAAGTAGTACTCAATTTTAGGTAAAATAGATTCATATATTCAAATTCCTGTTAAATAAAAACATTTCAGATATAGATAAAAATTTCAGGGGTCTATATTTATATAATCAGCAGTATAATTTTACTCGTGAACACGCAGAATATTGTAAATAATAAAACTAATATCATACATCTTTCACTATATACACATCATTTTATCATATAGGTATACTAAATTTAATCCCGTGAATTAGATACTTTATTTTAACAATGCCACGTAAAAAGCATAAAATAGCAAGTTTAGCACCTTATAGCTCGTAAGCTGTTGTGAGTTGATGTCATCAAACCATTATATATAGCCTATAAATAATTATACACTTGTTAAAACTGTAAGTAAAATGTTTACTGTTTAATGACCATAGAATATTGATGATTAAGAAAACTTGTCTTTACATTAGATGTAATCTCTCTCTCTCTCTCTCTCTCTCTCTATATATATATATATATATATATATATATATATATGATTTGGATATACTTTTACCATGAAATAAAATAAGTGTTGTTGGTCTTATTCTACAATATAAGATGTTTACTAATATTCCCGCTTCTTTGGTTTTATTTTAGCCAACATTATAATAAAACAAAAATGTTAAATTGTTGAACCATAGTAAAAACAGATTAATAAAGGGCACTGAAAGAAATGTGGGATGCAAATTAAGAAATAAATAACGGTCAAATATTATGTGGAGAGAAGTGCTTGTGAAATTAGGGGTGGAAAAGGAAGGAAGGAAGGGGTAAAGAGAATGACGTGCCAAGACGCTAGGCATCGTGACGGGTTTGTAAGCTGTTGGGTTGCGTGTGCCCCTTGAAGGTCGGCTGCCCTACATACTTACTACTTCAAGAGGTGTGCGTGATCTGCACGAGGCGCTGTGCACAACTTCTGACCACGGGAGGATCGCTTCAAATTAAATAGCAAAGAGAATAAAAATATTGTTACATTCACATTTTGTGTATGTCTGCGTGTTTGTGCGCACCTAATATAAATACCAGGCCACATATTTATTTATTAGGACGTGATGAGAAAGGTAGGGTTAATAGAAAATATTTTCTAATTTGCGTGAAGGAAAAGTGGGACACTATTGAGAAAAAATTCCCTCATTTCACATAACCAAAATTAGAACCCATACATTATAATAAATAAAATCCATTAAATTGGGAGAGTGTTGCTTCTTAAGTACATGCAACAACTTATGCTGGTAAAAACCACTTCGTTCAAAATGTTGTAATCAATATTCGCTTACTCTTGGTGGAAAAAAATATAATTTCCTCAACGTTAGCATATAACTTAGTGATATTTTGACATAAAGGACCTTGATAATTAGTTTAAGGTTACAATTCCGATTAAGATGGCCAGTGTTTGATTCATAATGGCTAGTTTTAGAAACAATGTGTTTTATAATCTTTAATCCTGATGTAATTTTTTGTAGTCACTTAAAATTTACACGTTTGTAATTTTGTCCTAAAATTACATACTAGACGTTCTGTGAATATTAGACCTCACTCACACCTTCCATTCAAAGAATGAGAATTAATGTTCATCCTGTTAAATATGTCATGTTTTTATCTTGTCACAGTTTTAAAGTGTATTTTTAGAATCAACATGAAATATATCATATAATTTTTGGGAGGATTTGAAGTTGATAGTTGTCCTTAATAATCAAACAAAATATAAAAGAAATTAATAATATATTCATTTAGTACATTATATTAATAAATAACAACCATGTCTCGCGTTGTTTAGACGTAAGCTTCACAATATGTATACAGTAAAAAAAACGCCTTAGATAACTGATCGATTGCTTACATTTTTAAATTCGCTGGATGAGCTATTAAAAGAAACACATTTTGAGCAGCCATGATGTTGTAACAGATGTACTTGTGAATTCATCGGCTACTAAGAAATATCATTAATATCACAGCCATCGGCAACTCCTCTGTGGTCTCATGGGGAAAATAGTACAAATACATTGTACTGCACGATGTACATTCCAAGTGAATCAACATGGAAGAAAGCAGGCGCAGGAAATTAACTGTAGGCCCTACATGGAACTTGCCTTAAAAGGAATCGCAAGGGTCCGGGATATTCTTTCGTTAAAGTCTGGTTTCTGTTTATTGAAGGGGTGTATACAAATTAATTCAGGGACATGCACGTAATTGAGATAAAATAGAATACTATACTCATATATTTGTCCTTATACAGTAACATTTTAGGAAGGGGGCAAGCAGTTGAATATCAATACAAGTAGTACTGTACCGCAAAATCTTAATTCCAAAGGTGGTTGACAAGGCATTAGCGTGTAAACTTAGAAGGGCAGAAATAACAATCAAGTAGGCAATCACAGGACATATGTATGTAAGCAAGGTAACAACATAACTACAAAGAATAAAGGAAAATACCTGACTTTAAATTTCAACTCCTCTTAAAATAACGAGTCAGATAAAATAAAATTCTGTAGAATTTATAGGATTTTATAAACGATGCACTCCGGAATATTGGAAATATCCCATAGAAAGGCTTATTTTGATTTCCGTTTCCGTTTTAGACAGTTTCCATTTAATCTAAGGATTTAACATGTTTTTCATCCTTAAAGTCACGGGACTAAAAATTGTTTTCATTTGTGACAAATTCCGTTAAATAAAGGGTCTGTTTAGTGTGTGTTTCACTGTAGATGAAATTCGAAGCTTGGGGTATGAATGATTATAGCTACACTGGTGGCCGTGATATCAATTTAGCTTTAGTAGCCAATTACCACCACATGTCCAACACAGACTTGCCTGAAACTATGAATGAAGCATGACCCTGGACACTGATGAGGCCTGGATAGCTCAGTAGTAGAGCTTTGGTTAGCTGAACAAAGGGTCCCAAGGTCATTCCCGTGTACAGTTTTCATTTCTAAACTTATTAGAATAGTTTAATGTAGTTAATGTTAAAGAAGGTGCCTGTTCTCTTTCAGAGAAGGTTAGTTCTAGCGTTTTAAACAGGAAAAGTTTGATTACTTAATTCAACATTGATTTCAGTTTGGTTTACCACCACAATATGCACTAGCAACTTTCATTGAGACCTTTGCCAAAACGAGTGACTATGGTGGAAACTTGTTAGTAATTTCGTAATAGAGTAATTCCTAGTATTTAGTGGTCTGTAGGTAATGATACATGCAGAAATTGCCTCTCATTAGAAAATTAATCAAATATTTTCCCTTATGTCAAAATAAAATAATCTTTTTTTTAAATAATTTTAGTTAAATACTAACAAATATACGGGATCTTTCCAAAATTTAAAATATAATTTTCATATATACGCACTTACATAATTCAAATAATTTTAAATATTTTTGTACCTTTAATTATTATTTATTAAATTATGATGTAATAGTTGTCTTCATTATTTCAGTACAATTTTCTCTTCTGATTAAGTTGGAGAATATTATGTTAAAAATGAACGGGATTCTAGAATATGGATTTGAATCCTGGTCAGCTGCGCCTGGAAAGAGAGTTTCTCAAGTTATTTATGGGGATAGGTGGAAAGGAACTTGTGTTAAGATTCGTCTTTCTTCAGTTTTAAACAACAAAACTTTTGGTCCAAATAGATAAGAATAGCATCTGTAGATACTTTTACTTCGATTTTTCTACAATTGTAGTCCTAGCTAGTTCTTGAATATTCGTAATTTCACTAAGAATATTTGAAACGAAAATAAAATTTCTCAACGCCTATGATAAATATTTAATAATTGTTGAGATAACTAGAGTATAAAATATATTTACTAGTATAATATTTTATTTATTTTATCTAAAAGGTGTTATTTGTCATACAAATAACTGACCATATTTCTGGTTTCACTCAACATTAAGCACTCTTGCATTGAATATCATATCTGAGGAACTGCAGGTGTTATGGAGAAAAGTTTTTCCACGCTGTTTCTAGGGTTAACTTTTGCCAAATCTCCTCGATTTCAGCTACGATTGAAGGTACTGTTCTGGGATGGAACATAAAAGCTAATGACAACATCTACAGATCGGAGCTGCGATTTTTTTGTCTTATATTTATGGCCAGATTGACCACAAGGAAACCAAATAATGTCAATGTTGTTTCCCAATAGTAGCCATGCAGTTACCTCGGAGATAATATCATGTGTATTCTCTCGACGCTGATGCGTAAGCATTTTCTCTAAAATAAACTTTCTCCCATAACTGATATATAAAGTTGGTAATAGCCATCGCTGTTAACCAAACTTTTCTTGATTAATTTACTATTCAGTAAATATTTATCATACGGGAGTTATTTATTATTAATTAAATTTTTAAAAATATTTTCTTTGTCTTGAAAACTCAAGCTACACTTTCAAACGAATTGAATTTTAACAACAAATGACTACAAACTAGCTAAACTCTAAAAGAGACTAATCACCTTAACCCGTCACAGTTTCTCTAACACAGTGGCAGATTTTGACGCGGTTTCAAATTTCTGATACATTTATTGGTCATTCTAGGTATTGAACCCGAGATCCTTGGATCAATAAACAAAACTGAAAATCTCTCACAGAAGAATTATATAAATATATACCACATTAATGTCAGATTGCTATAAACCACATTTATTGTATAAATTATTCTGTTATAGTTTTTCGTGTAAGAATTTTTTTTAAATATTTATTTTTGATTAAAATTTGTAGCAGATCAACACTTATCTAAGTGCTTCATAACAAATAAAAAGACTACCACCAGAATTTGTAATTTTAAATTAAACAATTTGTAATAGATTAAATATATTTAATATAGCTTTCTTGATCATTATTTCATTTTTATTATGTATTTATTAGTATTTGTCTTGGTCACAAATCCGCTATAGTTTACCTAGCTGGTTCAAACACATATTTTAACATTTTTAGGATATAAATTAACTAGTTGAGGGAGCATTTTTAATTGAAAGTAGCCCGCCTCGGTGGCGTAGTTTGCTAACGCACTTGTCGTGTTGAGCTCGACCGCTGAGGACGGGGAGATCGGGGTTCGAATCTCGGTCGGTGAACTGGGGGTGGTTTTTCCTAAATGGTTTTCCACTCTCCCTCCACGAAATGCGGGTTCACTTCCTCTAATTCAACCTTCCCAATTCCTAATCATTAGCATAATTAGTACTTAAAGCGTATAACCCAACGGGTAGTAAGACGCGGTGCAATTAATATATTATTATTATTATTATTATTAATTGAAAGTAGTAGAGTAGTTGGAAGAAAGTTTAAAAAAATACAAACATGTCTTTTTGGCGTTCAATATTCATAGCATATTAAAATATTAGTAAGTTTATTTTATAGGTTTTGTTAATAACTGGCAAAAGTAACACATGGAAATATAAAACAAATATTAACAACATGTGTAGATATCTTCTTAAAAAGAAGTAGACTCTACATATGCCAAATTTCAGCTTTCTAAGTTTCTCTGCTTATATGTTCAGTAAACCACAAACACACAAATACGCGTTATATTTGATGTATACTATAACAGACGGGTCAAATTAGAAAATGTTACCTCACATCTATGAGTACTGCCAGATCAGCATACATTCCATTGCAAGGTTTCAGAAATATATTTATTATTTCTATAATTTTATCATCATTGATGTAATTAATATTCAATTCATGGCATTCCTAGCAGATATATGTTTAATTGATTATAGTATTTACTTTTCCTTGGTAATTGGATTATTGGAAAATTCATTTAAAAAGAGGATTATATTGCATAATTTTTATTTATTTAGGTGTACAACTAAATATTCAGATTACTCTTCTCTTATAATTTTTAGGTATAGTAGCTAAAAATATAATATGATAGGCGAAACCTATAAAAAAAGCTAGTTAGTGGCTGACAAACTAACGAATATAATTTAATAGAGAAATGATGTAAATCAATAATTTTTTATATTTTAATGTATTTACCATCAATATTTACTTTTGTAACGTGTTAATACATTTGTAATCATTTTAATGAGAGCTTTGATTTTTACAAAACGTTAAATATACAAAATTACACATATATTATTATAATAAAACATCTTCGGCTCCATAACGTCATGACGAGAGTAAAAATTCGTTTTTATGTAAAATAAATGCATATATATACATTAATCTCAAAATTTAATCGAATAAAAAGATTAGCTTAAATTATGTACATACAATAAATACGATTCTAAGGTTTAAGATTTTCAATTCATATATGAAAAACCTTTAAATATACGAGCACAGTTATATATCGTATAACTAACACCTTAGCTCAGTCGGTAGCTTGTCTGACTATTGAGCAAAGGGTCCAGGGATTGATTATTGGCATGGCCAAAAATTTATCATTGATGAAATTATGGGTTTACACATTCAAATTGATAAATTACCGCCAGGGACATGATGTTGTGCCTCTCATAGTCTTAAATTAGATTATAATGAATATTAAGCTATGACAGAACTTGCGAGCCGGCAGTGGAAGATATATGATTTGAATAAAAAACAGACCAAGGCCACAGGCTGGAAACAATAATGGATATAAAATATATCATACGTATTTTTAAAAACCGCAATTTAATTAATAACCTTTTTTTCCAAGGCGGGCAAGGTTCTAAGTGACCTTGATTTGAAAGGATTAATTTTGATAGCGCATTGAAAGTGCAGTGGCGTGCAGCACGTTCCTGCATAAAAAAACAAAACAGAAAATAAATCTTAGCCATATAGAATGGCCAATAAATGCAGTGAGCACATTAAAGCTTATATGGCTACTTATTCACCCTAGTTCATTAAATACTAGAATCATTTTATGGCTTGCACTTGAAGTGTAAACGATGTGCACAAAGGATAATTGCATGCTATTATTTTTATATAAACTTAATGAATGTTAACACTGACAATTTTTCTTTGTCCAAATATTACAATGGCCTCACTCATTAGCTTAGTTTTAGATCTATTGTTAGCATTGCCTCTGCTACCCGTCCAAGACATCCACAATTAATTAACTTTTAGGATAAGATGAGTAAAGGAGATTTTAGATTAAATGTACAGAATTAATGTGAAGAGGAAGTATGAAACCACACAATTTGTGTACATTTCCAACAAAACCATACATTCCTCATCCTAGCTCCTTAAGTGTATACATGCGGGCATTCTGGATGGGTAGTAAGGAATCTGATAGTAGTGTTAAATATTTTTAACACTTAGCTACAAGCCAGATTTACCGTTCTACACTAATACTCCATACGTAGTATTTATAATTCAAATTAAAAAGTAAAATCACTATATTAATTATTTATTTTGGTTCCTCTCCCCGCTCACAACTGCCCTCGACTCTCCTCCGTGTCTCACTTTTATAGTCAAGCTCTACGGCTTTCGCGCGGAACACAGGGGTGGGCAGGAGGCAGCGGAGCAAGAAGAGGTTGCCCGGAGACTTTATTGATACTAGGTACAAGGTTAGGTAACATACATTATTAAAAACAAGTAAGGAGCCCTCAGCATAATACATATTAAATAAGGATTCTGCCTGATGTTCCTGATCATCTGCGCTGGCCCTTGCCTCGCCGCAGCGGTCCTGTGGAGCCTCGTCCAACGCCAGTCGATGGGAAGCTCAGGTACATGCTGTAACTGGCTGGACCGGCGCCGGTGGAGTAAATACCGGAGGGTAGATCGCCGGGACGAGTCGCTACCCAAAGCGGCGATCGCAGTCGGTCATCCTTTGGTGAGTGCAATATACATCACATTGATGCGATGAATCAGTAGGCCTTGCACTGGTGCAGGGAGCGGACATCTAGAGCGGGAACTGTACTTGGTGACGTTCACGACTGGGCGGCAATTCCAGCAACTTAGCCTTGAGTGCTAGGGCCCAAGGCGCAATGCTGGACCCTTTTCTACTTGAAGTGAAGCGATCTCAGGTGGTGCGAGAGATACCCAAGTTTCAGATGTAGACTGAGGGTCTCCCAGGACTGTCCTCGCACCCACTGCTGGGGTGTTGATCACCGCCTCAACGTTCCGAATCCACTCATCGAAGGTCTGGGAGAGCTCTTGAATGTAATATTTGAGCCACTTATTGTATCAGCACATGTTTTACACATGATCTTATATAACAGAAAAAACACAGTCACCCAACCGCTAGTTCCTTACTATGAAGAGGGAAGCCCAATTTTCCCCAATAGTACATATTTCGTTCATGCTGAGAGTCGAGCCCAGAGCCCTAAGTCGATGTCCAGACGTGTACCCACCGAAATAAGGTGTTGGACGAAAAATAATAAGGAATAAATCAAACATTTGATATATAATTTCATCTATTCTCTTATTGTTTACAATTAGAGTTCTATTTACCCGATAGTGATCATAAAAATACCAATGGGTCTTTGCAGCGTTGGCTGCAGATTATTACACTAAAATATATTATTTTTAACTCTCTATTTAGAAAATAGCTTTATATTAAGTCCTCACTTAACCTTCTAGTTAAAAGTTTACTCATCAAAGTCTATCAATTTTCCATAAAAATTTTGTTTTTGGTGTTTAATTTGAATCAAAACGTATATTTTCCCCTTTCACGCCAAGTTGAGAACTTTAAAATGACGCCTCTCCCAAATATCTAGCTATTTGTTGCATCAAACCACACAAGTAAAAATTGAGCTATTAATGTATTTAATCAAAGGTAAACAAAGAATTATTGTACAGATGAGCCACTGTCCACACAGAGGACAAATATGAAGAATTCCGAAGTAAAATTAGGTTTTAATTTAAGTATCTCATTTTTCCTACATCCAGGGCCCTTAAACTTTAAGAGAAGCTTTAGTTTGTCAAAATCGGGAGTAGGGTTTTAAAAAAAACTTTATTCTTAAAAAATATTTAACATTTGCCGATTCACAATATGTTTACTTCTTTACTCAAATAATATTTTAAGATTCTAATTTAATAGAAATGTCATATGTTTTGTTAAATCTTGCCAGGCTTTAATTAAGTACATTTATCTATACAGACAATAAAATCTCTCTACTTTCTCGCTATCTTACAGGTAGAAAAAGTATTGTGATCGTCAAAAAAATTGAACTCAAGATTTTGGAGGAATCTGGACGTTTCATGACCCCCCAAATCAAAAGAAGTGGTTTTTGACTTTCAGTCAGTCTGTCTGTCTTTACCTCCAACTAGAGCCTAAAATATTTTACTGATCAGGCTAAAACTTGGTATTTAGGGCTTTCATAGGCTTGCCCCGAGAGGTTTTTGGATATCTAACCAGAAAATTAAGGCCAGTTTACTGAAGGGCAAAAAGAGAAAAAGTCGATTTTCTCAAAATCAGCTCTAACGATTTTGATTAAATTTCATTTCTAAACATTGATAAATATTTTTTAAAAAAGGCTTCTCTCAATATTTTGGCAAAATGACTTTAAGGGCTTAGTCTAATGCGTAAATTATATTTTTTTATAATATCTCCTAAACTATTTGAGGTATGAAATTACTTATCGTTACAAATATATAATTGTCAAAATTTATAAATGAGTAATTTATTAGCAAACGATGGCATGAAGATTTGAAACACCTAATAAAATATTGAAAATTTTAACTGGAAGTTGAAGTTTTAATACGAAGTATTGACCCTTGTGGACCCAACATTGATCTTTTTTATCGGTCCAAACATACAAATGAGGATATTAATTCTTTAAAAACCAAATTATAAAATTTAAAACTGGGATTAAAATAAAAAAGCTTTACAAATATATAGTAAAATTTATGCTTGGGTTTGCTAGTGTATATTATTATTATTATTATTATTAGCACCGCGTCTTACTACCCGTTCGGGTTATACGCACTTACGCTAATGTGTAATGGTAGGGTGATTGTGAGATGAAATGAAGGACCTACAATTTAACGTGGAATCCAAACCACGGTGGAGACCTGGCATTCCCCACATTCACAAGATGTCTTGTCAGAAGTGAAGGAAGGGTTTGGAAATCAGATATATCTGTGCCGGGACTGAGGATCGAACCCGGCCGCCAGCATAGAAGTCTGACACCGTACCCCTAGACCACCAGGTCACCCGCTAGTGTATATTATTTCGTTTCACATATAGTATGAGTTTTGAGTATGTATCTCCATGTTCAGACATTAGAGCTAAAAAATCCATGCGGAGTTCCGTACCATTCATTAAACTTTTGTAAAGAGAAATATTGTTTTTATTGCAAGAATATTTTGTTTTAAAATTTATTAACGTAAATCATAACAAAATTGAATTATATTTGTGATAGTTTATTTTAATTGCAAAAATATTTTGCTTTACATGTTAGTATTACATAATTTGTAGTAGAAGTCTTGATTTTCATGTATAAATAATGCATTATTATATAAAAGTGAATGTGAATTGTTTTAGTTTGATAATTGAGTACCCCAAATGCAAAATCCATTAACTCCACCTTAAATAATTTTCGGATAATCGCTAAAAATCTATAGCAACTAACCTGACAGTGTTAAATTAAATAAACTTTCAGCAACATTTAAAGAATAATTATCACTCCAATATAAACGTAATTATTTTAATTTTAAGTTTGGATTTAACAGGATTTGCATCTGCACAGTGGAAATAATATGTTTTGCGTCTGCGTGGTTGAACCTTTGCTTTTAAAATCAAGGAACAAAACCTTTTATATCCATAGGTATAGGATTTTAAATACAAAATTAAATAAAAAAGGTAGTTTTCTTAGAACAAAAGACTTTATTAAGACATAGAAAAATTATGGGCCCATGAAGGGAAATAATAGTTTCCATTTTTATAAGGTCCACCTTTGAAAGAACCAAATGCGTAAAAGTCCAAAACAAAACAAATTAATGAATCTCCTTAAGAGCATCATCTTCTATTAATTCAAAATCCAACCCTTCTTCTTCCAAATTTCCTGGCAACAAAGTAACGGGGTTCATTTGCTCAGAAAAAACGTTATTATAAAATTGAAGACTTGGTTTTTATACCACTTCTCACCAAAGTGAAGCGTAAGAGGACGTTTAACGTCTGTGATTTGAGCAGGCTTCAAATTCACACCTTTTTGTAGCGTAGTAAGCTGAGTGTTTCGAAAAGTCTTTTCTTGTTTGCACAGCGTTTTAGCCTCACCAATTACAAAATTATAAAATGGTTTACTCTGAACCAGAATAGTTTTTCCAGTTTTACTTCGCTTAGAATCAATATTTTTGGCTTTTTGAAAATTAAAATGCCACCGAGCTGGCTTTTTCGATAATTCATATGAAGCAAGCTTCCAATCGCTCACTTTAAAAGATGTGCCTAGGTGAAAGAGAGTTGAAAACTTGCCAAAAACCTGCAGGTATTCCTCCGGATTGACAATTACACTTTTGGCCTTAACTCTTGTTCAAAATAGGAAAATACCCGATCGGATGGGATAACAGGAAGTCCCACGATCGGGAGCCTCTAGCAGCAACCAGTGTGAAAGCATGTATATAACAATCTTATTCTTATTCTGTATTCGTCAGAAAACAGACAGACTGTGGTGATTCCATCAAGATCTAAACCAGACAACCTGTGATGAAATGCAGATGTGATTTGCACAGATCCTTTAGAAAATTGATTTTATGTCCATATATAGCAAAAAAGTTTTCTTTGTTTTAATTGTTGAAATACCCTCACAAATGGTCAAAATTATACAAGCAGAATTGACGTCGATAATAAGCCTTCTGTTTGGGTATTTTCGCAATTCTAAGTTCTTCTGACAATCATAGCTGATAACTGTCTCATGGTCATTTCCCTCACGTAGCTTTTCATAAAATGTATCAGCCCTTTTCTTGTGTGCTTTAGTTATAGTTTCAGTTCCTTATTTTTTTCTTCGTTTTTCTCGTCAGAAATGTTATTCTCTAGACATGTACACGCTGAGAATTTATCTGTATACGGTGCGTTAAAACTTATATTAAAATTGTCATTGAAAACATTTCTGAAAAACTCATATTCAACCTTGAGTTGCTCTTCCGGGTGCTTTTCATGGTACATTTCCCAAATCTCTCTTCGAGACAAATTTTTTATTTAGGTACTACTTAGTTCTAATTTTGCCCCGACAGTAATGGTTTTGTATGTGTAATTTTTTTTTATGATGTATTTGACAGATTGTCTTTTTAAAGTGTATTTTTCAACTTGATGGCACCTCCATGACTTTCACGTGGAGTCACACCTTCTTATAGATATTTTTTACACAGCCGTTGCACTCTGTCTCTACTTTCTTGTAATATGCCTAGAAATGCAGCACGGCACACTTTTACGTTCCGTTTTACCCCTCCACGCTGTTTAGGTAAAATAAAATTGGTGCTTATCAATCTTTCACGAGGATTACATCCACCCCGCTGGCCTAGATTTGTCTGCACTCATGACACTGTCACATGTTGGAGGATGAAATTCTTTTTTGATTGTAAATTGGCGTCTTTGTGGTAGAGCTGGTGTATTTTTCTCACATCCTGCATCGACGGCTCCTTGCATTTGAAGACGCTATTTTGTCCATGAACACATTTGGCATGGATGGAAAACCTTTAGGTCAGTGTCTGTCACATAAAATAATTTGAAATTAATACAAAATGGTTAATAAACTGTAAAATTATGAGATAGGGATAAGGCTATGGATTTAGTTACGTTAGGTATTGATAGCGGACACTTTATTTAAGTTAGGTGTTTGCAAAAGAGTTATAGGCCTTATCTTGTTTTTATTATATTTTATAATATTTTTGGATTCTTATTCATATGTTATCAATTTATACTTTTAAGAATTGTGTGTGTGATAGTAGGATGGGAAAAAATACATTAATAACCTTACCTATCATTTTTGGTGACGTTGCGCATCCACTCGTCTGGACGTCGTTTACGTTTTCTTGACATTTCAGCAGGTGTTTCCATAATAACCGTATCACTTGGATTTGCAACACTTTTGTTTTAAAGCTCTTCCACTATTTAAAATAGTATACCAAACCACTATTAAAACGAACACTTTATAGTATGAAAGCTACTGCAAGTCTAGGTTAGGAAAAAGTAATGTCCCCTCATATTTTTATAGCAACAGCTGCTGTTTTTCAAGTCAATTCTAAAAAACGCAATGTTTTTAGTTCTCATTTGAGTATTAAAAATGTCAATAATAAATAAATTAACCAAAAGATATATTTTGGGAACAACAAGAAAAAATAATACTAATCCTTCTACTGGCACCATGACATATATGTGCGATACACCAAATCATTGTGAATGGTGAACCTTCACCCCAAAAACAAAATACATCCCATATGAAATGCCTGAATAGTTAAGAAGAAAATTGGCTAATATAACAGTAATAGTTCAAATTTATAATCTTATAACAGAAAACGCTGATCCACCTTTGTCAACTACCGACCATGTTTTCTATTCCTTTCAGAAATCAAATAAAGTGACGGCCAAATTTAACAAGTGTTTAACTTAGTGGTGAAATAATAACCTAGTAACTTAGTTCTAAGACCCTGGTCGTTCAGTCATAATTCGTTAGTCACTAGTAAGTAGCTTGACTAGATGTTAAATGTCAGATTTTGAAAAATGGTGTAGATTTATTCCATTCTGTAATATTTTTATTTCTTGACAAACATTTATATATATTATTTATTTCTGACATGATTTCTCGGTTTCAAAATATATCTTTTATTTTATTAACTATTTATTGGGTGACCTGGTGGTCTAGGGGTAAGGTGTAAGACTTCTATGCTGGCGGCTGGGGTTCAATCCTCAGTCCCGGCAAGGATTTATCTGAATACCAAACCCTTCCTTCAACTCTAACAAGACATCTTGTGAACGTGGGGAAAGCCAGGCCTCCACTGTGGTTCGGATTCCACGTTAAACTGTAGGTCCTTCATTTCATCTCACAATCACCCTACCATTTACACATTAGCGTAAGTGCGTATAACCCGAATGGGTAGTAAGACGCGGTGTTAATAATAATAATATTTATTTTAAATTTTGACAGTTACTAAACGCCGCGTTTTCTACAAGATTTAAAACCTTGAAATCAGCTGGAAGATCAATGTTTGTAGAAGAAGCAAACCATCCTGGATGTTAAGAAGAGTTAAACGTACCTGGATTTCATTCGCCAACTAAATAAGATTTTGTTCATAAAAGTTTGTACTACACTTTCAAAATTTGACCATAAGTAACGGCAAATTAAACTACTACGACTGTGGGCCGTTTGAATCCAGGAAATACGATGATAATAAAAATATTTGTAGTTTAGTATAACTTACCTTTTCAACTTTAAGAAGGACATATTCTAAACTCAATGCTGAAGTATTACCAAATATTATTTTTCCATCTTTTTCCATCTCTGACACCTTCTACTTGATAAAACTATTAATAAGCTCTTTGAATAATAAATTAATGGATCTTATAGTTATTTCCCCTAAGAAACCACTGACTAGAAGGTTTTATTTTAGTTTTTAAGAATGACTGAAATAAACATTTACCACTGTCATGCTTTTTAGACGGTTTCAATTACTTTTCTATCAATTTTCACTGCTGACCTATATGAAAAAAATCATAGTATTTAAAGAAAATATATATGTTTTCCTAATTTTGATTAAAATAATCCCTCCTTGGGAAATTGAAAAGGGTGACACATTTTTATATAAGTAATTAAAACTTAGCCTTAGACATAAATGGATCAGAACAATGTATTCTTGTGCATTAATTCTGTAATGAAAGAGACGTCTGTTTGGCAGGGCTACATGAAAATTAAACTTTACCAAAATTACATATTTTCACAAATTCATCTTTATTATTATTATTATTAGCACCGCGTCTTACTACCCATTTGGGTTTATACGCACTTACGCTAATGTGTAATGTAAGGGTGATTGTGAGATGAAATGAAGAACCTACAGTTTAACGTGGAATCCGAACCACGGTGGAGGCCTGGCATTCCCCACATTCACAAGATATCTTGTCAGAGGTGAAGGAAGGGTTTGGAAATCAGATAAATCTTTGCCGGGACCGAGGATTGAACCCCGGCCGCCAGCACAGAAGTCTGACACCTTACCCCTAGACCACCAGGTCACCGCACAAATTCATCTTCATTGTAATATATTTATTAGGTGACTTATCAGCTATCTGCTATTATATTTTGTATAGCTTTTATTTAAATTGTCCCTCATATTTTAACCAAGTCTTACCATATTTTAGTTCTTTTGTTGCTGAAATTAGCGACCTGCTTTACTTTGATTTAGGTGAGTCAGATGTTGTCAAGGTTACATTCATTAATTTTTCCCAGCGTTGCCCAAAGGTCTCGAGATCTCTTGAGTCTCGTGTTTATTATGTGCCGAGCTAAAATGATTTAGCTCGCACAAGTGATTGCCTGTTATGAAATAGTAATTACCGACTAGTTTGGCGTCTGTCGGGAATTCTCATGTTCTACCCCTGAACCCCTAGACTTTTCCGTCGTTTGATTTCTGCCCCCCCCCCCCCCCCCCTTATACTCCTCTCTTGGCTGGTTGCGCATGCGTGGCCTTCCTGAGGTGCGATTGGCTTATTCTTCCACCCCTCTCTTATCCCTGGTTCTCATCCCTGGCGGTGAGTCTTCCGTACTTTCCTTTTTTGTACTAAGAGTGTCATGCTGAGAAAAACGCCTTTTTTTATTGTGTAGAACCGACTGGCTGACCTACTATAGTTCTATTCGGCTGTGTCTCGGAGGATCTTCACCTCTACATCAGGACGCTATGGCGTCCAAAGGAGTGGTATCCTGGGCTCGCCTGAGCTAGCCCCCGCCACGGCTGGTTTGCTCACAACATATTAATCTGCTGGTGCACTCCACGCTCTATTGTTTTCTAATAGAAACAATTGGGGTAGAGGATCGTTGGCTATGTTTTCCAATGGCTAATAAACTTGTTTTACTGTAAGGTACCGTACTTGTTTGAAGGAGACATGGTGGAGGTCTTGTTACTTCGCTGAACTCTTGGCGTGCAACCGACTATAGTAATATGGATGTGATATCGTCCGACTAACCGTGTGAAGAGTAGCAGCGAACTAGGCCACCTTAGGGCAGTTAGTTCGTTTTGCTAATATGTTTTTCTTGTGTACTCTGTGAGGTGGGAATGCCTACCTTAGCTACACCTGGCTGCTAGGGTTGGGTGGTCTGCCCACCGATATTGTTAGCATGGGTTCACCATTGTTCAAGTTTTATGTTGGTTATGTTTTAGCCTTTATACCAGTTGGATGACTAGTAGACGGCTAGACCCCATTTTGACAGCTAGTCAGTTTGTTTACACGTGTTTCTTGTATACTCTGTAAGGTGGGAATGCCTACCTTCTCAACACTAGCGTGCTAGGGTTGATGCTACGCCCAGCTGTATTGGCAGTGTGGGTTCACCATAAGTTAAATTTTGTGTTAGTTACATGTTAGCTTTTATACTTGTAGGGAACTTACCCATATCAATATGTGGGTGCCTTGACTAAATAAAAATAGTTGCGCTGAAGCGTTGTATTGTTCTTAAGATTTGTTAAATACAATTGTTACTGTGGGGTACGTCTGCCTTCGGTATTAGGGAGTTACTGGAAGTAATTATCTGCCTAATTGGGTTGTCCGGGCCTGTTCTAGGACCCGCCTACTTTATTGCTATTTAGTATTATTGTAGCCCCTGTTTTGGGATTTTCGAGTATATGCGAGACCGCAGGGCGTCGCTGGGTTGTTACTTTATCTCTTCCATTAGACGAGCGCCTTAAGCCTCGCCCTGGAGGACAGTTACCCTTATATTATGTACTTTCTAATTGTAAACCTTGATATTTAACTCGGTGTTGGTATACCACTACCAATGCTGTAGGTCCCCTATTGGGGCGTACTATTTATTAGATTGTGGGGTACAGTTGACTCCCCTGTACTGTGGGCATGACCTTAACGCCGTTTAGCTTGTTTACCTAAACGGGTATACTAGAGTATTTCATTGATTAGCGTCCGCCTTAGGGCATATTGAGTAAACTGTACTTGTGGCTTTAGCCAATATCTAATATAGTTTGGTTTCTAGGGTACCCCCAGACACAGTACTTGGCTGCTAGCCGGCTGTATTATTCCTTTGTAATATGTTGAAGAGAACGCCTATGATTCCTTGTGATAAGCAAATAATGGACAACCAAAATCCTATGAACATTCCAATGATTTGGTTATGTATTATCTAATGTGTTCACCCAATAAGTTGTTGCTTTCTTTGTTATTTGTGTTATGTAAACTTGCACCCTCCCCTTTTAGCTCTATAAGGTAGGGTGCAATTATTTGTATCAATTTTTTTTTAAATGGGATTTGTTTAACCTACACTGAAAGAATCAACGCTTGGCCTCATTGCTTGTTGAGAAAATACCCTACAGTCAAAATTTTCACAAAAACAAAATACACCTAGAGAGAGAAATAGTATTTGAGACACTTGGATTGGTGCATCAACGCCCTATTGTAGATCCATCCAGGATTCGTACAGTGTCCAAGGCCATTCTGACCTAAATTATGAGTTAATAAGGACCCTGAGAATGAAACGTATCTTGGATAGTAAAATATAACATTTGTTTATTGTATATTAATTTATTTTCTCTGGACATACCACTACAAGAGGTTACAATTTATGAATATTGGGATATTTGTGTCTCTTGATATGTGCATATTATCCTGTGTTATTTTTGGGGAGCTTAAGGGCTTTTGATCATGTTATAATATTTGAGTAGGTTTCGTTTGATACCCAGAGGTTCTGTGAACGAGAGTTATCGTATGAGCCGCTAACTATGGATTAGATAAAGAGAAAAAGAATCAGAAAACATTTCCATATTTTCATTTAATTTACCAAATGAAATTCTGGTAGTGGAGCACACATATATATATATATATTTAGAGATCGTTTATTTATTTTTTCACTCTATCAAGAATAATATTGTTCTCACTAAAAACATTTGAAATGTAAAAGGGTTTGTCAAGTACACTCGCATTATATATTGCCCCAAACTAACTAAAAAATTTGGATTTCATGGGTACCGCTAACAAAAAATAATAATAATTTAGGAAACACACCTGCCAAAAGTAATTTTAAGATTTGCTTTGCTACATATTTACATGTTTAATATGTCAATATTCTTCTTAAATTTAAAAATATTTTTTGTATTTACTTTTCCTGGACACACGATACTGTATTTTTTATGATTTCTTGATAACAATTAATTTGTACATTATAAAGTATTTTATGTATTAAATTAAATTAAAATCTCAGCCGTAATTTTAGTTGATATGTTACTAATAAGTGTTCAATGGTTATTTGTTGGTATGGTGCTGAGTAAGTAATTTAATTTATTTTTGAAATAAGAATAACTATATATATGTGAGGACATCTTGATAAAACTGATTCGGTATGTGTAAATTATATCACTTAAGTTTGATATTACAAAATTGTGTCTGTGTTGTAGTTTTTTTTTATAATTAATATATGTCTTATGCTGATTTTTTTATCAGAAGCTCCTATGAAGGACACATTTTAGTTATAATTGTTTGGGGAGGTATATACTGCAAGAGTATTGGTTGAACTCCTTTACATTTCTGATTTTTTATGGAGATTGACTCATCTACTGACAAGATATCGTAGAAGATCTTTCGAATTTGGTTTCTTGTTTTAGTAAGAGTTTGAATTATTTAATTGTCAAACATACCTCACACTCTGTTGCGGATGTTGAATAATGCTATTAAATAATATTTTAAAAATTTTATAAATATATTAAT
This sequence comes from Timema cristinae, assembly GCA_039000515.1. Classification (NCBI taxonomy): domain Eukaryota; kingdom Metazoa; phylum Arthropoda; class Insecta; order Phasmatodea; family Timematidae; genus Timema; species Timema cristinae. The sequence goes on along the minus strand of JBCFYV010000012.1, from coordinate 22,385,213 downwards.
ACCTTTTGTATTTAAATCTGACAAATTTATTTATGTGATACGTTTAAAAGCAGAAATTTTATCAAAAAGCCATTGATTTTTAATATTATGGTGTATCATATCCACATGTTAACAACAAAGCTATAGGATGAGCAAAATTGATTTTAGAGGAAATGTACTCACAATTGAGTGATGGTAGAATGTAAAATGATTCAAGAAAAAAGCCTCTCAGTAAACCCAACTGAGGTTCAAACCCTGACCTTCTTATCATAGGCAAAATATAATAGTTGTGTTTGAAGTTTAGCTCACATTCTCACAGATGCAAGCTTATTACATGTTTGTGAGGGGAATGTAATCCTTCTATCAATGGCGTAGTCTTTTAAGCTAAGTGATAATTAATGGTCCCACTAGACTGGAAATATTAGAACTTATTTATAATAAACTTGTACCATCAACAACAAAAATTATAAAATCTTTTAAATACCTTTTATTTTCATTTTGAATGCAATAACTATGCTTTATGATTAAAAAAAAAGTACATTTTTTTACTGAATAATTTAACATTTCAATTTACAGAGTTCCCTCTGGGTGTAGAAATATTAATCCCCAAGTGACAAGATTATTAGTATGCTCTCCTGTTCTGAACTGGCAATTATTTTTCGCTTACTGTCACTGAAAAAGTCGTTAAAAGTCTTGAAACTCTAATTCCATTAACTTCATGATGCATGCGCCAACAATATTTTCTCCGTTATTTACTGACGCTTACTAGAAACGACAGATACCACCTCAGTTTTTTTGTACATACATGGATAGTTTTAATATTACTTTAGTTCTTTAAAGAATTTTTTTTTAATAAGAAAGTTTGTTAAATCTAAAATATAAAAAATATTCTTGCCACTCTGTATCAAAGATTATTATAATTTTTATTTACTAAACAAAATAAAACACCCTACTTGATAATTGATTCAAGTCCAATTTAGCTTTAACCACGTGGATTGACTGTCATAGATGCTAGGCTTCAAGCTAATAATGTTTGTATTGTTTAGCCTGCAGCGGGAGGGTTGGGAATCACATAAATCACTTTCGGGTGTGTTGAGGTGTTGTTTAAAATAAGGTTTCCCATTCTCCTTCTATGAAAATGTGTGTATATTTAAAATACAATTATACTCTACTCATCCTTACCCGATGAATTAAAATATGTTTATATCTAGTATGGGTATTCTGTATTCGGGACTGGTTCACTTCACACATACACACACAAAATATATTGAGGTTTATCGATCTATGCTAACAAAAACATCATGCACCTATTACTTATACGTTAGAAACACAAACTAATTAATAAATATGATGTAATGTAATATTTCAAATTTCTTTTTATAAATAATCAATGACAACCTACACAAAACATAATTTGTGTTCATGGATACACTATATTTGTATCTGTATGAAGCTAAAACGTGGACTCCTAAAAAGATGGAAAAGAAATATTTGCAGAGTTTTTAAATGTGATGCTGGAGAAGTCTTGAGGAAATCAGGAGAATCAGGAGAATCAGGGTGACAAATGAAGATGTAAGAAGAATAGGTGAGAAGAGAACCATTTTAGATGTGATTCTTTGGCGAAAAGAAACTGGATTTGACACATCCTTAGGAGTGACTGTCTTCTGAATGAATTTGACATCATAGAAGGAATGGAAGGAGGAGCTAAGGAAGAAGGAGGATTCAAATATAAGGTGACTTGAAGGAAAGAAGAACACTATGGGAATTTAAGGAGAATGCATAAGACATGGCTCTTTGGCAGTCTAAGTTCAATGACAAAAGAAATGTACCTGTCGTGAGACATAACAATTAATAATAATAGTAATAATACACTATAGATGGGCGTTTATTCACAGACGGTGATTTTTTTTCACGAAAAAGCTATATTTACTCACTTCCAGTGAATGAAATTCTAACGTATCGGTGATTGAGAAATCAGTGATTGAAGTATGGCTAACTGCTTGCCAGATGACGACAGCTGAGCACTGTAATGTGTAAGCGGTGACCGTGACTGAAGAAATATTAGTTTATGGTGACTCACAGGTGTCGCCAATAGCAGTCTCATGTTCTTTGTTCTAATGATTCAATAAACATTATTAGGTAAAGAGCATCTACTTGATCAAGGTTAATGGTGGCAGCTTTATCAACCTAAACAGAATTTAATTACAATAATATCACGAAGTATTTTTCAGTTACTAATTTGAATAAACCAAACAGATACAAATGAACCAAATAAAGAACGTATTTTATTATTTTAATTATAGTATGTTTAGTGGAAAATATATACCGAGGAAGAAAATCAGTTTTATAAGACGCATAGTAAAGACTAGTGCAGTATCTGGAATCAAATATGAAATATCTAATCTGTATCGAACCGTGACAAAACATCGGTCAGATAGGTATAGCAAATTCTATTCATGGTGACCAATCATTGGTGTAACTCACCAATATTTTAAAATCATGGTCACAGTGATGACCGATATCGGCAAATCACTCTTTCGCCAATCTCTAGGGATTAAGAGATTAGAGAGTAAGGATATTTACCGTATCTTGCTATCTTAAAGGTAGATAAACTATTGTGATAGTCAAAAAAACTCGAACTCAATATTTTGATGGATGTCGACGTTTCATGATTCCCCGAATCCATAGAAGTGGTTTTTGAATTTCCGTCTGTCTGTACCTTGGACCCTAAACTGTTTAACCGATTGGGCTAAAACTTGGTATATAGGGTTTACATAGGTTTGCCTCAAGGTGTTTATGTAATTAGATATCTAACCCTACAATTACGGGTAGTTTATTGAAGACCTAAAAAAAGGAAAAATTTCGATTTTCTCAAAATCGGCTCTAATGATTTTATTAAATTTTATTTCTAAACATTTATGAATATTTCGAACAAAATGGCTATTCTTAATATTTCGGTAAAATAACTTTAAGGTTTCCAGTCTGAAGCATATATTTTTATTTTTTATCATATCTCTGTAAGTATTTAAAATATGAAATTACTAATCGTTACAAATATTCAAGTCTATTCATAATACAAATCTTTTATTTGAAACATATTAAAAAAAACACAATAATTTTCAAGCTAAACGCAAATATATTATATTTTAACTTTTCAAATAAAGGTAAATTATTGCAACCTTATAGAAAAGCTAACCTAGGTTGTTGATAGATGTCGACATTTCAAAACCTCCCAAACCATATAAAGGAGGTTTGTAATGCTGTCTATCTGTGTGTCTGCTTTACCCTAAAATTAAGAGCAGTTTACTAAAGGATGGAAAGAGACCAAATTTATTTTCTCAAAATCGGATGTAACGATTTTGATTAAGACTCGTATCTAGGTGTTGATTAAGATTATAAATAAAATGGGTGCCTTTAATTTAAGCTGATAATGACTTTTAGAATACTTTACGGAAACGGAAATTTACATATTTCCGCAACTATTTGAGATACTAAATAAATTATAATTGTAAAATTGTAGTGCTAGTAAAAATAAAAAAAATCAATTTCAAATATCTTTATGAAACCAATAATTTCTGATATATTGAAAAATATATTAACACAATAGTGTGGGCTTTAGTTATACATTGATACTACCTAACTCTAACGCAATAATTATCTAATATCATAGAGTAAACAAATAAGTATAAGTTTCTAGAAAAGTTGATATTTTTTTTCCTTTAACCTCTTAGGGGAAAGGTTTGTACATAAATAATATATCTTTATAATTTTAGAGTCAATATTTACCTATTTTATTGCTCAAAATTTATAAATGATAAATTTAATAGCAATACGATAACCATTAAGCGTAAAATCTTTAATAAAAAGTCGAAAATTTTATAACAAATTTTGACCTTTTAGACCCATCATCAATCTTTTTTTTATAGTTGAAATATTAAAATGAGGACTATAATTCTCTAAAAATTAAATTTTAAGATTCAATACCTAGATTCAATTTTTTTAACGTAAGTCTAGCGTAATTTGTGATCGTGTATGCTGGTTTATATTATTTCATTTCACAGATATGAGTTTTGAGTAAATATTTCCATTTTTAAACAATGTAGCGAAAAAGTCAGTGCATGGTTTCGTACCATATGGTTTTAGAACATTTTTTTTTTATAAATGAACCCTATAAACTTAACAAATCCATTGTTTTTAAATAATCACCAAGACGTTACCGGATCAGTGACTAAAAAAGTAGTTTTAAATTAATTAAAAAACTATCTTCAACAGGCTCGAGTTTATTTTGATACTTTAGAAAATATTTATCTGACTAAGCTTCCCGTTTTCTCTTTCCCTAACCACCCGGTACCAAAGGGTGACCTTGAATGAAATTATAAACTAATTAATATACTCTGTTTCTCCCTCCCCTCAGTAACACTATCGTATAAGTGCTTGCTAGTGGCAGATTATGGACCTGGTTTGTTAAAACTTAACTAGCCATATAGACTTGTATCCATTTGATTGCTTATTCATTGAGAACTTACATTTAATGACACATTTACATTAGTTTCATCCAATATACACCAATATAACCACACACACACACGAACCTACTTACTCATACATAGAGTTAAATTCCACGAGAGATAGCTCTCACATATTAATATTGAGAGCCTCTCTCTCATGGTGTTGAAATACAGCATACAATGGGGCTTCGTTATAACTCTCCAACATAGCTCCACTCTTATTATTTGGCAGTAATTTCCGGAAGGTAAACAATATCCCCAGTCTAGATACACACACCTGTGCTACATCGCAACAATTCCATACTTCGTGTAAATACTGGAATTGTTATTTGGTCGGACTATGTGAGGGGTGGTAGCATTGTTTCGTTGTAATTACCACCAGCCGATTATATCAAGTTGTATCGTGGATTACACGAGAGAAAATAATTATGTACGTAAGTTAATTATTGCTGTAAACTTGCGTACCCCTTGCACGATGATTCGCGTGCATATAGCAATAATAATTGTCATATTGTGATGGTAGTAATAATTATTGTAGATGACAGACTATTAAATAGTTTTAGATGTAATTGCAATAGCATGTTTACTGAATGGTGACACAAATTATTAATTTAACCGCTTACGAGCTATAGCCTTAATTAGCTTACATCCACTGAATACATATTATTAAACGGTGATTAATTTTCTCACACCCATCAAAACCAGATTTCACCTTTTTATTTGTTCCAGTAGCCTGGCCTAATGGGGGAATTTATGCTCTGTAAGCCTCCACCTAGCCGTTAAAATATGTTAAAATAGAATTCAAACAACTATTTCAATTACACTAATTAATGTAAGGGAAGAGCCACTTAGGAAGTGACGTATCGTCTTGAATATAAATTAAGAAGAAAAATTTTATGAAAATTATTATATTTATATGTATTATGTTTTATATTTTACTGAAATAATATTAGTTATGCATATAGCTATACAAACAGTTCATTGTTTAGTAAATAATAATTTTGTTTTGTTTTTAAATCCTCTGAATTTTCACAAGATATTCCTGCACGTGTTGCTGCGTGGTTCACACATTTTCGAGCAAGAATTTATTTTTTAATAATACTACTTCAACCGTTTGAAGATAAAATAATATATGTTATAAGATCAAAGAAAATAATAATTATCTTTTATGGGATTTGTCATATTTCTGTAACATTTCAACCGTGTATTAAGATTAAAAAGACAATATATATCAATAAATATATTCACATTTAATTTTAGTAAGTCAAAATACTAAATTACTATAAAAATAGTTTAATCTTTAGGTGAGTAAATAAATATCGAGCGGAGAGAAAAATATTATTTGAAATTTATTTATTATGATTTTCTTTATTTAGCTAAGATGGATGGAGAAGATGAGAAGTTGGGCCTTCAAATTTAGATCAATTCGTTATGTTAGTAAACATTTGCTTTATTCTCTATCAAATTTTAAGAGCTTCTTTATTACGATTCGGTAAAAAAAATTAAATGATATGGAACTCCACACGGAATTTCTCACTACATTCTTTAAAAAATAGAGATTTTACACAAAGCTCGTAATAATATATGTGAAACGAAATAATATACACTAGCAAACCTGAGCAAAAATTTCGTTATTATTAAGTTAAACCTTTGTTGATTCCATGATTTTAAATGTATGATATTATTTTTAAAGAACTAAAGTCCTCACCAGTATATTTGGATTAAAAAAAAATCGATATAGGGTCCACAAGGGTCAATACCACGTATTCAATTTCGACTTCCAATTAATATTTTTGATATTTTAATAGGGTTTGCACATCTTACAGTCATCGCATTATTATTAAATTCCTCATTTATAAATTTAGACCAATGAAAAAGGTAAATATTTACTAGTGAGTCCAAAGTGATAGAGATTCATGCTGTACATACATTTCCGCTAAGAGGTTAAAGAAATAAGAACATAAATTTTTGAGGGACTTACTTATCTACTTACTCTATAAAATTAGAGAAACTAAAGTAGTATCTCTGTAAAACTAAATCTCACAAAATATCTCCAGCACTACTGTTTTCATAAAGGTATATTTCAGATAGTTTGTTTTATTTTTAATAGTACTACAATTTGGCGATAATAAGTCATTTAGTATCTTAAATATTTAGGAATTAAGGAAATATTAGCTTCTGTAAGGTATGCTAAATTAATTTTAGTGGGAATATGAAAATACCCATTTTGTATGATTTTAATCAACGCCTAGCAATGAATTTAATATATATATATATATATATAGCCGATTTTGAGAAAAATTGATTTTTTATATTTTCTCCTTTTATCAAACAACTATTAGTTTTAGGGTTAAACAGACACACAGACAGACGGCATTGAAAAATTACTTTTTTAGGCTGGCTTGGTCATGAAACTTATACATTCAACAACATCACGTGTTAGATTTTTCTTGCGGTCGCAATACTTGACCTTTAGTGTTCGAAAGGATAGAACCTATAATATATATTTGCATTCAGCTTGAAAATCATTGGTTTATAAGAATATTGTTTATATAGAAGGTTTTTATTATTATTATTATTTATTATTATTATTAGCACCGCGTCTTACTACCCGTTCGGGTTATACGCACTTACGCTAATGTGTAATGGTAGGGTGATTGTGAGAAGAAATGAAGGACCTACAGTTTAACGTGGAATCCGAACCTCGGTGGTGGCCTGGAATTCCCCACATTCACAAGATGTCTTGTCAGAGGTGAAGGAAGAGTTTGGAAATCAGATAAATCTGTGCCGGGCCCGAGGATTGAACCCCGGCCGCCAGCAAAGAAGTATGACACCTTACCCCTAGACCTCCAGGTCACACAAGGTTTTTATTATAAATATACCTGCATATTTTCTACGTTAAGTAATTTTATATTTCAAATAGTTAGGAATATATATATTAAAAAATTAAAATTTATCTAATAGATTGGTTCCTTTAAAGTCATTTTGATGAAAAATTGAGAGGTATATTTATCTAGGATCTTTTCAAAATTAGTACAATGAAAATCCGATAAGCATGAGCTAAGAAAAATTCCAAAAAGTAGTTATATGTAGTCGTCATCTTGAAAAAATGGTGGAAGTATATTTAAATTATCCTTTATTGTGACCGGATATCAAGAAGGAATTTCAGCACAATTGCCGCAGTGGTTTTGAATTAAGAGAGTAACAGACACCAAACAAATTTTATATCTAATCAGTAAGTAATTTATATTCTGGACACATGCTCAGTAGTAGTGAAAAATTAATAACATTTGATAGGATCAAACGGAGGATTTCACCCATAATATTTAGATGTACGTAGATTTATGTAAATATTCTCGTGTACGTTAACTACAACTTTATGACTATACATATTGGTTTGTTAAGATTTAAAGTAGGTTCAATGAGTCTTACACATATATTTTAAATTATATTTAACATAATTTTTAAATATGTGTTTTCGTACTCTATTATTTAATCAAACCCAATAAAAAATTGTTTCCAGAAGAATTTCAATTTCAATTTTAACTAGGTTTGCACTCAAGACTTCAAAATCATTCAATAGGCAGTTCTGTTAACTATAAGGTATTTCATGTCATCAGATAGTAAAAACTTTGTAAGTTTATTAAAGAAGTAGTTACAATGTTACATTGACCTTGATTGCTGCAAGCTATGGAAGGTTATTTGTTTACATATTTGCTGATAAAGACAGGGTATGAATCTCATATATAAACGGTTTTCTTCCGAATTGATATATCCGGCAGCTAGGAGAAGCAAGCAGATAATAATTTTATGGATGCATACGCCAAGACATATAGTTTGGATCCTGTATTACCATGTATTGCTAGCTGTAACTTTTGGCAATCAAAACACTCACAACAAATTACTTGGTTTTGATTTTTTTTTATTTCAAGCTTTTAATAATATATTTATATAATATTATACAAATATCTCTTTGGATGTTTCTTATTTTATGGTAGATGCGTTTGTAGTCCAATTAAAATTTATTTTTCAAAAAAGAGATTCTAAAAAGTTTTCTTCATTTAATCAATAAAATGTTCAATCCGGTTAAGATAAAGAAAATTGAAGATTTAAATACAAACCGTATTAGTGAGTTTATGCTTAGAAATATTTTAAAATACATTTTTTAAATTAATAAATTTTATAGCATATTTATAACATAAATAATCAAACATATTTATTTATGTTATAGCTAAAAGTGGACAAATAAAAGAAGATAAAATGTTTTATATAATACATTTATTATATTAACTATTTCACTTTAGGGAAAATTCGTTTATCCATAGCAGGTTTACCTAATACACCTATATAACCACTCTCCCCGCCGACTTCTTCTCATTAAACTCTATTTTTTCCACCTTTATACTCAATCATTATACAAGATACTTTACATTCTGTACTTTTTTCTCAACTCTATTGTAGACAACTTTATAGATTTAATAGGAGTTACTTTTTTTCTTTCTCATTACTGTCATAGCTTTCAGCCTTATTCAATCTGGATCATGCAAGGATAAGCCTAATCAACTCACACTTTGAACTCTCTTGACACAAGAGTCGAATATTCAAACTATGTCGTGTTTATAAACACAAGTTATTTGTATAAATAGACTAGCATAGATCAGTGTCAAAAATAGTATTTTAGGGGAAACACCCCTCCTTTTTGTGTATACAACAGCTAGTTTTGGACCTTAAGTAAAATAAGAGCTGTCGGGAGGGGTGGGGTCGTTCAGACGTATGACAGTTGCTAGTGGGGATAATCCAAAGCACAGTTTCCAATTGTAACCAACTTGTTGAGAGAATTTCTCATAGTTTGATTCACTGTTCTGAAACGAGAAGTATGCTCCAAACCATCTTAGTTGTCAGAGTTCGTTCATAACTGCACAGTGCCAGATGGTCAGGTGGTTCATACCAGCTTGGGTTCTAGCGTCAATGATAGGTCAGGACACGGACTGTTGAATATGGACGTTGACATGTTGAGTAATTTTTACAAAATCTATCAGCTAGCTAAATCCTACATCACATTATACACTATTAGCATAATTAATATATTTCAACAAACCAGATTAAACGAGCCACACAATTATTATTTGCCATTACCTATACATCCCATAAAACCCATCCTGGCAAGTAAGGTCTCAAGGACTGGGTAGTAAAGGTCATTACCATCACTTCACACTTCGCCTGCTAAATTTTACTCCACACTCCTTCACTTCTTCATTCCATTCCTGCAGCTGTTCCTGTACTTCCTCTTCCTTCTACCTCATACTATTGGAAATTAATGTATCTCAAACAGTGACCCTCCCAAACACATATATCTTGTCCATTCCATGTGACGGGACTTGGACACTGTAGAGTCCTTTCAATTGGGGCAAACACTGCAGTGTAGCTTTGTGAATAGCTGTAATTATTGTCCATTCCATGTGATGGATATTGGGCACTGTATAGTCCTCTCAATTGGGACAAACACTTCAGTGTAGCTTTGTGAATAGCTGTATTTATTGTCCATCCCATGTGATGGATCTTGGGCAATGTAGAGTCCTTTCAATTGGGTCAAACACTGCAGTGTAGCTTTGTGAATAGCTATATTTATTGTCCATCCCATGTGATGGAACTTGGGCACTGTAGAGTCCTTTCAATTGGGTCAAACACTGCAGTGTAGCTTTGTGAATAGCTGTATTTATTGTCCATCTCATGTGATGGAACTTGGGAACTTTAGAGTCCTTTCAATTGGGACACACACTGCAGTGTAGCTTTGTGAATATCTGTATTTATTGCCCATCCCATGTGATGGAACTTGGACACTGTAGAGTCCTTTCAATTGGGTCAAACACTAGAGTGGAGCCACGTGAGAAGCTGTAATTCAAAATAATGAACTTTGAAACCAGTCACTAATGACAGTCGTCAGAGTCCCTGTGGGAAAAGGCACTTATTGGTTTTACTGCGGCCTACAACAGATCCATGATATTGGAATATTACACCAATGGCGAGTGGTTGAAATAAGTAGAGTTTAGGGGAAATGTAACTATATTTGTGCCAAGTGAGAGTGATGACCCATGTAGGATAGAACATCAGACTGGGATTTTAGCCCCAATATTACCATCTCTGGCAAGCCAGAGAAGAGTTATGCCTTTTTAACCTGGGACCTTCCTGTACTGTCTAGGATATAGGATTAAATTGGTTAGTAAATAATGCATAAATCACTAAAATACCTTAAAAATTCAAAGTTAACAAATTAAAATTAAAATTTACAAAATAAATGGTAAGACACTAACGTACCAACGTTATCATATAGTGTAATATAATAATAATAATAATATACTTGTAATAAAAAAAAATTAAAATGGGTTTTAAGAAAATAAATTTTGTTTGAGATTCTAGCAGAAAAAGAAATCAAATATCTTGTTAATCACACTAAATACTCTTCATGCAATATATATTCTAAGCAAAATTGTTCAACATATTTATAACAAAGTATTTATAATTTTTAAAATCACGATACTTATGAACCACCTCAAATTTAATATATATATAATTTGTTAATGTTTGTATGTGTGTCTTTCCATACCCTCCAGAACCCCTAGATGACACTCATGGTATAAGCCACGGGACAGAACCTAAAGCTGTTTAATTTTTGATTTGTTTTAACTTAGGGTAGTTTAATGAGGGCAAAAAGAAATAAAATCGATTTTCTCAAATTTTGCTCTATCTATTTTGATTAAAATTTTTATCTAGGCATTGAACCGATTACAAACCAAATTGGTATAAACTTTCTCCCATTAAAATGAATTTGATGGTAATTTACATTAGCGGAAACTTACAAATTTAATCATATTTTCGCAAAATTTGAGATACAAAATCACTTCGAATTGTAAAGTTTTAGTAATATTAAAAATAAAAATCATTTATGATCAGTATATTATTATCAAACCAATAGTTTCATAAATATAAGCAAAAATATGTCATATGTATATAAATGTGTGTATGTGTGCTAATTTTCTATAATCAAAAATATATTATGTATATATTTATAGTTAGGTAATTTGAAAAGTGTGAATTTATTGTTATACTGTTTGATGGACAGAGATGTTCCACTTTACTCAATTTTCTATAAAAGTATATTATTTCATAGAAGTTATTTGGTGAAATGTGTTGCTTTATATTTCCATCTTGTTTAAAGCCCAAACTTTGCACATTTAAATAGATCATGGTATGGAAATTAACGCAAATGGATTTTCAATTTAAAAAAAATAATCCTGATTGAATGGTGACCGAAGACTTCCATTGGGGATCCTTAAAATGAGGGTGTTTCCGAAAAAACGAAGTCGAATTCCAGAAGACATTAAAATCACAAATGTTACATGCAGGTAGCCCCTAACCCATAAGGGTAAGGGAATATTTGGTAAACGAAAAATTCTCCCCATACTGGGGAGTGGACTCCCGGATAAAATCAAGATCGGAAAAATCTCTAATTCCAGAGATCTAAGAAACAGAAATTTTTACGAGGCCTCATAACTAACTAACTAACCCCTTATCGATAACTCTCTGGTTACATAAAATTAATAAATCATTATTATTATTACTTTTGAAGTTTTATTTAAAATTGAAGGGTTTTTGTGTCCTTTTTGATACAGTCTTCTAAGTTTCTTGTTTTATGTTGTCATCTGTCATTTGTATTTAAACTGTTTACAATTATACTAGTTTGTACTTGGAGGTTCGACACATTTTAGTATTATCAAGATTTGTAAACATAATTAAAATTAATTTAGGTTACATACATTTTTACTAAATGAATATGTAATCAGTTTTCGGATATTGTGCATATGAGTAAATATTATTATTTGTATACAATCATACGCAATCGATTGTAAATAATGTATTCCATTAAGATTCAAATAACTACTAATTTTGATAATTTAGCTAAAAATTCCAGGCCTAATAATTTACATCTTAGTATATTTTTTATTCCACTTTTACTATAACGTGATAGATTATAATTTATTTGTTAAAGAAATCTCATCTGTACAAAGATTTTGACAACTGCTACTTAAGGACGACGGGTTATTATACCCAGACTATAGGTAGACTCCATCAATCAAGACAGACCATTCTATTACGAATAAGAGAGTTCACGGTGATACTGACATTTTCTATTATGATTAACAAGTTCCAAAGTCAGACTTTAGATAAAGTAGGAGTATATTTGCCTAAAGCAGTGCTCAGTCTTAGACAGTTGTAAATAGCCATTTCTAGGGTCCGGTAGAAGTAACCATTTTTTAATAGCTATCAGAATGCTAGATGTTCCCTTTGAATTAAATAAAGGACAAGAGTCTGGAGAGTGATTACAAAACTTATTTATATATTAATATTATTAGCACCGCGTCTTACTACCAGTTCGGGTTATACGCACTTACGCTAATGTGTAATGGTAGGGTGATTGTGAGATGAAATGAAGGACCTACAGTTTAACGTGGAATCCGAACCACGGTGGAGGTCTGGCATTACCCACATTCACAAGATGTCTTGTCAGAGGTGTAGGAAGGGTTTGGAAATCAGATAAATATTTGCCGGGACCGAGGATTGAACCCCGCCCGCCAGCACACAAGTCTGACACCTTATCCCTAGACCAACAGGTCACCTACAAAACTTATTGATTATTACTCATTTAGGGGCTGTTTACCCAAATAATTTTAGAATCAACACACAAGGCTCGGTCGTATGTATTTATATGGTTTTATTATTGAAATAAACACGAAGATTCATGAGATAAAATAAATAATGCTTTACACACCACATTTCTTTAGAGACACAAAATAGAATTTATAGAGACCAATGATACAAAAATACAATGGTTTAAAAAAGTGAATAATAATTAAGTCGGAAATGTTCCTAGACTGTCCAATTTTCATAAAGAAGTGCTACAAAACAGGGGCCTTAAAGCTCCCAAAACTCATTTCACTTCATCATTATCATCATCATCATCATCAACTGTTTCCAGCCTTTATCCGGGTCATTTTAGTAAAATGCCCCCATCTTCCTCTATAATTCCACCACTCTTCCTTCTTTATTTATTCCATTCTTCTCCTCTCACTTGATTATCTCTGTTATACGCTCCTCCTATCTCTTTCTTGACCTCTGCGATATGTTGCCCACATACTTCCTTTCCAACATTTTATTTGGCATTCTCTCTTTTTCCAACTTCATTACATGCCCATAACATCTCAGTCTTGCTTCCTATACCATCTCACGTACTCCTTGTACCCCAACTCTTCCCCGGATAACTTCATTCATAATCTTTTTTCTCCTCGTGACAGGTAGCATGCTCCTCACAAACTTCATTCTCATGGACTCCACTTTCATAACCTTTCTTACATTAATTGTCCATGTTTCTGCTGCGTGTGTGACAGTGAGTAAAAATTACGCCCCGTATAATACTTCATTATACATCAAGGGGATTACTCTTCTCCATAACAGGTCTTTTACGCACATATAGAATAACTCCCTCTGCTTTCCTATTTTCATTAAAACCTATCTACATCCCCCGTTCTACTTTATCACGCTTCCAATATATTTTATATTTTGATCATTTCTCAGCTCTAATGCATCCTACCTTATAGCTTTAATAGGACTTACTTGTCATTACCATCACTTCACACTTTACCATTCTAGCTATATTTCATTCCACACTCTTTTACTTTCGCTTTACATTCTTATAGTTGCTCCTGTACTTCTTCTTCCTTCTTCACCAATACTATCAAGTCATCAGCAAACATCATGGCTTTCATTTTTCCCTCCCCGAGTTTTCCTGTCACATTGTTCATGGCCATTTCCATTACCATCACAAGCAGAGTAGCAATTATTATCATTAACTGTTATGATTAGAATACTATTTAATAATAAAGATTTTTATTTTTGAATATTAAATTATATATATATATATATATATATATATATATATATATATATATATATATTTGACTGATGAATATATATAGATATTTATATTCTTGCATGCAAATATTATAAATAATGATTATTAATGAAATATTTAAATATTCAAAAACACAAAAAACTATAATATTAAGCAGTATTTTAATCACAACAGTTAGTGATAATAATTGCTACTCTGCTCTTTTCATATTGAGAAGTAATATTAATACTTGTTACATTTATCTGAAGTTCATCTATACTTATAAAATAACATGTCCTGACTGACTGACAGACTGACTGACTGACTGACTGACTGATTCATCATCGCCGAGCGCAAACTATCAAGGCTACAAGCATGAAATTCGAACTCTATATTCATTTTGTTATGTAGGCACCCACTAAGAAAGGATTTTAGAAAATTCCACTCCAAAGGGGTCAAAATAGGGGATGATAATATGTATGATAATATGTATGAAAGTCCGTCATTTTGAAAGTTACATAAACAAATTTTTGTATTTCGGTTATTGACGTAAAACAAATAAATACGTGTTTCAGGAATTTTGGAAATTTTATTTAATAAGGGATGAAAAAGGGGGTGAAAGTTTGTATCGGACTTGCATTATTTTTGATCTGAGGTCAAGTTATGGTCATCAACGTAACGTAATATTTTAAATTAATCTGTAAATACATATGTATATTTTCGTATTTGTATATAATCAACTTCCTCACGAGCAAAGCCGCGGGCAACAGCTATCTAGTATTGTATAATACTTATGTACCATAAAAGCAATTCATTGTAGATTGCATTCAAACTGTAAACAAAGACTTAGATTTATTAAAATAAATCAGTTACTAAGACAAAATATACAATTGATACAACAAATAATTTATATCTTAGGGTGCTATAAATTGTGAATCTGCGATTTTTCCATACCATCCAAATCCATGAAGAGGATATATGTGAAAAGTGGAGGGGATTCTAAAGTAACTCGCGTGATTAAGGGGAAGATTGATTTTCCTCCCTTGCCGCTCATGTGACAGGAAATGACGTGATGCTTTCAAAACGTCTGGATTGTAGTAGAAGCATGAAGACTGAAGTCGAATCTTGACGATTGTAGTCCACGTTTGGTGATTGTACTGGAACAAGTAAGGAATTTCAAGCTTGCTGACGTTATCTAAGCTTGCGAATATGTCAGACAACATATCTTGTCCGATTAGGCTGTGTGTCGACGCCTAGCGAGTTTGTTGAGGGAATTATCGGGTTGAATGGGACAGAGACGGAGACTAGGTAAGTTCATATTACAAAACCATTTGAATATTAAGTAGCAGGCATGGTTGTAATAAAAAGTGCCTAAGGTTGTCAATAATATTGCGTTAGATTTAAAAAAAACTTGTAGCACATTATTATTATTATTATTATTATTATTATTATTATTATTATTATTATTATTATTATTATTATTATTATTATTAGCACTGCGTCTTACTACCCGTTCGGGCTATACGCACTTACGCTAATGTGTAATGCTAGGGTGATTGTGAGATGAAATGGAGGACCTACAGTTTAACGTGGAATCCGAACCACGGTGGAGGCCTGGCATTCCCCACATTCACAAGTTGCGATTAATACATTAATTTCTACAAGTTCGTGTAACGACGTGGAGGTAAATGTTTTCTATCACGAAAGGGAGCAGGGCATTATCATAAAAGTTCTAAAAAACATTTTCCAAAAACAATGTATACAAGAAAATTTTTAAGATAAATTAATTTCATTTTTAAAACTACTTACTTTATTTTTGTCTTAGTTGAAAATTTTAAAAGCTATAAAGTATATTACATGAGAGCCCAATTTGATTCCAGGCTTCACATATTTTACAGTGGGAGATTCAGTTTATCTAGACAATGTAACCTCCCTCTTTTAAATAGTTGTTGATTCATCTCAACCCCTCAGAGAGAGAAGTATCGTGATAGATATTGACGTTTCATGACCCCCTAAAATCGAAATATTGGTTTTTGCGACAGCGATTATTTGACTATCTGTACGTCTGTCTGTATAGAGAAGAAATATTTTACTGATCGGGCTAATACGTGGTAGCTAGGATTTTTATAATGTTCCTTCAAGGATTTTTTGAATTAAATTTCCAACCCTAATATTAAGGTTAGTTAACTGAAGAACAGACTGATAAATAATTAATTTTCTTTAATTTTACGCTATTTATTTGAATAATTTCGTATTTTGACACTTTTTAACGTTACAAGAAAAATGGCAATTCTAATTTTCCATAAAAATTAATTTAAAGATAAATTTCAAAAGCATAAATTTCCATTTGGATCATATACCCGCAACTATATGAGATATAGATAATATCTTAGCATTTTAAGGTTGTAGTAGGCTACTATTAAAATAAAAAAACCTTTTATTTGTATTTTAAAATCTAATAAATGCCTTTGACGATAAATATGTACCCATTTTCTAAATATGTATATAATATGTATATAAAGATGTATATAATTTCATATGATCTTTGATGGAATGTGATGCTTTATTTTTCCGTCATATTTATACAAAAATGTATGTTCTTCCGTTTCAACATTCTTAGGAGTTTATAGTAAATTTCTCAATTTTTATATAAAACCGAAAGAAAAGTCTGTGTGTGGACAACACTACTTTTTCTAAGCAAAACACAGTTCAAATTACGAATTTATCACTTGAATGGTTTTGATAAATCTTTTTTTTTCAACATCTTGTTATTTCAAAAATCCTATTTTAGAGTGAGTGAGGGATTTGCGTTTTTCAGCTTATACTAAATAATTATATAATTTGCATTGTAATTATTTAAATTCAAAATGCTGGTCACTCACAGATTTATACACTAGTTAATCACAAAACCAATTTTTGCTATCCATTTTGTATTAATTCCTTAAGGAACATTTAAATTTATGTTCATATTTTGTAAAATTGGTATTAAGTAAACAACCATGAATTACAATAGTAAATTTTTAAAATGACACCTGGAAACGAAAATCAAACCCGGGACACTTGCTCATATCTCTTCCACTAAGCTATCCAGAATACGTCTCGTCCCGCAGGGTAATTCTTCACTCTTAGCTTAAGGCCAAATGACCCTGAACATGGGATGATTAATTGATAGTTTGGTGATAGAGCATAGATGTATCAATCCAAAGGCCCTGGGTTAAATTCCCGTGTCCAAGTATATTTTTCAATTTGCTGATATGTTACTTGAGGTGACTCCGTACGAAACCTAAATATCATTTCGAATTTCCACGACTCACTTTTTATGTAATTTATAGTTTATTGTAAAAGTCGATTTATTTTAATACAAAATTAAACATATATAATTATTTAAAATGTAAAATATACACCAGATGACAATTTATGACAAAATCCTTAGAGATATCGAAATATATATATTTATTCTTTCAAAAATCAGTTATCAAAAAAGTTTTATTAACTTAAGAGCTAGATTAAAATTGATAAAATATTCTTATGTAAAACCATATAGTCATGACGTCACGGGTGAGATTCACAGAACTCGCCACTTGATGACTTTGTGTTCATAGCATGTCACGGATGTAGAGGGTCAGTATATCATTCCTTTGGATAGAGGAATCGTCTTTGTGGTACTAAACGTACACCAGGTCCAGAGATCACAGTTCAGTATCCAAGCGAGTATGCTCACCATGGCTCGGCTCATACGAATAATCCTTCAACGCAAGTCGACATCAATAGTGTGTTGGCAGAATGGAAAAGATATTTTTCTTATGTTCAAAATTACTATTATGTGAATATTCCATATTCCTATTCCAACCTTTTATCAATGCATGTTGATTATTTACTGTGATCCACATTTAACACAGTAAGAATTTATAATATAAGGAACGTACTTGGATAGTAAAACTATTTATATTGATTAAAAACTTATTTGGTCAATTAAACAACATAAAATTAGAACAATAATATGAGGATAATTTATTCAAGGAAAAATTAATTTATCATGAATGAAGCCAAATAAAATAAGTACAATAACATTTCTAAAATATCATAATTGAGATTGTTAAATTATTAATTTTCTGAAATTATTTGGCGGAAAACAAAGAAAAGAATATATATATATTATTTTATGTTAGTTTGTGTGTGTGTGTGGTGGTGTGTGCTGATGTAATATTTAAAGTAGTAACAGATTATAGGATTAGCTGAGAAGCAAATGTATAGTGGAAAATGGCAATTGACTAGATAAGAGTTATTAATACTCAACAAAGTTAAAGACTATTAAAGTTTTTATGAATGCTTGACATAGGGTTATAGGTTACATAAATGGTATTACTATACAAATAAATGGGTAAATTATATATTTTTAATAATAAACTTCTTAATCGAATAATTAAATATACAAGTAAAATAGTTTGAAAATAAGTTGAAAGGAGATATAGCAATTTAAAATATTCAAACATTGACAGAAGAAAGATGATTAATAGAAAGGTTAAAATAGTTGGCTTGGTTGTTATACAGTTACCTTACACATATAATAAACAAATTACCGTATAAAATATAACACGAAACACATTATTAAAATAGGGTTAAAACATAACAAGTAACTTCTTCCATTATTAAAACGAGTGTAAATGATCAGACGGTACAAACTTGTATTCATGTCAAATAATTATAAAATTAGACTATGTTGATTATCGAGACATAATTAATTATGGAGATTTATTGGAAACTAATACTGTCTCGATAATTAACATAGTCTAATTTTATAATTATTTGACTCGAGATCAAATTTGTACCATTTATATTAATCATCCTTCTACTGTCAATGTCTAAATATTTTAAACATTTCAGAACATGTCCTCCTTGTCAAATTAGTTTCAAACTATTTACTAGTATATTTAACTATTCAATAAATAAGTTCATTATCATTGACATACTAATTTATCTATTATTTTGTGTATAGTTATGCTCTTTATATAACCCATAATCTTTATTTAAAACATTCATAAACACTTTTAGTCTTCAATGGTAAGGAGTATTAAATAACTCCTATCTAGTCAATGGCCATTTTCCACTATTCATTTTATTATCAGCTAATCCTATAATCTGCTACTACTTTAAATATTGCATCAGCACATATTTACATTCTTTCTTTGTTTTCTGCCAATTAATTTCAGAACATTAAAAATTTAACAATCTCAATGATGATTGTTTAGAAATGTATTGTATCTGTTTTATTTGACTCTATTCATAATAAATTAGTTTCTCCTTGAATAAATTACCTTCATGTTATTGTTCTGATTCTATCTTGTTTAATTGACCTAAGAAGGTGTTTTAATCAATTTAAGTAGTTGTACCATTCAAGTACGTTCCTTGTATTATACATTTATATTTCTCCTTACAACAACTATAATGAACATTAATGAAACAGAAACTATGTATTTGAAGAATTAGATAATAAGATTAATTCTAATCACCCAGGTCACCAAAGTAGTTACATGGAGGCAAACCCGGTTTGTTTTTTACCTGAAACAGAGAGAGGTACTAATTCTTTTGTCCATAAGGAAAGCTTTATATGTGTTATTTATACCAAGAACATCAATTGCAATTTCATTAGAGTGAAGGGGAGGGGGGGGGGGTTAGGGACATACCCAAACTAGGTCAAAGAGACTCAAAAGTTTCAGGACATGAACCTTTTGTGTCAGTGTGGAGTTGTCAAATAAAGGGAGATGTCGCACGCAGGCTCGAACTTTACGACAAGGTTTGGGCTAAAAAGTGCAATATTAGTAGGAAATAGTTCAGAAGGGGATGACATCTTCTTTTGTAATTGCTGATAATGAAGTCTTAGTTACACATACAAGCATCACATTTAAAAAAAATCCATCAATATCTCTTGGACCTATGTCCACGGACGAAATAATACGAACATGGGTACGGGCAGAGTTTGTAAAATCATTCTTTATGGGTTTGGGACATAATACAACGTAAATATTCTTCTTAATTTGGATATTGAGAAAATAAAACCGTTATGTACAACAAATGGCCAGTAGCTCGTGAGTCTTCTTTCAGAGGTGCATCGACCAATGGGAAAACACTGTTCGATCCCATGACCCAACCACAAAGGGCGGCAGATGAAATGTGTGGGTAAGCAGGCCAGCACTTAAACAAACACTATGTACGGCATGTTTAGTACTGACAACTGTATTTACACAGGCAAATGAATTGCTCTGAAAATACATTACCGTGTTCACTACTTACACAATGAGTATGTTCGGTAAAACCCTTCCTTCACGGTGAATTTAGGATTTTATGTAAATATTTACAACGTCCCAATGTTCATTTTGGGGTCAAAGGGTCGAAGGGTTGAAGAATTTAAACAATGGTCAATATAGTGGCCTATGGAAATTAAATTGTATCGACTCGTTAGATTAAATTGATAAGTATGATGACATGACAAACTCCTAAATTGTTATCAGTAGTAATTTCATTGTTCGATCAAAAATTATTTGGAAAACAATTAGAAAGTTTCTGAATGGTCTACAAAGTTAAAAAAACTTAAATTCAATTAAAAAACTCCAATTCTCATTTAATATTGTATTTTTTAATCCAGGCAAGATTTACAGACAAATCAAATTGTTGAATAATTGTGTACCGATGGTCCATTTATCATAGTAGTGGTGGTAACTGACAGATATCAGTTTTAACCAGGTCTACTCTCATATAATATTATGTTATGGTTAATCCCGAGGTTTAGCAAGTTCTTCAAGTGACCCACTTTTAGCTTTGGCAGGCGTTATTAGCCAAAGCACGAAATATATAACAATTTACCAGCAGTTCAGGCTTTGGCCGGCCAGTTATAGATATGATCGTGGGAATCTGGCCAAAGGACTTAATATTTAACTATTTACCAGCAGTTCAGGCTATGGCCGGCCAGTTGTAGATATAGCCGTGGGAATCTAGCCAAAGCACAAAATATATAATATAGGATATTTCTTAATCATTAATGGTTTCGCTTATAAATTATCCTGTCTAGTAAATTATATCATATATTTTATATATTACCAAGTTTACATTTAGTTTAAGCTATATCCTGTCTAAGGGAGAGGGTGGCACTTGGGGTGTTTTATGGTCCACGTCTGGTAGAATACTCACGGTTAGTTTGTTCAGGTTAGGTTAGGTTTGGATGGTATTGTGTCAAACCATCCAGCACTTCTGACATTGCCCGGCTGTTGTGGTAAATTCTCACCTTGGCTGGCCAGAATGCGAATTAAAGCTTTCACGAAAAGTATTTGGTGATTTGGCTGGGGCAGCTGACCAATTTGCTAATAGTCCAGCCAATTAGTAAAATGACCAGTTTTGGCTTTGACCATAAAACATACTTTCGCCATATCATATTTTCTGTATGACCTTAGGTTACACTGCTGTCACTTTCGGTGGTAAAAACATACGCAACAATCTGTTTATAATTATGTTCTTCTATTAACTATTTTACATCTTTTGCTAGATTTCAGCTACCACCACTCCTATGATGAATGGACTGTAAGTCTTCTCATTTAGAAACTATACTCCATCCTTGGTCACATGGCCATCTACTGGCGAACAGAATGTGTCGCCTAGAATAATGTTTCTCAAATTGTGGTACAGGTGACACTGGTGGTAAGTGACGTAGCACAATAATTAATTATAAAACATTTATTTTTGTGGAGTTTAATAAATAAGCTCAAATTTGGAGATGATATCATGAAATTTTTAGTGACTTTTTTGCTCTCTATCATGGCTTTGACTAGATGAACAATATAATATTTATTAGAATCTTTAATGATCATTTATTCTTTAAAATATAAGTGTATGTTTAATTCTTTTTATGAAAAACTAAAAGATGATTATTCGTGGTCATGAAAGGGGTAAACGACTGGTGAAAGTCTGGAAAGAATTAATGTAGAATATTTGAAAGGAAATTGTGGAGGAAGACTTGTGTTGTGTTAAATATAGCTTGATTCACACCTCCTAGATTCTAAGCTAAATTAACTTGCCATAGCATTATTAGTGCTGCGCAACTTCATTGTGCTGTGTTTAATCTAAACACACCAAGATTAATAGTATGGGTCTGGGCTACATCAATCATAGCCCAGTAGTGGAAAGGAAATATTAGCCATTACTAATGTATCACTGGCCAGAGGACGCCCGAATGTACTAATAGTACAACCTTTCCGTGGAGGTTCTTCCCACGACACGACACGACACGACACCGTCAGCACGACAGTTAGAAGGTTGACTTCACTGTACGAGGATCAATTGGACACCCATTGTGTGATTTATCCGTGCCGACTCAAGTCGGGTAGTGTGAGTGAGTAAAATGCAACAAAATAACACAACAGTGCTTGATACACAACGCGTAAGTGTAGTGTTTAAGTTGCCAACGAGTGTATTTTTGTGTTTTTTTTTTGTTTATTTCGAGATACACTACGTGCCGACTGAGTTCGGGTGGTGATAGTGTGTTGAACGACAATAGCTTAACACAACAGTGATAGAACACAAACTATAAGTGCAGTGCTAAGTCGTCAACGGTTGTAAATTTGTACTATATTATTAGCGTTTTTTGTTTATTTAGTGACCTATTACATGCCGACTGAAGTTGGGTAGGGTGGTATACCGCAAGGTACAAGCCAAGAAGGGGAAATGGCCTCAGACTCGGATGCAGAAATCAACGTTGAAGGAACGGACGATGATGATGACATGGAAGAACAAGGCCAGGAAGGGGCCCCTGCCAACACGGAAATAGAAAAAAACTTTGAGCCAGTTTCTGGACTCAAGCGAAAACTCAGGACCAGACCAGGACAGGAAGTTCTACAATCGAAGGCCATAAAAGTCAACAACAAGTTTGCAAGCTTGTCTAGCCTACGGGATGGACCATTGACTAGTCAAACGGGGCAACCGAGTGGAGGTACGAAAGAAAGTTCCACCCCACGGCGCATAAAGACCCCTCCAGTGATTGTAACAAATGCAACACAATATAACAAAGTCATAAAACTCCTAAACAGCGGGCTGCAAGATGACTACAAAGTGTATTGCATTGCACAGGGTATTAAGGTGGTCACGACCTCCTTCAGAGATTACTCCGCTCTGTTAAAACTGCTAAAACAGAACACCTTGGAACACTTCACTTATGTCCCTCCCAAGGACAAGCCCTTCAAGGCAGTAATCAAGGGCCTGCATGCAAGTATGCCCTGCGCAGAAATAAAGGAGGAACTGGAGAACAGGGATTCACGCCAACCGATGTGAGGCAACTATACTCGAAATCTGCTCCACAGCAGCGACACCGAGACCCCTACCAATATTTGTCTGCACCCTTGCGAGGACAGAAGGAGTGGGCGAGATATACAAGGTAAAAGTCATCAACCACACGGTAGTGAAGATCGAGGAATACCGGGCTTCCCAGAGCACAATTCTACAGTGCCATCGTTGCCAACGTTTCGGCCACTCCAAGAACTACTGTGCCCAAAAACCACGCTGCGTCAAGTGTATAGGAGAGCACCTGACAGTAGAGTGCCAGAAAAAGGACAAAACAACACCAGCACAATGCGTAAACTGCAAGGGACCGCACGCAGCTAACTATCGCAATTGCCCTAAATTTATACGTGAGCTGGAAAAGAAAAACCAAGGGTCAGGAAAGACAAAGGAAGGGAAAGCAAAGTGGCTAACCCTTCTCCATGCGTGGTGGGGTACCTTAAACCATCAACAGGACAGCAAATTTCGGTTAGCCAACCAACACCACCAACAAACATGGGATTGAGCAAACCATCTTATAGTGGAGTTGTCAAGAGGATGACCAAAAAGGACAAAAAAGAGGACCGTGACACGGATGAATCCTTGGACTTAAAGGACCTCCTACAAATCATCAAAGATATTAACGTCGCAGGCTTACTCCAACTCCTGAGGAAGTATGTAGTAAGGCTGAAGAACGCGCCAGACAAAACAACCAAAGTAATGATACTTCTTGAAGCCGCTACTGAATTCTTCTGCGATGGATACTGAGCAGGGAAGAGGCACAGAAGACTCACTGAACATTCTGTTCTGGAATGCTAATGGACTGGTACTACAAGAACACGAGTTCCGAAAACTTCTGGAGACGTATGGAGTCGACATCGCTCTGATCTGTGAGACCCACCTATCAGAACAAAAGAAGATGAGGTTCTTCGGATACGAGATGTACCGCAACGATAGACCAGTTGGCAGGGGAGGGGGCACAGCCGTGTTGGTGCGTAGCAACCTCGCTCACTACCAAACGAATTTACCGGCTATGGATTATATCGAATCCACTTCGATAGCCATTCCACAGGGCGGACGCAGATAGTATTTACAGCTGTTTATAGAAGCCCTGCTGTCCCCTTCACCATCGAGGACCTGGACAGACTCACGTCGAGAAAGGACTTCCTCATAGCGGGAGATCTCAACTGTAAACACACGAGCTGGAACAGCCGCGTGTCAAATCAGGCAGGCCGGACACTGGCTGGCCAGGCATCAACCAAAAACTTTACAGTCCTGGCGACCAACGAGCCGACGTACTATCCTTCAAACTACAGGCATCTCTCCGACGTACTGGATGTAGTCCTGACGGATCTCGACACGCTACCGGAAGATCTCGAAGCCCTAAATGAACTCGACTCCGACCATCTTCCGGTCTTCGGGAGAATATCACTAAAGACAAATCCAAGACTGGCTTACCACAGGAGGAAGATACCCAGAAGTGACTGGGAAGAGTATCGACGGGTACTGACAGAGGCTATTCCATTGAACATAGAGGTAAATTCCCTGAAGAAGTGGACAGCTCCATTACCCTTCTGACGGCTACAATACTAGAAGCGTACCGTGGAACAACTGTTTTCGAGACGCCACCGGTGACGTTGAAGAGGGACGACCCTGAGCTGAGCTTCATGATAGCCCTTAAGAGGAAGCGCGCAGGGAATGGCAGCAGCACCGAGATCCGAGGCATCGGGCTGAATACAACAGGCTGAGAGCCCTGGTGCGCAGGAAGGCCAAAGCTCTTAAGATCTCCAACTGGAATGAATTCGTAACGAACACTTTAGCTGTGGACGGCAACGTGTGGAAGGCGTCGAGACAGCTAAAAGGCACGAAAGGAAAGACGGGGACCACGGTTATTCACGGAAGAAGAGGGTTGGTTTACCGGGGAGAGGCCAAGGCAGAGGCCATAGCTGAATCACTGGAAGATCAGTTCAAGGCAAACTCAGAGCCCCAAGACGAAGAGTTTACCAGGACTGTAAGAAGAACGGTTGAGGTATATTTAGCAGAGCCGGCTATAGAACTACCACCCCCATCACCAGGAATGAAGTCACCTACCAGGTGGAAAAATTGAAGCCACGAAAAGCGGCAGGCCAAGACAGGATCTCAAACGAGATGCTGCGTCACGCACCGGAAGGGGTAATCCAACTATTAACAAAAATGTTTTCAAAGGCATTGTTGGCAGGCTACTTCCCGGAGGCATGGAAAGTTGCCGACGTTATCTCATTGCCTAAACCAGGCAAGGACCGCAAGTTCCCGCAGAACAGGCGGCCCATCAGTCTTCTTAGCAATATAGGGAAACTATTTGAGAAAATAATTTTGCAGCGGCTGAAAGCCTTCGGCAGGGAGCACAGATTATTCCCGATGCCCAGTTCGGATTTCGGACCCGGCACTCAACGATACACCCGGTCCTGAGCCTAGTGGAGGATGTGACAGAAAGTTTCAATATCGGGAAGTCACGCTAGCAGTACTTATGGATGTAGAGAAGGCATTTGATAAGGTCTGGCACGCCGGCCTTATCTACAAATTAATTCAAGCCAATTTCCCAAAAGTATATGTGCAGATAATCAACAGCTTTCTAACTGGGCGACAATTCCAGGTCAAGATGGAAGGGAAAAGGTCGCTTCTTCATACGGTCGGAGCGGGGGTGTCACAGGGGTCGGCACTCTCCCCATTCCTTTACACTATTTACGTCGCAGACATCCCCACCGACCCGATGATAAAGACCAGGCTCTTCGCAGACGATACATTGTTCTACACCGCCAACAGGAACGTGAAATACGCCCATCGCCGTCTGCAACGATACCTGGACGAGTTCAGCAGCTGGCTGGAAAAATGGAGAATTAGAGTAGATGCAGAAAAATCGTCAGCCATGTTGATTACTAGGAGGAGACCCCCAAACACCGGACCAGTTGGTAGTATTGGAGGAGGATATCCCCTACAAAAACGCTATGAAATACCTTGGGGTGATGATCGACTCTAGACTCGCATGGAAGGAGCATGTAAACTATACGAGAAAAAAGGCAATGGGGGCATTCATCGCAAACTACGGCCTGCTCAAGACCCCAGTGCTAGGGATCAACAACAAGATGCTACTATACAAGAGTTTAGTACAACCAATACTGCTGTACGGATGTGAGGCGTGGGGGTATGCCCCAGAGTCAGTGCTAGGTACACTACAAACAGTACAAAACAAGGTGATAAGAAGTATCCTAGGTGTCAACACCAGATCCAGCAACGAGTTCATTCACGCTACCACTGGCTGTGCGACATTACAGGAAATCTTCCGGCAGCGAGGTGACAAGTTCTATAAACGAGCCCGCGAGGTAGAGGATAACGCCATAATTAGAAGACTCGGCCAATACGACCCCCATGAGACAAGGAGATACAAGAAGCCCCGACTCAAATGAGAAATACATCTGCACACCTTCCCAATCAGCCCCTTCCTATTAACCACTCCTCTTCTAAGCATAGCCAATCCCTGGGTCCCCATCCTCTCACGACCCCACAATTATGAACTAGAATCATGCTATTTCACACTTTCACTTTCATCAACGCCATCTTCGCTTAGTGACTAATAATAATCCATGTATTTTCTTTCAGCTCGCCTAGAACTTACTTACACACTACACCACTCACATCGAGCCTAACTGCGCTTGTGGCTTCCATCACAGTGTATGAGGGCTCGATCTAGTTACTACACACAAACACTGCTGCTCCTAACATACAAACCTTCACCCACCAACTCCATTTTCCCCTCACAATCAACTTAAACACTCACACATAAAGTTATGATCTGTGACTACAGATCGGTACTTTAGGCAAAAAATAGCCGCCTACTTCCTCTGAAAGTCGCTTCTGACACTCAGAGTTAGTAGTTTAAGGCAAACAAGGGAGCTGGAGGTTCTTCCCACGTCCTGATGAGGTGAGGTGATGGTGATAATAAGTATGAAGGTGTGAAACCAGTGTAAACGCTTGGACCTAATTTAAGTCTAATCAACCAAACCCTGGTGATCGTTAGGGTGGTTCCCCTTTAGGGAAAAATATTCAAAGTACCAGCCGGAATCGATACTGGGACCCATAGGCTCGAAACAAGGTGAACTGACCACTACACCACGGAATGGTTAATCAAAACTCACTGATTTAAGCCAACAAGTTAGCACAGTTCATCTCTAGTGGGCAACAGCCTTGCCAAAGACCAATTTTCGTACAGTTGTTCGTATCTGCCAGCAAGAAAATGCTATTAGGGGAAACATCTGCGTAGTCCTGGCGTGTTTTCAACTGTTCAATCTCGTTTGGGTTACGTAATGTAAATATTAATGTGTTACATTTATCGCAGTACTCCAAACATGGTTGACACACATTAAACACAACCCATGCTGAATGGGCTCATTGCTTATTTAATGACATAGCTTAACACAATAGTGACGTTATTAATCCCTCCTTCTTCTCACCACCATTTATTATTATTATTATTATTACTATTATTATTAGCACCGCGTCTTACTACCTGTTCGAGTTATACGCTCTTACGCTAATGTGTAATGGTAGAATGATTGTGAGATGAAATGAAGGACCTACAGTTTAACGTGGAATCCGAACCACGGTGGAGGCCTGACATTCCCCACATTCACAAGATAACTTGTCAGAGGTGAAGGAAGGGTTTGGAAATCAGATAAATCTGTGCCGGGACCGAGGATTGAACCCCGGCCGCCAGCACAGAAGTCTGACACCTTACCCCTAGACCAGCCACCATCTAGATTATGTTTTTTATTTTCATTATTGGCCAGAGGACATAATAAGAAAGAAGATTCACCCTCCTTCTTGCCGTTAAATATATGAACTGAGAGGTATTTTGGATCTTAGTATGTTAAACATAGTTCGAGTAAGTCACAGATAAGTCGCGTATAGTTACCATGTTTAGGCTTTGGTTCTTTAGAACTGTAGGCTTGACAGGCCATGGACAAACGTTGGTCGATTCACTCTAAATGCTGTAAGCGAGATGCGAGTAAGGACCCTAGTATGGAGGCTAAAAGAGACCAACCTTTTAAGTAATTGATTACATTTCTGCCAGTCATGGATAACTAAATCTAAGATTTTTCCTTCTATATTACTTTTTTCATGGACATCTATCACATTATTGTCACTGCACTACTTTACCGTGCTAATTACCCATTCGCACTTACACTCAAAATACCTTATAGATGATTATCACTATAAATCCAAGAACTAATAAATTATATTAATGTGTGGAAGATATAAGCTCACGGAGAATCGAGTAGCTGGAAATGCCAAACCACGAGGAAAGTGCCGCAGATGACTGTTAAAACTTCCTAAGGATGTTCAATACACAGACATATTGCTCACTGGCCAGACTTGAAGTAAAGTCTGTAACTATCAGAACTTAATCTAGTAATCTTTGTAGGGGCTTCGCGATATGTTGTACTATATCCATAAGACATATTTTTGTATGTAAGAGATTTCGCTTTGTTTTACTATGTCAATATTATTATTATTATTATTATTATTATTATTATTATTATTATTATTATTATTATTATTATTATTATTATTATTATTATTATTATTATTATTAGCACCGCGTCTTACTACCCGTTCGGGTTATACGCACTAACGCTAATGTGTAATGGTAGGGTAATTGTGAGATGAAATGGAGGACCTACAGTTTAACGTGGAACCCGAACCACGGTGGTGGCCTGGCATTCCCCACATTCACAAGATGTCTTGTTATATTACTATTAAATGGTTTAAGAGACCAGTACTTACTTTCAGTCATCAAATGAATTTAAATATCTTCTCTTATAGATTTAATTCAATTTAGGAAAGATAAAACAGGCACTCTTTCGATTGTAATTGGTATAAATCTATGATTTGTTCCACAGATTTCGGAACATTGACCAAAAAATAATCCCGTGCGGTTAATTAAGGTTCTAGTTTGGTTTAATCGTCCTGGCGTTGCGTCAACCTTAATACCTAATGAAGGTATATCTCAAGAGTGTAGGACATCAACTGCTGTAACTATCATTCGAATATAAACATTAGATGGAAGAATAGTATGATTATCAATATTTTTTCCTTAAAAAAAATTCCTATCTCCCTCCACGCAAATGCGGGTTCACTTCTTCTAATTCAACCTTCCCAATTCTTAATCCATTAGCGTAATTAGTACTTAAAGCGTATAACCCGAACGGGTAGTAAGATGCGGTGCTAAATATTATTGTTATTATCTTATTAATCTAGTATGGTAGGGATGAGGAAGGTAGGAATGAGAGTAAATGCATTAAATAAGCGTGGAAGGGAAGGAGAAATTGTTTAAAATAAATACTGAGTGCACTCGTCTGGGATTCAAACACCTTCTTCCATAGACCAGAAAACCAAAATAATTCAGCTTCACATAGAGTCAGTGTACCTGTCTAACTTTTACTGTAATTTCAGCCAGCGTATTGTAAACTGAAATAACCTCTCAAATTATCAAAACATATCTTTGAAGCGAAAGCATAATATCCGTATTGGTGGTCACATGTTATAACGCCTCAATCTTGCATGAGACTGTATTTCTGGAGACCAGGAAGACGATGGATCAATTATTATTATTATTATTATTATTACTATTATTATTTAGCACCGCGTCTTACAACCCGTTCGGGTTATACGCTTTAAGTACTAATTACATTAATGGATTAGGAATTGGGAAGGTTGAATTAGAGTAAGTGAACCCACATTTGCGTGGAGGGAGAGTGGAAAAACATTTAGGAAAAATCACCCCTAGTTCACCCGACCGAGATTTGAACCTCGATCTCCCCGTCCTTAGCAGTCGAGCTCAAAATGACTAGCACGTTAACCAACTACGCCACCGAGGCGTGTACGATGGATCAAGTTTTGTTCAGGTGTACCTAAGAATATTTTTGTGAATATTCAGATAGCCGAACGGGTGATAAGGATTGTTGTACAAAATATTGGAACAACTATTTATTGTCTTTTAAACTATCATAAAATAGCCAAGATATTATGAAGCAACTGTACTTCAGGCTGTAATGAGGTTAGGTTGGATCTGTCCATTAAATCCGCCAGGATTAAATGTCACACTTCAGTCGGTCGATGCAATATTGGTAACGTGGGTAAACATAGACGCCGCATACCGAGTGAGGACGCTTGTTATGACGTCGGATTACGCAAATAAACGAGGGGGAGAAGGGAAGACACTTAGTGGAATGATTAGTAAGGCCGGACGTGAAGGGGTTTGGAGGGGGTACATCAAACAATTCTTCCTTTATCCAATCACGGTATTTTTGTCCGTGAAATAATGGTAAAGTTTTCCAATCATATCATAATGATACGTTGTCAGGGGTGGTTCTCAAGCGGGTTAATATAAATTTTGGACGTTAATGAACACAAATTAACTACGATATCGGCTAGATTTAGCAGTCTGTTCAAAAGCAAACCTTCTAATTTCAAAAGTTATTGACATAACATGATATTCGTTATAAAATAAGAGAAACTGATTATGCAGAAATAGTTTGAAAACGTATAACCCAATAGTTAAATACGGTTTTCCATTATTTGTCCCATTCTGGTTGACTTCTATTTTGGATACATTTTGTAAATATAATTTTCGGACATCTTTAACTATGAAAGCAAACAATACAGTTCAATTTAAGAAAAATACCAATAATCACTTCTCATAGTAAGATATCTAATTTAGTTAATTTTTGTTTATATTGCAAATTAGATTTCCATCGTTATAAAGGCACTCTAACTGACAAGCTTTTTTATTCTGATTTGCTGAAGATAAGGAATAATTTTACTGAGGGTGAAAATTCTTAGGTTTATTCTCACTCTCTCTCCAAGAAAATGCAGACACATTTCATCTAAATTATATTTTTTTATCCCTACTTCTCTAACGAAGTTAACATATATAGATGAATACTTAATGATATGCGTACAACCCGATTGGGAACTGAGACGTGGAAATAAAAAATATAAAGACTAGAATGATAAAATTCAGAGTTAATTATTTTACTCCCTAGGGCTTTCTATATTTAACTAAACTAATGGGTTAGAGATTAGCAAGGTAAAATATAGAGGAAACTGACCCAAACTCACATGGAGAGAGAGTGGGAAATTATTTATGAAATAAACACCTTCATCAAATATTATCGGTATTCAAATCCCCAAATATTCTTCACTGCCAAACCAGTCTAGATGACATGATGTAAGTATTCCCACCACCAAAGGCAGAATAACTTTGAATGGAGGGTGTGTTATTTATACATTATGTGTATTTATAAAGTTTGTCCTCATTTAAAAAATCTCCATAATATTTTGGTCAGCGACGAGGCAAACAATTTTTTTTCTACGAAACACATAATTTATTTTCTCTATAATCTTATTTCAGGTTTTTGTTTGTTTTTTAATCATCAAACTCGGTGGCTACTAAAACAAAGTCTGACCACTGCGTTTGTGTACGACTCTCCAATCGAAAACAGCTGACAAAATCAACTTAACGAGCTAACTTTACAAACTGTCACTAGTTTTCCGGAAACTAATCAAGGCCTAGACTTGCAATTAGAGAGGGTGAAAGAGAGGATGAAAGGGGGGGGGGGGGGACAGGCGATGAAAAAATACCAAGGGTTTTTAGTGTTAAAAGGGTTCAACACTATAATTAGTTCACGCGTATATTCGAGGGGTGGTACGGTGCTATAGTTGTAGTTAGTCAAACGCTAATCTAGGAAATGTTCATTCAAGTGCACTAGAGGAGAACTCACAAACGCAAATTTGAAAGCTGATTGTGATTGCAAGCTGGGGCTCTTTCACCCCTACCCTACATCTCTCTTCCCTCCTTCCCCCTACAACCCCTCTTCAATAGCTTCCTTCTCTTTTCCGTGGCATGCGTTAGTGATATTTGATTTGTAATTAACACTCGTGTCTAATTGGAACTCGTTATTGTTGTACCGATAGGCTATCCGTAAAACACTTCAGGGAAATTCGTTTACACAGCGTTTATTGAAAGAAATTGATTATAGTTTTATTTTTAGTCTTAGTAATTTTATCTAAATAAATTTAGTTTCTGTATTCAGTACGCCTTTATTTTAATAACAAAGATTATTGATTTGTTAGATTTTCTAATCTAGCAATATGGTAAAATATTAAGTTAAAGCCTAATATATAATAATTAAAAAGATACATAGAAATAGCCAGAAATTAAATTATTATCATTAATTTATTATAATATACAAGTTTGTATTAATAATGGTGGATAATTGCAATAGCTGCAGATTATTTGACTTGAATATATTTAAATTATTTATTGTTAAAAATTCTATATTACAAGCTTTCACGTGGGCTTCTAGTTAAAAGTGTAAGTTATTTGTCAAAGAATACCAGCCTAAAATATATATTTAGCATTCATTATTTAATTTTAATCAAAACGAGCATTTTCCCCTTCACACCACGATGAGTACTTTAAAACGACCCTTCTCCCAGATATCTTTTCTATTTTTTGTACCAAACCACTCAAGTAAAGATCAAGTTGTTTTTAACTAAGGATAAATATGGTATTTACCGATATACAACTAAACTCTAATAGAGTATTTCATTAATATGTAACCAATGAATGATTGTACAGATAAACCTCTGCTCACACAGAAAGAATATATGGAAAATTTGCTGGAAAAATTGGGTTTTAGTCATAGTCTACTACATTTACAGACATCCTGGACCCCCTGAGAGTGGGTTTGAGAGATAGTGAGTTTGAGATACAGAGAGTTTGAGATGGTGAAAGTGAAAAAGAGTTTGAGCTAGTGAGATTGAGAAAGTTTGTGTCAAAGATTTTGAGAGAGAGAAAGTTTGAGATAGAGGGAAATTGAGAGAGAGGGAGTTTAAGATAGAGCGTTCGAAACATAGTAAGAGCGTTTAATATAGATCGGTTAATAATTTGAGAGGTAAGAGAGTATTTGAGAAAGAGAGCGGTTGAGAGAAATAGCATTTTAGACAGGGCTTAAGAGAGAGATTATAATAAATATAATAATGTGAGAGAAAGTATATGTTAAAGAATGTAAGTGAGGGAGGAGAGTGTGTGAGAGAGAAGAATTAAATGTGAGAGAGAGAATGAGAAAAAAATTAGATAGTGTTTTATAGAATGAGTGTCTGTGGGCGGGTGGGGGGATAGAGAGTGTGTGAGAGAATGTGAGAGTGTGAGAGAGTCTGATAGAGAGAGAAAATGTGAAAATATAGATGCGGTGTTCAAATACTGGTACTTTAAAATATTATTCCCTCATAATTAAGTATCAACATAGAAACATAACTTAATATATTATATAAATAAGAATGTGAAAAGATAAGTGGGGTGCACAAAACATTACTGTTAAATGTTATATCCTCTATATTAAGCGGTAAATGAAAACGTAGCTTAAGTTAAGGTATTTGAATGTGCTACTATTTTCTAAAATGATTATACTTAGATAGTTATAATAGATAATTTTTTAAACATTATTCAAGATCATTTTATTGTTATTGAGTTTATAATAAAAACCAATTCATTTTTAAACACCATTTTATCATTCGCAAAACAAAACTTATACAATATTTTAAAGAACTTTAAAACTTAACATTTAATTTTAGAGCTATGCTCAATATTATTGATTTAAATGCGAATTAAATATAAGATTATTCCAATAAATATAATTGTTTACTCAGTCTAGGCTTCTCAATTTAGATGTGTTTTGACCAGCATCCAAAGAAAAATATTCATCCATAGAAAAAAATTTGATGTGTTCGAAACAACAATTAAATATTGAGTTACAATTTTCCTTCAAAGTGATATATTTTATTTAGAGATTTACAGCCATGCAGCAAATAACGGTTTCCATGCTGATTAAACAAAGAATTAATCATTGAAAATTATCTATGAAAATCAGTGTTTCTTGTAAAAATACTATTTTTCCCGACATCCTGGAGTTCTAACCGTTAAAATTAGTTGTCGTTTGTCAAAATCTGTTCATTCATTTCCTCGTAATTTCTATTACCGGAAACAGGCGTATCAAATTATATTAAATATATTTATATACGATATACATATAAAATTATAAGTGATTGTAGATGGCTAACTTCCAGTGGTGTGGCGTGATTCTTTAGACAGGCCTACTGTACACCTAAACTGTAAAGCACAGCCCATCATAACATTTTTAAATACACATTTATAAAGATCTGGGTAAAAATTAATATGTATTCAAAATATATTTTATTTTAAAATTGTGCTATTTTCCTTTTGCAAAAATAAAATGGGAAGAGGTCTAACTTTAACTAGAATATAATAATAAAACGCGTCATTCAAGGAATACAAAAATTTCCTGAAAAATGATTAACTAGGAAAATATAGATAGGGGGAGTAAATATGTCTATAAACTGTTTATTATGGTACTTCATGGCCCAATCCCGCCATTAAACATGCCCCAGGCGGTCAACTGGCTAATCCTTTTTACGCGCTACAATGGGCGTTGCGAAATATCGAGGGTTCCCAACAGTTTTTTTGATCAAGTCTACTTTGTGGAAAAATATAATCCCATGCATCTCACTCTGAGATATACTGGAGAACAGTAGGGTGTTTGGAACTGTACCCTAAGAATGAACAGTTTGTACCAATCTATATAGGACGTTGGGCGCAATCTTAGTGAACGTGAAGTCATTTGGACCAAGGATATACCACAATATCCACCCTAAAATATAATTTTACGTTAGTATATTTTAGAGTGAAACGTCACAATATATATATATATATATATAACAAACAACATTTACATCAATCAGTGAAGATAAACTTCACTTCACCGTTACCTAGGGTGCCACACTTAATTTAATTCATGGACCTGAGTTAACTTGTTTCCACGCTTCAATTAAATAACTTGGTCATCTTTCACTTCCTTTTTGAGGACGGCTAAACAAATACTGGCAATAATAAATATTATTCAGTACTGAAATAATATAAAAAGTGGGATTAACTGTTGCTTTCCCAAATGAGAAAAATCTTCTATAAAAAAACCTGGTCGAAGCAATACGTGTACTTTAGCTTGGGAAATCACAGATTACTTCAAACGTCCTAAGACCAACCTGGCTCAAATAAAACGTGTACTTGGGCTCGTGAAGTCACCGATTGCTTAAGACGTCCTAAAACCAACCTTGTTCAAACAACACGTGTTCATTAGCTAAGGATATCACCGGTTGCTTTTAACATCCTAAGATTAACCTGGTCTATACAACACGTGTACCTTAGCTTGGGATATCACTGACTACTTCAAACCTCCTCAGACCAATCTGATCCAATCAACACGTGTACTTTAGCTTGTGAAATAACTGGTTGCTTCAAACATCCTCAGACCAACCTGGTCCAGATAACAAGTGTACTTTATCTCGGGAAATCACTGATTTCTTCAAACGTCCTCAGACCAACCTGGTCCAAACAACACGTGTATTTTAGCTTGGAAAATCACTGAATCTTTCAAACGTTCTCAGACAAACTTGGTCCAAACAACACGTGTACTTTAGCTAGAGAAATCACTGATTGCTTCAAAAGTCATAAGACTAACCTGGTTCAATAAACACGTGTATTTTAGCTTGGGAAATCACTGATTGCCTCAAACGTTAATAGACCTCTCTGGTCCAAACAACACGTGTACTTTAGCTAGAGAAATCACTCATTGCCTCAAACGTCCTTAGACCATTATGGTCCAAACAACCCGTGTACTTTATCTCGGGAAATCACTGATTGCTTCAAAAGTCATAAGACTAACCTGGTTCAATAAACACGTGTACCTTAGCTAGAGAAATCACTAATTGCCTCAAACGTCCTACACCTGACTGGATCATGGTTTTGATATATTTTGAAAGTCTAGCTTTAGATAACCAGGAAAACACAAATAGTGCTTTTGGCTGTTAAGAATCAGGATATTTCACAGCAAATAATAGAATATTTTTGAATATGGGACAGGGAGCGTGGTTGTAAAACATTTTACTATACGCTATATGATCGTGTAGATACATTTTTCTAAGAAGGCATTCTACAAATTTGGATTAAAAGTACTCTATGATTGTAAAAACTTACTCGAATTATCGATGGATCATTAGAAGTTCATCTGTAAAATATAATTTTGATTTTTTTTTATTCCAAATTTTTCTTTTTAGTCACTTACTTAATTACAGTGCTTATGATGCAGTAGTTTTTTTAAATCAAAATATGTTTAATTTTTTCTAAGAAATCTGAATCTACGTTAACAAGTAGACTTGTAGATTACAATAAAAGGTTCCATGCCTAGTACCCATTAGAAGGTAAAGGAAGGGAGAAAGAGTTAAATTTGGTATTTCTAATATTTTATTAGAAAATTTATCATTGGCCAAATATATCAATTATATTTACGGTGAATGCATTTAGTTTAATCTTGTACCAATAGTAAAATCAACATTTCTCAAATATTTCATGGACATTTTGGCATTCGATGAGAAATTAAATTACAAGAGGCTTGTGAAAAATATTTAATGAATGTTGATATAACTATACATAAAAAATATAACTAAATGCAAATACTGAAACAATATTTTATTTATTATCTCAGCAATTTTCTTAAGAGCTGCAAAAATTCTTGCCTTAACTCGCGTTTCCCTTCCTTCCCACAGCTTTAAATAGTGGTTCCATATAGAGGAGAAACGATTTGATCAAGTAATCACTCTAATTTTGATACATGTCTTATATCTTCAAACCCTCTCTTTCCAGTCTGTTTCTGAAAAATTGGTTTAGTTTAATGAATGCGTAGTAATATTTCTTCAATAAGTTCAAATCATTCTATTTTAGATAACATTGACATGACCCCACACTAGATATTTTATTGAAAAATAATATTTCGTTCCTCTATAGTCTCATTCTCTAATCATTATATAACAGACCAGTTAATTCTGGTGATCTTGGAAACACAGTTAATTTTATTCTGAGAAAATATTGGCAACCCTGAATGTTGTGTCGATGTCCAAATTACATCACTATTGTATTTATTGACTTTCTAATTTTCAAAAATTTCCTCTTATCTTAAATTGTTACTCCTCTTATTAATGACACATTGTACTAACACGTCTCGCCTAGGCTACGTCTATACCTTTATGAGTATTTTATCTTAATAAAATGGTATCCTCTAAATTAATTTGAATATCACTTGTTCTAGAAGTTTTCAAAAATACTTAATTTTGGAAATATAATATTAACTTCGAAATTTCCTTTCTTGGTTCTCATTTTAGGTATAATTTATAAATAATATATTCAAAATTTGCTTATTATTGGTCTTAAATATACATTATAAATATTATCATAATATTAACATTTCCTCCATTTCTAATACATTACCTAATTAGTTGTTAAATTCTGCGAAAATTCACACCAAACTGGTGACGTATTCTATCCATTACATTTTAAATTATTTGTTTTATTATTTTATTTAGCACTACATCTTAAAACCCGTTCGGGTTATACGCTTAAGTACTAATTATAGTAATGGATTAGGAATTGGGA
This sequence comes from Timema cristinae, assembly GCA_039000515.1. Taxonomy (NCBI): domain Eukaryota; kingdom Metazoa; phylum Arthropoda; class Insecta; order Phasmatodea; family Timematidae; genus Timema; species Timema cristinae. The sequence goes on along the minus strand of JBCFYV010000012.1, from coordinate 22,346,878 downwards.
TGGTTGAATTTAGAGGAAGTGAACACATATTTGCGTGCAGGGAGAGTGGAAAATAATTTACGAAAAACCACCCCCAGTTCACCCGACTGAGATTCGAACCTCAATCTCCCGTCCTCAGTGGTCTAGCTCAACACGACTGGCACCTTAGCTAACTACGCCACCGAAGCGGGCTACATTTTAAAGCTATATCACAGGAACATAGAATACAGCTAATGTAGCTAGGGTTAAGCTGTTTGCCTCTACGGATTATCTAGTATTTATAATTATAGTAAACACTGGACTTACAATATTTAATAATATCAAATGTAAAATAAACAAACAAGACTTTTAGTTCTTATTGTATTATTCAAATAAATCTCGTTCAACCAATATAGGATAGGAGGTAGTTTTGGTTTAATTTATGGTTGTCCTTTTTAAGGTAGTACAGTGGATTTCGGTTAATTGGAGCAGCCATTTATTTGGGAATGAACAGTAAGTAAAGAAGCAAAACAATTATTTACCTTGAATTTATTCCGCTTATTTGGGCCAAATTTTAGCTTAATTGGGGCAATGAAGGTAATGTAGGCTCACAAGCTTGTAGCATAGATATTCTGCGGGCTGCAGCTGAGTTTGTTATTGTGAAGTCGTGCTGTTTATTGTGTTTGTTTTGTCGGGTGTCAGTGAAGGTCATGTTGATAGCACTCTGGTAACATGGAAATTGTGCAAGCAGCAGCTGAGACTATTGAGTTGAAATAGTGATGTAGCATGGCTGTGTTGTTTATTCTGTGTCGTGGTCATCTTATTCTGTTTGACACTATGCTTGCCTTACACAATTGCTCACGAGAACACCAATTTATGCGTAGGGTATGGTCGTTCATTGTGTGGATTAACATAAAATAAAAACTGTAACAAACAGTGCACTAAGCTAGTTTTTTTAGTACATTTAACTATCCTGTCAAGATGCCACGTAACGTTTTGACACTCTCAGAAAAAATCGCTATTCTTGACAAAATAAAAAGTCAACCTATTAACATCAGTCATCGTCAGCTATTGGAAATAATCAAGGTGCCGGAATCTACAATTTCACGACTTTTACAGCAACAAGAAAAACTTGGAGAGGAGTGGAAACTGCACGTGGGTATAAGTAAAACATCACATATCCAGACGTTAAGGAGGCTTTAAATCAATGGTTTACCATTGTATCTACATTGGCTGTGCGTGTGAGTGGCGCTATGCTAAAAACCAAGTATGGAGAGTTGGCCAAAATGCTAGGTCATGTAAATTTCAAAGCAATGGATGGTTGGTTGTCTTGATGGAAGTGCAAACATAACATTAATTACAAATAATCACACGGTGAGAAGGACAACGCTGATGTTACTAGCGCTGACCAATGGAGATCTGAAAAACTACCTAGAGTGGCTTAAAAAATTTAGTTCGGATGACATTTACAGCGCCGATGAAACAGGCCTGTATTATCCTGCTGAATCGGATGGTTCCCTAAGATATAAACACATAGCACTGTTCGATTCAAGAAAATCAATGGATCGTGTAACTTTGTTGTACCGCTCAAACATGTCAAGAAGGGATAAACTCAAACTGTTGATTATTGGTAAAAGTGATAGAACTCGAAGTTTAAAGGGGCTTAAAAGATTCAGTTTACCAGTTTCATATTATGCAAATAAGAAGGCGTGGATAACCACCTAATATTTATGCACTGGCTAATGAACTGGGACATGCAACTGCAACCTAAGTCCAGAAAAATTCTTTTGATATTGGACAACTGTACGACACACACTTGTGTAGACGGTTTAAAAAATATTGAACTGGAATTTTTATTCCCCTAACACCACATCCCTGATACAGCCTATGGATACAGGAATTATAAAATTTTGAAGAAGTATTATCGTGGAAAGCTGGTTAATAACAGCCTTGAAACGATTGAAAAAAATCTGCTGGCATCATCTTCAAAAGCAATAGAAGCTAGTGTAAATGTTTCACTGTTAAATAATGTACAATTTATCGCCGATAGCTGGCGAGGAATAATCAGCAAAACAATTCAGAATTGTCTTGCTAAATGTGGTTTCACGACTAATTGTGATTCTGATGCAATTATAGAGACATTTCACTGTCTGTAAATATAACTGCAACTCGTCCATAATTGTAAATATTTGTTTAGGCATTGAGGATAACCTTCAATGACTTAATGAAAATGAATATTGTGAGGACACAATTATTGAAGAAACTGTGCCAAAACACTCAGAGACTTTAGAAGAACAAGAAAACGATGACAATGAAACACTTAAGTGAGTGATTAACCAGGATGCCTGGAAATATATAGCTGAGTTGAGATGTTACGTCATGCAGGAAGGCAACATAGGCAACCCTTTATTGGCACTTGATACCTGCGCCTACTTTGTACAGATGCAGTTCATAAAAAAAACACGTTAGAGTACACTTGGTAATTTTTATCAAAGAAAGAACTTTTAAGTAATTTGTAGCCCTTACTTGACACATACAAGTATGTACTGTATATTCATTTTACATAAGTACAATTTGTTTGCTTTTCGCTTTAGTTACAGTATTTTTAAATACATATGCGTACCATTAAATTTTAGTTTAATTGAGGAAGCTGCTAAATTGGGCTAGAGTGACCTAGTCCGGTGTGTCCCAATTAACCGGAATCCACTGTATCCCAGGAGAAGCCCTAAAAGGCTTAGATCCATCAGGGGTTTGTACAGGAGGCTAGCACACCTACTTTCAGGAGTGAAAGACTGGGCTAAAATCCTCGCTCGGTGCTCTAAAGGTATATATTATGAAATATAGTAATTAAAATGTATTTTGTCAATAGTATCTAAACCAATACAATATATCAACTATAATACTAAATAATTAAAACGGTTAAGACCCATCTGTCAAACGTAGCGCTAAGAATGGTCGTATTATTTGGCGGTGAAGGTTATATAACATCATAGGCCTCAGCCGGTATCAAATTAGGTTTCCCAAGAAGTTTTGTTAACCTTCCCAAATCTTGCTTCCCAAGCATAGTATACGGGGTTGTCGGGGGGTTAAATAATTGTGTATGTATTTTAAACAGTATATTGAATTTAGAGAAATATTGAATAAAATGTCCCACAGCACAATATACGGAAGCCATAGTTTTAAAGATTTTCCCTGTAAAAGTTAACACAATCTCCCAGTCGGTAGAGTGTCTTTCTGCTGAACCAAGAGTATCGGGTTCCGTTCCTTGAATGGGGGTTTCACTTTTAACATAGGTGAATAAACGGCACCGGACAATGTAGAATCTGTCTTAGATTTAGGTTAGTTAAATTCTTGTAATGAAATAACCCATCTTTTCAAAAGGTGCATGTCAAATCTCTCAAATAATAATACAAGATGTTACCTATATCTCCAAAACAAAAGGACAATATTCGTAGTATAGCATAAGACGTGCCAAGTTAAGCAAGAGTCGGACTTTTCAAATGTCTACCACGTGGGGCAAAATACGCAGTATAAATAAACTACCCTTGGTTTCTAGATTTAATTACAAATGTTTCTATTATTGCAGTAAGAGTTTCATTTAAAACTGTTATCTGACAATATGTTGACACTCTAAAAACACTTGGATTTTGAGTAAAAATACGCAAAAATGTTGTTTAGTGATGATTATTTAAAAAATAATTGAAATACTTTTTTTTTTCTTAAATGTATATCTGGAAAGTGTTTGAAATTATAATTAAAATTCTATAAGTGTCTATTATTTTTTTGGGTGGGGTGGGAGCAAATATATTTTAGGGTAGCTTATTGTTTACAGCGACTTAAAAAATTCTTCTTTTTTAATAAATTGCTCTATTGAATAGGTTAGAAATGGGTATTTGTTCAGTTGTACACTATATATATAACACCTATATTAAGTATTACTAATGTATTAATTATAGTTATTTACTAATGGAGGCTTTTTATAACTATTGAATTAAAAAATATATTCTAAACAGTTTGTTTAAAATCATTATCTGTGGACAATTTATCATGTTAAATCATAAGGTGTCTGTATTTTTATAAATTAAATTAATACAAGGGGACCTATTATACTTTAGACAGATTATAAAAAATTGCAATTGTTCGTAATTAACCTTTAATATCGAGCTCAAAATGGGTATCTGGGAATAATTTACTAAAAATAAAAATACCGTTTTATTGTTCTTACATATTAATAATCATTTTAAGGTAGTTTATAAATAACTTATTTTCAAAAATTAGAAATATTTTAAAAATATCTGAACATTTTATTTTAAAATTTATTTATAAAAATTGTGTGTTCAATAAGATGACGTGATTGTATCTATTAGTGGTTTAATGAAAACCTAATTTTGTAAATTTTCTTCAAATCTATAATCAAAATTATATTAAAATGTTTTTACGCTTGTGTCATAGCATTTTTAGGTCTTTTAATAGTTTATAATAATAATTGGGAACGATTATGTAATTAAGACTTGTATAAACATCTAGTAACGAGAAATTATTCCAAAATTTTTATTAATAAGATAATTATGAATTTTGCAAAAATTTAAAATCATATATACATATATATATACTAAGTTATAATTTTATCTCATTCCAAATTACGAGTTAATATTAAAAATAACTTAAATCAAATTATTGTAAAATTGGTTTTAAATAAATGCCTTGAGTATTTGTTGCTTTAGGTAAAGTTTGTTTGATTGGTCATAAAAATTAATATTAAATCTGCATCTAGGTATGTATGTATATTCGCTCACAATAATTACATTTTGGGATTATCATTATTACTAAACCTCTACAGTCACCAAAGCTTCTCCCAAATGTATAAACCGATTTGAACCTTTAAAGTCAATTTTTTAGTCTCAACGCACAGATTGGCAACTAATTTTCAGAACTTTGAAAATTGCGTTCAAGAAGAAGATTGTGACTTTATATGTACATATAATGTCTGCAAACATTTTCCTTTTAAAAATTATAGCCATTAGTTGCGAAACTGCATGTATAGACGAAAAAAATTAATATCTTAATGGCTGCACTTGGTTCAGAATAGTTAGAGGAATTGTGATGAATAACCTAGTTTTATTACTAAATGGGCGAAACCCGATTAGCATTAATTTATCTCTTCTAAACGCATTGGTTTCAATTTCATCACTAAGATTTTAATTTACTTTGACATTATTAACCTTACTATCATGAAGCTACCAGCATTGCCTGGGAGAAATAGCATAAGTTAATATAGTAAAAAGAATCAAAAGTAAGTTGAGCCAATTTTTTGACGAGTAATCAAAATAGTAAACAGTAAAAACAGGATTAAAATGGTAAAAGGGGCATTAAAGTAAAAAAAATTATTTGTTGATGTCAAAAATAGTAAAAAAGAGTAAATATATCAAAAGGAACTAAAAGGGTGAAAAGGAAATATATTTTTTTTTTTTGTGCAACTTTTAAAATATCCTGTTGTTCTCATTTAACATTTGCATCATTTTAGCGCTTTTTAATATTTTAACCTTTTTGCCCTTTATAGAATTTTTAACTATTGTTTACCCTTTCAGATATTTAACTATTTTGGTTCGTTAAGCAAATTAGGCTTATTTACCCTTTTTTCCCTTTTAGACACTTTCTAAACTTTTTTTCCTTTTCCTTTCTATCTTCATTTCTTTTGAAATTTTTGTCCATTATATATTCTCTAGTATTTTTGCCTTTTTTTATCTTATAGCTATTTTGACCATTTACCCCGTTTAACGTTTTTACACTTTTTACACTTTTGTATTTTTTAAATTTGTTGGATCTACCTTTTAAGCTATTTTTCCACTTTTTACAATTTTTACGTGAAGTACTCGGGTTTTCCCTGTAAAAATGTTTCAGCTAAAAAGTTTAAAAGATCAAAAAGAACTTAATTAATATTTAAAAGTGTTAATAATAATTGAAAAATTGTTTAGAGTATGGGTGGGAAAATAGGGAAAACTGTCAAAAGGGCAAAAAGTAAATCTAATAAAAAAAAAAGGGCTTAGAAGTTAATATTGGTAAAAATCACAGAAATAATTTGTGTTCTAAATATTTGTATCAATTTAGATATCTTCCATTTCCCGGGCTTAAACTTTGAAATTAGATCTGTTCAGAGATAATTTGGCTCTCCGGGAATATCAATTAATATAAATGGTGAAATTCAATCTAATATTTCATCAAAAGAGTTTTTTATATTCGTTTTAGGGATATTGAAGGAACCCCATTATCTTTTTTACTGCTTTTTCATTTTGAAATTTAAGGATTAAACCTTAATGGTAATTTTGTGGTGGTACTTATATCAGCCTGAAAAATTTCAAACTTTTATTCCATACTGAAAAGTAATTTAATATTTGTTTTAAAAATTTTAAATCATCCACATTAAAAAAATTAAATAATTAAAATTTATTTTGATATAAAGTTAATCAGTCTACATTCCTGGCAAGTTTAAATTTTCTTCCTTACCTAAATGGTTTGTTTTACATAATTCATAAACCCTTCCTCCTATTTTCTCCATTTAAAATCTCAAGTCTTTTATGGCTATTTGGAGTGTTATTCATAATTTTTTGCTGAATTTCAGTTATAACTTACAGAAAAGTAGATGTTTCAATTCGTTTTAGAAATTGTATACCAACACCCTTTCAATTCAATTGGCTACTACTTAGACATTTAAAGGAATTATGTTTAATTAGGTTGTCGTGTCTCTGTAAAAAATGTAAAATTTCCATAGCACTTAAAAGAGTTTTTTTCTGTTAATAACAACCCTCATGGTTTTCCAAAATCCCAATTAAGAATTTAACATTTTCAGCCGGGTAATATTTATTTGGAGTGGTATTTTTACCTTCTTGCTGAATTTCAAATTTCTACTATACTGTTGTTGTTTAAAATTAGTTTTTGAATTTTGAACACCTACAACTTACTTTCTCCTATTCACTCATATAAATTTCAAATATTTAGATGTATTGGGTTATCTGGATTTTCTCCCTACCTGTCTGCAGATTTTAATTTTTTACCTAATGTAATTTTTTTAATTACATGACTACTATTTCTTGAAACAACATTTTGAAATTTCCTAGTTTTAATTTGTATAATGATCAACTAGGACAATCCTGTTAACTTCCTTCCAGAGCTTGGGGTTGGGAAGTACAAGAGTGGTAATTTACGTATCTCCACAACTATTTAAGATACTAAATAACTTATCATTGCAAAAATGTGGTACTATAAAAAATAAAAATCTTTTATTTTAATTAAATCTTTATAAAACCAACCGTTTCTGAGAGATTGGCCAATATATTAATACAATTTGGTGAGCTTTAGTTGTACAGCGATACTACTTAAATTTTAACGCAATAATTCTCTTATTCCGTGGAATAAGTAGATAAGTAAGTCTCTCAAATGTTTAAGTTATTTTTTCTTTAACAACTTAGGGGTAATATTTGTATAACTAAGATCTATCTCGATCAGTTTTGACCCAATAGTCCATTATTTACGTTTTTTATTGGTTTAAATTTATAAATGATGGATTTAATAAAAATGTGATAGCCATAAGATGTGCAACCCCTAATAGATTGTCGAATATTTTAAAGGAAAGTCAAAATTAAATATCAGGTATTGACCCTTGTGAACCCAATATCGTAAGGATTGGAATAACCACTTCAGTTAAGGTTCTTGGTATCTGTGGTCAGTTTCTATTCTGGGCTATGTTTATCCTAAGTTTGATAGCATTTCTTTCCGGCAACTTTACCATCACTTTATCGTTATTTTACTTCCGCTGTCACTTGATTTATTATAGCAATAGAGACAACATTATGGGGTTTCTCAGTTAGATCTTTAATTATTCGTACACATTCCTTAGCAGTCACATGGCATGTAATGAAGGGTGCCTGTTTCGCAATACTGCATTTTTAAATAACAAAGTTGTTTGTTTTAGTGTTGGCTATTCATCGAACATTGCATATAGCGCTGTTTTCCCACACAGTATCTTCTGGTAAGTTTTGAATTGACCGAGTGTTGGTGGTAGCTGTAACCATCAAACAATAGAAAAGGTTTATTCTTAGTCATCTTTATCACTCGAGGAGGAATTAATTGCGAATGTCGATTACATTAAAATTTGCTTAACTTTATAAAATCCTGAAATTAAGTCACCTCCTAACCATGTTAGAAAATAAACAGTTGAAAAGATTTTGACAGTGTCAAGTGGATGAAGTTGTGAATAAAAACGAATTATTGGCTTGGATGTAGGAAGCAAGACGAAAGTAAATTAGACAATATTTTTGGAATAAATAATTTAGGACGTATAAAATTGTATGAATTCACATTTAAAGGTGTCTATTAGACACGGGTGTTTTTAAGTAGTAGATAGGAATGTAAATACATATTAAAGAACTACCTTATCTGCCCTTCAAATTAGTTTTCCTTCCATTTTCCAGGACTTGGCAAGGAAAACCTCTTTTATGACTTAATAATAATCAACGAAAATATTTTATACAAATACTAGGCTAAATGTGTTTGGAAAAATATTTGAAAATGCTTTTATCAACATTTAATATTTTGAAGCTATTATTATCCTGTGTTTTGTCTCTACACCTCACCATTTTTCCCACAGTTCATGGTCATCACTCATATGTTATACTCACCAGCCATGTGGAGAACCGGTGATTACATTTCAACTGTCAACTCTGATATTATTTTGAACATTGTAAGTTATGTATGTACATATATATATATATTTCATGTAAGTTTGTAGGTCTTTTATTATAATGTATATAACACGCACCGATAGGCATTCATGTGAAGTTCTCATTCAGTCATGTCTGATTTGATGAAGGTGGGGGAGATAGCCACGCAAATCCCAGCCGAGTATCCTGTGGTGGTTTTTCCTAAATAGTTTCTCACTCTCCACTCACTCTAATGCTTGTACATTTACTAAAGCTTATACCTTCTTCGTTCCTTCCTCCGTAGGGAACAATCGGCTAATTTGATGGATTATATTATCACCCTCTATTTAAGCTGTAAGCGGCATCATAGTGGAATATTGCAAGGTTCGCTAGCTACCTTACTTAAGGGTAGATATTTGGATAGTACAAACTGAGAGTAAGACTTGACATCTTTAATATGTGGAATAAACTCCGTATTATAAAACTAATATATTTACAGTCAGAGAATGTTTAGAAGGTCGACCTCAATAATATTACTTAAACGAGTCTTTGATTCAACAAATATAATATTACTATTCGGTGGACTTCAGAAGATAAAGCCTAATTCATTATGTCAGTGTGTGCGAAAGTATCCCTTTAGATTCAAAGCGAAGCTTGAAACTTCGAATTATTGTTGTAGATATGATCTAATATGTAGTCAAATAGCTTATAAATTTGCATCTTTAATTATCTGTGTTTACTTTATATATGTCATTTAATATATAATAATTGTTAAAATACTATCTGATATCAATTAAAAATGATGATACCATACTTGAATGTAACATATTTACTGAGATATTGCTAAAATCTGTTTTTACCGTACCAAAGATTTCTTTTTTCATAAAAGGTTTTGAAGAAGAGAAGGTTATTGTAATGTAGAGGCGAAATAGATTCGATATTAAATTTAGTTTCAATTTTTACGAAGCTTCGCCCGTCTTCTATTATGTTATAACTATTAATGGCTGTCTAGTGGTAAGGTGTCAGACTTCTGTGCTGGGGGTCCGGGGTTCAATCTTTGGTCCTGATACAGACTTATCTGATTTCCAAACCCTTCCTTCACCTCTGACAAGACGTGTATTAATCACAACTTGTGAATGTGTGGAACTCCAGGCCTCCATCGTGGTTCGGATGTCACATTAAACTGTAGGTCCTCCATTTCATATCACAATCACCCTTACACACTAGCATAAGTGCATATAACCCGAACGGGTAGTAATACTCGAAACTAGTAATACTATGACAATTTATACTATCTATCAAAAATGATAGCTGCAGATTTTTACTTAAAACTGGATACGTGAAGGTTGAAAGACTGTAGATCATTAAGAATGAGATTAGGTTTAATAATACGAAACTTGACTTAGACTCTAGGATTAGGTGAATCCATATTATCATCATAGATTCTGCCTTAAAAAATTTGTGATGAAGGACCCTGAGCTATAGATGAAAATCTTCAGGGAAATTTTGATTAGGAAAATTTTCCGCAGAGGTGGCTTGTCGTGGAGGGTTAATTTGTAGAGAAGCCACCAATAGTCTATTATACTTCAAGATATAGTGTGTTAAGAGACGAAAGGGTTACAAGAAAGGGGTAGGGGTGTGGGGTATTGGAAGGGGTAGTTAGGAGGCATGGAGGATAGGGGGGAGACAATTGTCAGGCCAACCTTAAAATTATGTTAGTAAACTTATTGATGATAAAAAATTGAAGTATGATATATGAACATAGCAGGTCTACAAAGGCTCGCATTAATTTGTTTCTTTACTACTTTTTTTAGCACCACGTCTAACTATCCGTTCGGTTAATACACATATGTACTAGTTATGTTAATTTGTTAGGGATGAGGAAGGTTGAATTTAGAGAAATTGCACCACTAATAGTAAATTTAAACTATTTATGAAATCCAGCCTGAGTTCACCGACTGGGATCGAACACCGTTCTCCCTGTCATCGGAAGTCTATTTTATTACAAGATTAGTGCGTTAGACCATGTGGCCACTGAAGCTTGTTTGATTATGTTTATGGCACTAACGCCCTTGAAATAAATTTATATTAAGTATAAACGATTACATTATAGTTCCATTTAATCAGTTGAAATTATTTGGGAAATTGGAAATTTTTCAAAAACGGAATATTTTCCTTCTCACAACTCTACCATGCACATTAGACCCAACCTGAATATCTCAAACGCAAGATAAGCCAAATGTACTGGTTTAGAAGCCTAGTGTCATATTTCAACTTTGTTTAATTTATTTTAACAAATCCTTTAAGTGTTAATATAGCCTTCGAAGTGGAGAACGCAAAGTTTGACTACCCGTCTGGACTGCACGTTTATTTTAACTAATGGGGGAGGTAATTATATGAAGGGTGCTCACATACGTATGTAGAAATATATTGGGTGAGCATTCGTTTATTTAAAAATAAAGTACAGTGTACAAGACAAGGATTTGAATTCCTAACTCTTCGTTACAGTCCTACCAAAATAAACAAGACAATCTCCTTGGTCATTGTATCCATCTAAGCTGGTATCAGACAAATATGAGCGTAGATAGATTGGGGTGGTGGGATACAGACTTCCATGAAAATTGATTGACCTCCACCAAGGGAGGTCAATATGTGCATGTAAAAACTTAAAAAAGCGAACGTGGTGTATTATATTTGCAAGTCAATTTATGTGCCTTCTTCCAAATTCTAATTGTATTTTAACATTCACCTAAAATATGGATTTGCTATAGCCTCCATTAATACTTTATTTATCAGTGAACATTCAATTAACAGATAGTTTTTAATACATACAAATGATATTGAAGCATAGAGGGCTTTTCTTCGAATTAAAAGCGTTAGTGGGTCTCAGAAAAGGTTAAATTATTTTTGTTGCTAAGAGTAAAATGTTATTTAATAAAAAGACATACACACAATCAAATCCACCGATACACATATCAATAAAATATTTATAATTATATAAACGATCTTAACATATTTCATCAAAATGAACCCCAACAAAAAAATGAACAACTGAAGTAAAGGCCCCTACTCGTTGTCCTGGAATAAAACAGGAGTGACGTGGTCGGCAGTGCATGCGCAGAGAGGAAGCGACCAACTGTGACGTCGAGATCGTCCGGCCGGAGCGACAAAACACCGGAAACTTTCCCGACCCGGCCGGAACTTGGACCAGCAGTGACTGAGGGGATGAGAGAGAAAGAAAGTAGTGTGAAGATAATGATAATGATGTGGCATCAACAAACATGAGTGTCGTTTACACGACTGACTATTAATATAAAGTACCAGTTTCGAATACTAACAAGTTCATGATAAATAGATGTGTGAACAAAATTACAATCCTGTTCAATAGGCTATATTAACGCCTGAATTGTTTGTTGTTCGTTTTAGCCTAAGTATTTGGTTATTTCCAACAATCTACATAAATACTGAGAATAAAACGACAAAATATACCACAAAAGAGGTGACAAGATAATAATTATTGGTTTGATAAATTATATTAAATATATTGTATTGTTATTAATTTTGATAATTTGAAAATAGGAAATTTTGTCGAAACCCATATTTCGTTACTAAATAAACAACTGAAAATAATATCTATGAGGGATATTTTAATTAGCTCGGGTAAAACTTTCAGATCTTGTTTAAAGCTAGACTATTTTTCAAAACGTTGTTTGGCTAAAAATTAAGGATTATTTTTTAAATTTTCCTTCAGCTCGTAGTGACTTTGATAGATTAAAAAAATGTGATTATTGTTTGTATGTTAAAAATATATTGATTATATGATTAATTCACTAAATTCTAGTTTTTAATATATGACTAAGTTCTAAACATTTTTGAAAACTAATTATGAATGTTAAGAAAAATAAATTATTTTAACATAATTATTATACATTTCATACGTCCCATGTAGTATATAAATATTTAAGGCTGTCTTCTACAGGGAGATTGTGCTCACTTGAAATAATACAAAAACCTCATTATTCATTTAAGACGACTATAAAATAATCAAATGAAATAATTGATTAATATTTGATATATGGACTAAATTAGTATCATGGTTTCTCAAGGAGCATCCTGGTTTCACCAAGCTATGCCAGGAAAAGTTGTTTATTTTCTTTATTATGTTACTTCTGTATAGGCGGTTTGTACTTATATATTTTAGATACATAATATCAGCGCTATGGATCCCTTATATGATAATCTTTACTTTTTGTCTTTTTTAATTTTAGGTTTTTCATCTGTCTCTACAAAATTAAAACTGTTTACGATTTTTTTATTTTTTATATTAGCTTAGCAGGCTTGACGTTACCCCACATACACTTTTAATCCTTTTAAGGACCCCTGTTATTTAATTACAAACTATTCAACTGATATGTAATCTGAGGTGAACCTTTAACAAATTGGCTAAATTATGATTTTCTTCCACAATGAAAATATAAATTTCTGATAATTTTGAAGAAATTTCAATCTACAGAAACTCTCCCAACTCTGATTTGTTTCCCACATTTTTATTCGAAAATTTTGAGACCGATTTGGTTATCTGATATGGTTAGTTATAATAATTTTGTGATTATATATTTCCAGTTTTTTAATTTTTAAATTCCATTTATTAAGCAATCATTTAGTTATTCACCAAGATATATTTTCTTAAATGGTTTGCAAAATTTTGAGACCTCCATTTCTTGGAATCAATTTTTTCATTTCAAATTTTAGAAATTGTATTATTATTCAATATGTAGATGGTCATCCTTACGGCTTACAAGTGTTAAAATTTATATTTATTTTTAATTTTTTGTTTAATAGTTTTAAAATATTTTGAAGCTACTAGCTCTCATTCAACATAAATCTTAATTTTAAAATCAAAATAATTTTTTTTAACTTTCTAATTATCTGCAAAATTTATATTTTACATCGTACTAAAAGGTATTTTTTTCTATAATTTTGGACATTTATTTTCAACCCCCATTTAACAAATTCCGCACTCACCTATTCATTTTCCTATTTCAAAATTTGGGCTTTTGTAATGATCTCCTTACCATCTGACCAAATTTTAATTGATATCTCACTGATATGTGGTTGATAATTTTGGTTTTGGAAATTTTTAGCCCTGAAATTATCCCGTAACATCATTCTGAATTTTAAATATTAAATTTCCTATGGTTCCTTGGATTTTACCTTTATATTTAATTAAATATTTCAATTTTCTATTGTACAGTACATACAAAAAGTTGTTTATTAATTTTGAAATTTTGACGAAAACCTCTTTCCATTTTAGGGTCTGTATTTTTAATTTTAAGATTGTTCAGTCATGTTTATGGTTTGACTGATCCTTACATTTCCAGGCAAACTGTATATCATCTATCACACAGAAAAGTGTTTTTTCTTTTAGTTTTGCAATTTAGGATCCCCCTGTTCTAATTTAACGAGCCCTCAATTATATCTTTAAAATATTTATTATTAATCTTTTTACTTGGATTGTTTCCTGGCAAATATAGTTTTATACCTTACCTGAAGTTTTTAAAATTATAGGCCTCTCTTCTTTCCCTAATATTCATTTGGGTACCAATCAATAATCAGTTTTCAAATTTTTAAAAAAGGCAAAATCTTGTTTACCAAACTTTTAAAAAATTATATAGAATTTCTTGAAAATTAAAAGAGATATAAAATCATTATGAAATTTGTCTAAACGATTTAGGTAATTCTTTGTATTCAAAGGACTGGAATTTCAATAGAATATTACAAAAGGGTTGTGTTTAGCTGTGTTATAAACCCCTGGAAGCCTGGAAATTAATTTACATTCAATAGAACAAACTCTATTTTTTGTACAGAAAGGAGAAATTTTGGGGTCACAGATTCAGCCTGGTTTTGAATATTTCAAAATTAGGATTGTTCACATCATTCGAGGATTCCCTGGAAATTCCATGCAAAATTTTAACCCTCAATTCACTGGGAAGTAAAAACAGATGGACACGACATGGATTTTATATTATATACTATAGCTAAGACAAACATTTTGAATATGCTTTTAACTTCTTTTTGCCAAATCCCAGGTTTTATTTGGATGGATAAATAATTAAAATATGTTATTTATAATCTAAAACACTCCCTAGATGCGCATTTTATATAAAAAGTTTAAAGCTGGTATTAAATTTTCTCATATTTTTAAATAAGTAATAATTTAACTTATCATTAATGTATTTTTGTCCAAAAATCAAGTACAGAATGTTAATTATCATAAAATATTCTCATGATATCCCTTTTGAGCAAAATTGTTAGAGATATTTTAGAGAATATTTCCATTTATTAAAGTAGGTCATCAGTTTAACTATCATTTTGGTTATATCTAGAATTAAATTTTTAATTTTGCCTCAAATCTTGATTATATAATCTCTTTGAATAATTAATTTCAGACATAAGGACAGACAGATATTACACAAAGTGACAAGCAAATACAGATGCACAGAGAGACAGAAGGACAGACAGATGCACAGTGGGATATTTCTATAGATGGAAAGTGCTACATACAAACAGGGGGACTGATGGACCAAAAATAATAAAACTTAGGACAACAGAATTGTAAAAACACTTTTTAGAGTTCAGTGGCACATGAAAAGTTAAGATTTATAACATCTCGAAATAGATAAATAAATGGTATGGCGAACAACACGGATTCTCTTTCGATTGTATCTTAAAATAGATGGTTTCTAAAACCTCACCGGATTTGTGAAATGAAATAATAGGTCTATACATGGATGTAGAAACATTACATTAGAGGTCATAATTGAAATAATGTTACGTTGTTATTACCTACTCTACTGCACTAGAAACTAGGAACACTGTTACAGAAAGAATTGATAAAATAGAAACATCTCAGTCTACCAAAGAGCATAAGAATAAAATATTTTCAAAGACCTGAATAAAAAAGTATATATATATGCTTATAGCTCAGAAACTATCGGTTCTATAAAAATATATATATTAAATAAAATATGTTTATGTTTAATAATACTACAACTTTACAATGATAAGTTATTTAGTATATCAATAGTTACGGAGTAACGAGGAAAGTTGGAAAACTTCCCCCATAAACTGAGTAATAAAAATAACATACTAGCGTATTGATATTGAGTGTACCTTGTAATTAAGCTAGTTAAGCGTTTGTAAAAATTGAAAACTAAGTCTTCAAGCTTATAAATAAATAACTTGAAATAGAGGAAATAAATTATTGAGGGGACACTTCTCTCTGAAAAGGAGTACCTGCACGCGCATGCACCCATGGTGGAAAATCGCATGCGGATGTGTTCAAATCCCGGACCAGCGAATACTGCACTATATTTTGGTCCCTCGCCACCTATTAGCCGGAATATAATTGTTGGTGGAAACAACCCCTTGAGTTCGAATCGTAGGAACCGAGCACCCAGTGATCTATCAAGAGTTAGGTGTTACTGCTGTAACAGATTGGGGCATGTTCAGAGGAAGTATAGAAAGGGAAACTTCTAAGGCGCGCTAGAGGTCATGATGTGGTTGCGCCTATATGTTCTAAGTCACGTATTTTGAGTCCCTTGTGTCGATCTGTGTTGGGTCATTGAAGAGTTTTGGTCTATTTGATACTGGGACTAGCCATTAATTGGTTTGTAATAAGTTTGTCGGCAACATAAGGGTTAAATTTAATATCGTTTATGAATCTATTGCTCCTATGTAAAATGCCGTGGCAAATGGGCAATATTTGGTGGTAGATTACTGGCTCATTTTTTCTGTTAAAATTGGGCAATTCTCCTCGAAATGTCCTTTTTATGTTGCATATAACCTTCCGATCAAAATAATTTCGGGGAATGATTTCTTATTTGAAACTAAGAACAAATTGAATCTTGGTAAGCGGGAAGTGTCCTTTAGTTTCGCGCCAGGTGAATATGTCCTTTTTGTGGTCAGTAATATTCCCCTAGAGTTGTTTTCTTTGGATAGCGATAGGGAATTTATTAACCGTGTTGTTAGTCAATTCTCGGATGGTATCCCGAATAGATGGGGGAATGTGATAATCTGCCGTACGAAATCAGTGTGCAGGACGATAATCCTGTTCACTCAGATACGTATTCCTGTGCGCTTCCTAAAATTGAGATTTTCAGGAATTTGACTTTTGATCTCAAAAAGAAAGAGGCCATTCGTCCATCCAAATCCTCCAATGCAAGTCCCGCTTTCATCATTCCTCTCAAAGGTCAAAGTTACTGTCTGATAGTCAATTATATGAAAGTCAATATAAAATTGTGTTTTATCCTTACCAGATGCCTATTTTTGAATCGGCCTTCCAAAATATTGGTGGGGCTAAATACTATAGTTTGATCGACCTTAACTCTAGTTTTTTTTTACAGTGCACGCTATCGGATTCCTCCAAGAAATTAACTGCCTTCACTACTCCGTGACAGGTTTATGAGATTAACCATGTGCTCCTGGGTATTAGTTGCGGGAGGCCAGCGCTGAGCAGGCAGGTATCATATCCTTGCTGACTTAAAAATTAAATTCGTCTTTAGTTACCTTGACAATATCTGTATCTAGAGCAATTCCATGGAAGATAATTTGTGCCATGTAGAAACTATTTTGAGTCAACTGCGTGCAGCAGGGTTCACTGTCAATGCTAAAAAGGTCGATTGGCAAAAAGAAGTCTGTCCCGTACCTGAGGTACATTATCTCAAAAGGAAATCTTCTTTTTGACTCTGAACGTGTCAAAACCATTCTTGATTTTCCAACTTCAGAAACATTAAGAGTGAGTTGCGATTTTTGGGCACGTGAACGTACTACGCCGGATTCATCCCAATGTTCTCGGAATTTGCCAGACCCCTGAACTCCATTAAGAACAAAGGGGCAAAATTGTTATGGGGACAAGAGCAAAATGATGCCTTTGTCGCTCTATTTGTTTCTCCTGCTGTTTTGCGCATGCTTGATTTTTAGCTTTCATTTCAACTTTATTTAGTCGCTTCTTCTGTAGCACTTGGTGCGGTTCTCTCTAAGTAAACTCCCAACATTAGTAGACCTGTAGCATTTGCCAGTAGGACCTTAAATGTGGTGAAGAAGAAATATAGTAAATATTAAAAGTAATGTCTTGAGTGCGTCTTTTCTGTTGCTACGTTCTTTGACTATCTTGAACTTAGAAAGTTTGACCTGTTCACTGATAGCATGGTGCTAACCTGAATATGGAACCACCGCAAAAAATTAGATAAGATATGGCGCTAAGATATGAAGACTTTCTAGGTACAATATCACTACCCATCATATTTCTGGGAAAATTAATGTGGGAGCAGATGCGTTATCATGCATGTCCAAGGATCTTGATCTTATTAGGGAAGACAATGAAGCCTACCTTCTGTGTGTCATACATACCTTCCCCAAATCGTTTATCTCTATTGATAGTCACCAATCTGAGGATATAATTTATTAGGCAGGTAGTAGGGAGGATTAGAGCTGGAGAAATCGTGGGGAACTACAACATCCGCAAAGCCCTCTTGGTAGCCACTAAAAGGGCAGAACTAGATTTTACATTCCTGAGGAGTTTAGGCCCATGCTTCTAAAATATTTTCATAGCTCTGTGTTCGGTGGCCATTGTGGTATTCTCAACACTGTGCGACAGGTTACTAAAGAATTGTTCTGACAACATTTATCTGGGGACGTTAGAGATTGGGTGCGTAGGTGCGAGCCGTGTCAAAAGGCCAAACCCTTCCAAAACTCCAAGGTTGGGTTCCATTCTGCGGACATTGCCACACTTCCTTGGGAAAAGATTTTTGTTGACTCTGTAAGCCCTCTCACTCGCTCTTCCTTTGGAAACACTTCGATCTTAATTAGCATGGATAAGTTTTCTAAATTTATGGTGCTGATCCCTCTCAGGAACATGAAGGCTACGATGAGGGTGAAAGCCTTGTCTAGGTTGGTTTGAACATTACTAGGGACCTCAGGAAATATAGTGAGTGATAATGGAACGTGTTTTAGGTCTGAGGCGTTCCAGGATATGTGTTTTTCGTGGGGTATCAGGCATGAGACTAAAAATACCTACAATCCTTCTCCAAATCACGTGGAACGTTTCAACCACAGTTTGAACGTGGCGTTGCCATCTTCCACCCACCATTACCACTCCCACTGGGATACACACCTAGACACCTAGACTTCTTGAACGTAGAGTTCAATTCCGCACTCCACGAGTCTGATAAAGTAATCCAGCTACGGTTTTCCTAAACAGGGATTTGAACCATCCCCCCTTACTATTTGGGATGTTGACCCCCTTTTGAACGAGGCTCGTGACCACCCATTTGAGGAGAAGTGTGAACGTGCCTTTGAGAACCGGCAGAGTTTGCAAATGAAAGTGGCTTCTGTTTATAATCAGGGACGAATCCCCGTTTCATTTATGGTTGGGGACAGTGTTATTTGCAAGAGTTTCCCCCAGAGCTCGGCGGTAGAAAAGTTGTCAGCTAAGCTGACGTACAAGTGGAGCGGGCCATATTCTATTGACAGATTCTTAACACCCGTCTCTGTGCTGCTAAGAGAGATAGCAGATCCGTATTTAACTCGTCGGGCTCATGTCAGCTACCTCAAAGCAGTGGTACTATGAGTCAGTGTCTTGCTTTATATTTTTAGTGCGTAGGTATTGGTTATTTAAGTGTCATTTGTTTAGGTATTAAATTTATTCTATGCTCTTATAATTTAATTAATTTGAATATGAGGCCCATATCTCCAATATAATGCAGGAGAAAATGTGATGTATAAAAGTATAAAGCTAAACTATTACACCTGGGACTTGTGTTTCCGGGCAAGATTAAGTGCGCGCCTCTACGTCAGTCCAGCTAAAGGACACCATGAACAATGTACTTTTTCAAAGAAAACTTCTCACTTAGGCAATGCCTGCGGGACGGCAATCTCCATGAACTATGTTACCGAGTTTGCCGAAGTCCCTCATAGGTTGGGTGAGCCTGGTTGGACTCAACTAATACGATGTCAAGCAAGGCTATTTATGAACATTGGCATTTTAGGTTAAGATTCATATTTGCTTATTTTGTTCTCAGAGAGGCCTTCATCTTCCTGTTGGCTCCCTCTCACCTCCTTCCCTTTCTGTGTCTGGAGACTAAGATCTGAACAGTCCTGTGGCTATAGAAAGGAAGTCAGAATTCGACTGGGCAAATGTATCTAATCTTTTGGAAGCAACGGGAGCCGACCTCAGGGGATCAGGTGGCAAAGAAATGGCAGGAGTGTCATGTGCCAGGGCCGCAGCGCTCCGGCAAGATCTCTTTCGAGGGTCAACAAATAACTACTGGTATTGCCACTGGATTGATAGATGGGCTGCTAATGGAGGTCACTATCAAAGGATATATGGACGAGTTTTCTCCAATTTGTTGCTGGCTGAGAATGGTAGGGATGGTGCCTTCTTGTCTTTCTCACTTAGATGAAGACGCTATTCTTCCTTTTTTTTAGGGAGCTGATGTAACAAGTTAAAAGTAACAGTTCAAATCAAATGGCATGATACTCAGTCTCTGATCCATTGAACTCTTTCGCCTACACACATTGCCATGACCTCCTCTCTAAACACACTACTTCATAGACTGAACGGAGGTGTGATTCGACCCTCTGCTAATGAGAAAAGCCAGCCCAGTGAAAACAAGTGAAGGTGGCTTGGCGCACCTAGTTATTATTTCTTCACCTATACTGTTCTGGCACAATATACTACTTCCCAGGATGCCTGAGACTTTCCCCTGCTATCCGTTCTCATCCCTTCCACTCAACTATCTCATTTTTTCCCCTACTCACTGTGGGCAAATTTTATATGTGGAAAATATATTTATAAGTTTAAATTTCATTTTAATGTTATGAGAATGCTGGACACTTACTTTATCATACTGGTTTTTTTAATAACTTTATGCCTCTAAAATTTACATTTTGTTGTAATGAGAAAGTGAGCACTTACACTTTTCAGGGTGGTTCTTTATAAATTTATAACTCTAAAATTTGCATTCTGTTGTAATGAGAAATCAGAGTACTTACATAATCATAGTGATTCTTTTAACGTTATAAATTTAAGGTTAACATTATGTTGTAATAAGAAAGCAGATCTCTTAAATTATTAGTATGGTGTGATATAACTTTATAACTTAAAGGTTCATAGATTTTATAATGAGAAATCTCAGCACTTACATAATTAATATGGTTCCTTTTAACTTTATAACATTAAAGTTTACATTTTTTTATGAGAAGTTATAGTGCTTAATCTATTAGTATGGTACATAAATAAATTTACATACTTCCTTATTTAAACAGTATCATGCTTTTATTACTTTAATTACTTCAGTGTAGCATTTTATTTTATGGGGAAGAAGCGCTTTTAAATATTGACTATTGTATTATATAACGTATTTGCTTCCGAGTATATTTTGTTGTCTTGAGGGATTTTCTAATTTATGGCATTTTATCTCTTACCTACTAAGTTGCCGTAGTGTGTATTATTGGTGCTAGATGGCAGGGTTCTTATAAATAGATTATGTATTGTTATTGTGTAGTTCAAATAATATTGCTGTCACAAGATGGCACAGTCATTAGAGTTTAATAGTTTATCACGCTATGTTCGGAATATTTCGATTATTAAAGCTACTGTCACCAAATGGGAGAACCGTTTAGGTTTAGGTTACTTTGAATCTCGACTTGTGAGAAGTAAATTGTTGTATCGTTTCAGAAAGAGAGTTATTCTTATCACTTCTGGCAGCCACAAGGTGACGGAGTTCTAGTCACTATATATACATATTGCTATTGTATAAATATTTAATTTATTGTTTTTCAATAAAACTATTGATCTCTTGTAGCTCCCTGAGTATCATTTCTCTGAGAAAATGGTTACAGAGAAGTTTTATTATTAGCTTTAACTATTTTGTATTTTGTAAGCCATACAAACTTGAATAAAATTTATCTTTACAATAACTGATTAGTTGAAATATTTTCATTTATGAATTCATTTGGTGGGTTGAGAAAATTACGGTTTTAGACCTAATATAAAACATATTAATAATATGTATATCATTATCTTTCAAAACAATTAGTGAAAAAAACGGTCAAGTGTCTCCAACTGGGATTTAAATCCTCGCCTCCCAATATGTTTGTTTAATTGCTACAAACACAACATGTGGCTCTGACCTGCATTTTCAAGAGTTAATTTAAACTCTTTAATTCATCTATCCTTATCCAAACGTTTCATTTCTCTCTCTTTCCCCACCCTACTTTGCGACCGTAATTTTCTGCCTCAACTAAGATGATAGTTGTTTCCTTATCTAGTGTGTAAAAATGACTCAAATGCTTATTATTTTATCGGGCGGCAGTTTTGTGTGAACAAGAATCATAAATCTTTTCCCTGAAAATACTTGAAGTGAGTTATTGAGAGCCAAATAAGACACATATCATGGCTTAGCAGGGGAAGGGTTTCTTGAAGGGCGTCATTTTGATCATGTTTAATCATTTGGAACTCGATTCGGTCCATGATAAATTTATAACGTGTAAGATTCCCTTTAAGACGCAAATACAACCACACAATTAAAAAGGAATGTTCCAATCTCGATCCCAAGAATACATTATGGGTTTACTGTTACCAAATAAACAACTAACATTTATAGAGACGGGAAAAAAATTCGGATTTATAGACAGACTTTGAGTTGTATAACATTTTAAGTGTTAACATATAGGCCAATACTTTGTTTGAAAAGTAATAAATTCTACTCTAAAATAAATAACAACTATACCTAATTTCAATAAAAGAAAACCCCCAAGTTTTGTGATTTTATCACTATTAATTATAATATACACCAAGCCTTCTAGCCTGAAGCGATATTATTAATATATGGCCATATTGGTAAATAGGATGGTAAAAAAACTTCAATGGTTAATATTCTGACTTTTTTCCAGGCCAAAATTCCAAATTTCTTAAACCAGAACTCATTTATTATTTATAAATATGTACAACCAAAAGATATGAAAGGCCAAAACCAATTCAGAATTATATACAATACCAAACAAACAAAAACATGATCACAACCTACTTGCTCACTTTGTACAATATTCACAATAAATTAAACAATAAGTAAAGTCGTTAAATATTAAGAGCGGAATAGAAAACAACAATTTTCTGAATAATGAAATTATAAGTGATTCTTTATCCAAACAATCTTTAAAATTTCCTCCAAAATGAAAATATGACTGCTTTAGTATAATTTAACAAGTTTTTCGTAAAGTCTTTGGGTAAATACTTTGGGATCGTAAATTTAGCTATTCTTCTGTAATTCGTGCTGTTGCAATTTCTTAACAGTATTGTAATTTTTAAAATTAAAGGTGATTAGTTCAGATCCCCTTGCAGTATTGCACAATTAGTTCTTGCTGCTTAGTATGATGTCATCAAACATTCAAAGAAAGTTTAATTTTTAAGATACAGGAGTTTTAACTGGCCCCCTGCAGGAATGTTGTGAACATACAACGGTGCCAGTCGTGATGCAATACGTCTGACTCTTTGCCACCGTATGTTTACATTGCATAGTTCGTACTAGTTCTATCACGTGTCTGAAGGTTATATCAGGTTGCTTTAGTTTATTGCAGTTGGTATTCACGTGCTGTCACTATTAAATATAAAAATAAGACTTTAAGGAAGGAACTCAAAGAATAAATTTATATTTTCGAAATAAATTTAAGTAAAACTTCAGCACAGCGATTGATCAAGAAAGAATGAGTAAATGAGCTTTTGTAATAAAATAAAACGATGATAATGCAGAAGTAAGTACTCAATAATTTTGTATTACAGTAAAATACCAAATAATAATAATAATACCTTCTAATATAATGTCATATATTTTTTCTAATAGTAAGCTATTTTTTGTAACGGTTTAACTATTGTAATTTTCTTAATTTTAATTAAATCTAGAAAAATACAATATCATTAAAAATATATAGATAATAATATTGTTTCAATAATAACCAACTGTGTTAAAGTATGTGTTTTTGATCATTATTTAGAGCATTATAGGGTGTTGCAAAAATGCAATGGCGCCAGTCCTCCTATTATTCTTTTAGCGCCAAACCCTGAGGGTTAGGTTCACCAAAAGCAATGCCACGTCATGGATGTTTAAATTATTTCTAATAATATTAATTTTTCAAATCTTTATAATTATTAGAAAAAATAGAGATAAGTAACATGACTATGATAAACAAATTTTGGAAAAAACACCCCTAAATTTAGCAGTTTGTAAAGGAACTCTCTACTTCTTATTCAAACTAACGCCTTGCCTTGTCAGTTATATTTGCAGCATGTAAGCCCCTACTAATCACAAACTTATATGTTAATTTATAAATATATCTTGTACCATCAGAAATTTCGCAATAAACTTTTAAAAATTCTATTATTTAACTCTCAAGTATATGTTATAAAGATTTATTCCTACATCCACAGTTGTCTATAACAATGGTCTCGTAGAAAAAGATGTCCATCTTGCCTTTTCATCCGTAATTGTGATAAAGAAATTATGATTTTATTCGAGCTAGGTGTACTGAGAGTTTACGCTAGAATGGATTATCAGTTTTCTTCAAAGCAAATATTGAAACACACCCACTTAAATTATACCCTTCCCATTAGTGTGAACATACAAACATCCCAGACTGGTAGCAAGACTTGCAGTGAAGAAAGAAATAAACAACAATATGAGTACGGTTTTATAAAATGCAATTAAATTTCCAGTTCTATTGTGAACAATTTGTTTCTTTTCGAAACATTTTAGAACATCTGCAATTAAGTAATAAGTGACTAGCTTCATGTAAAAAAAATTGTTTGACAGACTCATAAAAATATATTGACGACAGACAATGCTTATGTTTTTAGAGAACATAAATGAATACAGTCCTTTTTTGATCCTAATCCTTCCTGCCCAAAGGTATTTTTTTATTATTATGATAAACGAGTTTGTTGCATGCAATATGTAGTAGAGCTTTTTTTGTGTTTGTACATAGTCTGACGCTATAATTAATGAAATATTTTTTTATATTCAGTCAATATCCGCATCATCATAAATATAAAAAAGATTATCAGCCTACGTCACTTTTTGTAACACATAGACTATATCTACTTGAGTTTACTTGACTTATTATTCGAGAGTTATCGGACATAAATTTTTAATCAACTATCAGCAGACCCGCACTGGTAGACTTGAGGTTTGACGAATCACTTACGTGCTAGACTGGAATTCCAGTAAAGGGGAGACTGGGATTTGAGTGTCATTTAGGTGTAATGAGGTGGGATATATTAGAATATTTTCCCACTCTTCTATCACGCATATACGTTCCTTCAAAATTAAAGTTTCCTCATACACATCTACCTAACTCAATTTATGTATACGTATAGAACGAGTGAATAATAAGACGAAGTATAAAAAAATAACAGAATTTTAATTTAGTGAATGAAATATTATATTCCTAATTGAGATGGGAGACCCTTTTTTTAGCAGTTAAAACTCACAAAATTTAAATAAATATATTTTATATACAAATAATGGCTAATGCGAAAATAAGGTTGATCTACACCCAAAATGTATACAATTCTCAAGATAATATTTAGGAAGTATTAAATTAAGCTAGACGTTATGATAACGGTAGATCTCGCATCCTCTGTGTTATTATCATTACCACAGTCTTAACATTTATATTTGGATTTCAAGGTGAAATATCTCCTTATACTAATTTTATGATCAGGTTAGACGGAAAACAAATATATTTTATATTCAATAGTAAATTATATCCCCTAAGAAAAATAGAGATCTAAAATAAGATCACTATACCCAACCGGATTCGAACACTAACAACCCATTTTTTGATGTCTAGTCTAATGGAAAAGTGTATCTTAATGAACTGTGACTGCAGATGGTTTTTTCACAAAATATTTAATATTTAATTTACAAGTTCATTGCCAAGATGCGTGTCTGTAGAAGCACTGACATTGTATATTTGCGTCAAACATTCTCAATTGTTTGAAAAGTTTTTGTCAATGTAATGTAGTTGAGGTGGGGTAAGGGGTTACCGCTACCTGAACTGAACTATTGTACTCGTAGAGACAGACAAATTAGCCCTCACTCTCTCATCGTGTCTTTCTCAAGAGGAACATTTTTAAAGTGAGTTGTTTTAAAGAATTATAACTTGGAAGCGCTGTTATCAGTGGATATTTTAAGTTATACCTGACTCTAGAGGTGCAGAAAATCTCCCGTAAGGCTGTGTAACTGATATTTCCTTGTCTGTGTCCTGGCCCCATTTGACTCGTATCATCTAATACCATGGCTCTACAACACTCCAGGCAGTGTCTATTACCTGACTGAATTGAGGTCCATAGTTCATTCCCCGTCGTGAGTACTGAGCTGCACCCAGAATAAAAAAGAGAATGACAATATGTACGAGCTTTTACTGCGCTCTATCGGCTGTGTTCGTCAAACTCGTAGTCCAGTTATTTCACATACTTCTGAGAGCCGTTTTACAACCCAGAATATTGCATGCTACCCCTTACCCCCCTCCACCTCCTTTTATTCCTGTGCCTTGAGAAACGTGGCAGATTCAAGGACTACATAATGGTAGGATTCTGTAATGTTGACACATATTGCAATACTGGCTTCGTAGGTAAGCGACGTTGTTATAAGTCAATTAATATCTTCCTCCTCTAAATTCTCTTCCCCATGAACTCTATTTAAACTGTTCAAAATTACCGTTACAGAATCTCTAAGTATTAAACTTATTAAATTTTTGTCATGGATTTCACGTGAAATGGATTTAGTATTTTTGGACTCCTAAGGTCAAGATAAAGGTTAAAATTTGGGTACGGTTAAAGCAACACCATATTTCCAACTTTGATACTATGCTTCCTTTTGGGACATTTTTCCCCTATGTTTTTACGTAATTTTTGTATATCCACCTCACGGATGTTTTCAAAACCCTTTTGGTATCGATAGTTTGGTCGTTTTATTAACAGACGACTTATTTAGCCGGCTACACTTATTTTAGTATCATGTAAAGTTTTAATCATCTTGCTATTTATTGATAGATTATGTAATATGGTTGCTACAGTTTAAAGTGTTTCTTTCGTTACTTTGAAATAGGGCCGCAAGGCGGTGGGAGTTTTCTGTAGTCATTGCTTTGATAAATTTACCTGATTTACGTTGCACGTACTTTGGCTTAAGACCTCCAGAAAATACTATTTAATATTTTATTTATACTTTGATTTGTCAGGCGTCTTCAGATAAAATATTGGCAGTAACTAGTTAATATTCTATCATTGAACATTACAAGCTTTAGATAGTTAAACTTTCAGCCACTTGGCGTTTTTTTTTTAAGTTTGACTTTTTGGTGAATGGTTACAAATTATGACCTGTTCATAATTAGGAGGACAATAATTCAATGAAGGCATATCATTTATTATGTCAACCAATTGAGAGCTGCCAATAAGAGCACTTATATTGGTGTTATATATTTTTAAAGTGTATCCTCAATTAGTTATTCATAATAAGGATCAGTGGTGGCTCGTGTATAGGCACTGCGGAACTTCAGCACCCCCTATTTCTGCTTGATATATAATGTGTTTTTTTTTAATTCTTTATTTATTTTTGTAGTACAATATATATTCCTTAAGTTTAATGTCAGTACTTCAGTAGCAATCTCCCAGTTTATGAAAAAGATACAAAAATCTTTTTATGGAACTGTGCGCTTCACAGTGCCAGCAACATGGTGTTTGACTGTTGTGCACAAGCACACATAGGAAGGGGGGGGGGAGGAAGGTGGAACTGCCAGGTAGAGAGAGCACTGTTGCTCTCGCAGTGCTGGCTCTGGAATGATTGTGAAAAAAAAAAATTTTACTCAGCGTGTGTTGTGCTTAAAAACCATGTACCATATTCTTGAATGTGATAAAGTGTAGAAGAGTGTAGATTTAAATTATTATTCTGCTTCCAGCTATTCTATTTGATTCATTTTTTTTTTCAGTTCTTTTATTTAACAGAATATTTTAACCATGGCCTTGCATCCCCAAGAAATAAGTTCTGTGACTATAAGTGAACTTCAACAGCTTAAGTTTTCACAGTTATCACTCCATGAGAGAGTTACAGTTAAGAAAAGAGGTCGTTTAACACCTGATATTCTAATATCTCAGCCAGGCAAAAACAAAAACAAGAAATATATTCGTAGTTTTAATTCGGAATGATACCAACGGAAAAGTTGGCTTTGTGGCTTTGAAGTAAAAAAGGCACTGTTTTGCTTCCCGTGCTAGCAGCACCCCCACTAATTTTAGCTACGAGCTGCCACTGTTAAGGATGTTTGATATTGCCAGTATATTAAATTATGATTGGTTTAAGAAAAATAAAAAGAGCGAGTTGATAAGTCAATCTAGGATTTAGTGTATCATGTGTTTTGAGCCGCCACTTATGGGCGAGAGTAGAATTTTTGTGAGCATTATAATATGTTAGCTATCTGATGTTGTGACTGATGCAAAGCCGTCCAGGAAACATGTCTCTTTCGAGCAGATTTGTACACTACACCTCTCATATTATATAAAGTTGTTTTGTCTAACTATGTATATGGTTCATAAACCTTTGTATACTTAATAAATCAGGTTCCTTCTTTGTAATGTTTATTTAAAATTAATTTCGAGCTTTGTGTAAACGCTGATGTCACCTAACGGTTTGAGCTGTCTCACTCGTCTCATCGAGGTGTATATATGTTATGTTATTTAAATAAAAAAAACTCTCTTGTTTCCTCCTTAACAATTATTTCTGAGTGGGGATGGAGGGTTTCACTCAGACGATGATAAACTCTGATCTTTGTAAATCTCAGTGTTATCACTACATGGAATATTTTTACTCTGCGAGGTTTTTATACGAGTCATATATTTTTTGCTGTGTATTATTAAAATTTAATCATTCACAGCCAAAAGTGTAGTTTCACTCGATTGAATTTGTATAATATATACTATTAAAATAGGAGTAAGGGTAATTCCTTTGGTATTGTTCCAGATCTTCTTTAGCTGTAGCACTCTCCCGTTTCAAGTTATATATTTCCCTATAATACATCTAATATTAATTAATCTCTTCCACAACAGAGCGTACAACGTTCTCATGATGCTGGTGATCAGAAGATAAATAATACATTTATTTCGTAAGAACTCCTGAACTTGCTTCAGCACCATAGGTTTAGAAGTTCACATATTGATTACAGTCTGCTTCTTTGCCCTAGTTCAATACGTAAGTTTTTTTTATTTTAATACTAGTGAAAATAACAAACAACTCTAAAACCAAAATTCCTGCTACTAATCAGATAAATTGCTGAAATTGTTGTTACACAAGAACACTCTTAAACAAGCATTTAATACCTACAGTTACTCAAATGAACACAAGTCGAGACACACTTAAGCCAACTAATCTACCATCTTACTACCATCTGATCATTGGAATTAAAGATTATACATACCAGCATAGATTAGACCGTGGTCTTCCTTCTGTCTGATCTCTATTGGTCTTACGATCTTACAGTTTGCTACTCCCGGGAAAATTAACAGATATAAAGAAATAAATTGACATTACAAACATTTTATATTAAAATAGAGCGAGGCTCTTACTCATATTTTACTATGATTATAATAGGTTACTGTTAAAAATAGTTTAAACCAATTATTAAAGTGAAAATGGTATATGATAGTATTATTACTATTGTTATTATTATTATTATTATTATATTATTATTATTATTATTATTATTATTATTATTATTATTACTATCACGTCTATAACCTGTTAGATTTATACGAAAGAAAATGATATAAATAATACAAAATGAATTCGAACGTTACGAAGTTACAGTCATGTTTTAGCTTAATTAGATTATTGGAAGTTCTGCTCGCTGAGTTAAAAAGTATATGTCGCTGATGATCTTCCGTCCGTATTGATTCATAAGATTTAAGACGTTATTTTTGTATTAAACGTGACATTAAAATAATATACATACGTCATACGCACCTGGTCTTCTTAGCTGTTCTGTTTATACACATACATACTAATTAAGCTAATTAGTTAGGGATTGGGTTTGTTGAATTTAGAGGAAGTGTTACCTTATTTGCGTGGGTGGAGAGTAAAACAACATTTAAAAAAATCCTCAGTACACCCAACCGGGATTCAAACTCCGATATCCCTGTCATCGCCAGTCTAAACTAACAAGAGAGTGACGCCATAGAACATGCAGCCACAGAAGCAGTTTTAAATTAATTTGCATTTTATAGTTTGTATGGAACAAACATTTAGACAGATGAAAAGGTACATGATAAAGCAAAATAGGACCTCACTACGCTCGATCGAAAATATGTATTAGTCTTGATTGTCAGATTTCTTTATTATTCTAGGTAAAGTTGCGCCGGGAACACATCTTTAACACAGCACCAACCTGAGTACTAATTAATGGTAGATCAGAAATAAATGTTAGGAAAAACTCCACGTTCCTCTGAAGACCACTTCTTGGATATAAATATTTTCTTGAAAATTAGATTCAAGAAGAAAAACACGTTTATATATAATAATTTTCCTGCTCTATTCTGTGTAATTCGAGTTTCAGATAGCTTGGTATTATGTGTTCGTTCCCATTCAACTCTATTTAAATTATTATAATGTATATGAAAGTGTAAAATCAGCTCATTTTCAACTACTTTTTATGCCAATTGCCGTGGTTAAGTTCGTGAGTACATAAGGAACTAGATGTATCTTTCCTTTAAATTGAGATATTTGATTTTAGGGTCTCAACAGAAATTTTCCAAACCATCTAAGTATTTATTTTTGTGGTTTTAATATAAAGCAAAGTAAGTGTGAGAGTGTTTACATTCAGAAAAGTAACACCCTTAATGGATGTCCTTAACCTTTCTGCTGTAGAGATAATCGATAAAATGGAAGTGGGTTTTGTTTTGTCCTCTGTTTATCAGTTTCGAGGAAGCGACAGTTCCTTTTCGGAAGGAAACTCTGTAAAGTTTGACACGCCTCTACCCACCTCAATTTACCACAAAATTATCTCAGGGGGGTTCTGAGGCATCTCTTTATAGAGCGGACCATCTTGTGTTACGAGAAGGACCGTAAATTGTTGTTCTAATATCACAAGAACAATTATTGAACCTCTTGTTTCTCAGCTTTGCCCTCCATATCTTGTAGATAGATAAACATGACCTACGTGAATTATGGGCAATCGATAAGGAAGTGAGACATTGGACACTACAAATGTTTGTTGCACCATTAACTTGGCGGGGTAAATATTGAGCTAGCTTACTGGCCGATTCTACCCCTTCCCCCCTCCCCTTTTCCAACCCTCCAACATTCACTTATTACATTACTCCTTTACACCGCCCCCTCCTCCGCCTCCCCCTCATCCCATCAATTCGTTCTCACACCGCCTTCATTGATTCCCTTGGCACTAACACTTGTGTACTTCCCCTCCCCTCTTATTGCCTCCTTTCCTATCAAGCACGCCATGTCATTAACGCGGGAAATCTATTTAGTTTCAGGGCAATTTGAAATGTTATGTAAATAATGGTCAAGATATTAAGCTGGATTTATGAAAGTTACCATATACTTCCCTTATGTACGTATACCATGGAGACTACTGTAAATTGTGCCGAAATATTATCTTTATTTTACAAGTTATAATTTATTCACGACTTTAACAACGAAGGTATTTTCTTTGATTGATCTGATAGGATAACATATTTTAATAACTCTTTAAATCCAATAAGATTTTGTTTAGTGATAAAATGTTAAAATATGTAATTTGGCGATACATTTAGGGTTAGATCCCTATAAATACCGATCCCAATATAGTGACGTAGCATACAAGCTTGTGTGTGTGTTGTGTGTGTGTGTGTGTGTGTGGTGTGCGGGGGGTCAACTGACTGGGAGTCCGAAGGTCCTGACCGGGTAGAATTTGAGACAATGGATGACATTTGAAGTTATTAATTGAAGGTTTATTTTTCATGGCTAGTACTTTTTTGTATGTCTTTCTTGGTCGAAATATATAGTAACAATATATTAGTAGGAACTTGTGTAATGGTAGGGTAAATGGGAGGTGAAATGGCGAAGTGCGTAATAGGTGGAATCCGAACCACGGTGGAGGCTTGGCATTCCCCACATTCACAAGTTGTTATTAATATACGTCTTGTCAGATGGGAAGGAACATTTTATAGGCAATGATACTATCCTGTGGTATTTGTGATGTTTTTATCAGCTTGGCTCCCTAGCAGAAAAGGAAATCAGAAGCCCCCTCCAAAAAAATTCCAAAACTGGTTGCCCCTAGAAGCTATTTAGAGTGGTACACAATTGGAAAAATTTAAGAAAATTATACTCTTATAAATGTTATTTGAAGTGGTTCTCACACAGAAGATTTTTTTTTAATTTGAAATTTTCTAGACGCTTCGCAAAGGAAATTTTTTGAAAATGCATTATATGTAGATGCTATTAAATGTGATTTTTCTCTAATTTTTGATTATTAGACGTCTCTATAAACATTTTAGAGTGGTAACTTAGTGGCCATTTTTTATAATTTGATGCCCATAGAAGATAAATTTTGATTTTTTAAAACTTAGTTAGTGTTTAGTGAATACAACCAAATAAATAGTTCTTACATGTATGTAGGTGTTACGGGTCTTACTTAATGTCAGGGTTATCCACAACTTACAATAAGGATACTTTTGAATGTGGGTAATGTCAGGCCTCCACCGTGTTTCGGATTTCACGTTAAACTGTAGGTTCTCCATTTCATTTCACAATCACCCTACTATTTACACATTAGTGTAAGTGCGTATAACCCGAACGGGTAGTAAGACACGGTGCTAATAATATAATAATAATAATAAATAATAATAATAATAATAATAATAATAATATATAATAATAATAATAATAACATAGGATACTGTATGGAGGGTGTAAAACAACTTTACACATCAAAATGACTTACTA
The DNA here is from genome assembly GCA_039000515.1 of Timema cristinae. Lineage (NCBI taxonomy): Eukaryota > Metazoa > Arthropoda > Insecta > Phasmatodea > Timematidae > Timema > Timema cristinae. The sequence continues at coordinate 22,314,183 of JBCFYV010000012.1, read as the reverse complement.
TAGTATTTAAACGAGGAAACCTCTCAAATACAGAACTAATACTCGTTTGAAAGTTTTAATTAAAAACACAATTTAGATTGTTTGGATTATAGGTCGTTATCAGTAGTACGCAAAATAACCCATTACAAGGTTTTTGTTTTAGGCTTAATCACAATTTAAATTTATTCTGGGCCTCTTGACAAATACCCTACACACAATAATGTAACATAAGGCTAAAGATTAAAATATTAGCCCTACAATCTGGTGTACTTTCATTATGAAGTATATCATCCAGAGTAGTGACTGAATAGAATTTTAAGATCAGCTGATTTCTTCTGATAAAATCTATTTATTTCACACAATTTCAAACAGTGCTGATAGGGCCTACACTTAAAGAATAATTTCCCAGGTTCTTCAGACCAAAGAATATTTACTTTCCCAGTATTTTTTAATAAAATCTATAGGCCAACATACATAATCTCATAATTTGCATTGCCTTCTATTAAATTATTTGCAAAAAGATCATCAATAAATCACACTAGTTGGGGATTGAACTAATAGTAAAGACTTTTTAATACTCTCTCCTTTGTATATCACAAATTATTGTAAAAATAATAAATCTAAAAGATTCAATTAAATTTTATAATTTATCTGAATTCTCCTTGACTTTTAATGTCACACGCAATAAAATCCCCGTTTAGGGTTTTCTCTATTTTCGTATACACTCCGTTTTCCCTGAAAGGAAACAGTCTTAATTTCATGAGAATAGAGAGAATTTAATTTTGGAGAGCTCCAAATTGTAAGTCTTCTGAGAAATAAAAAATTATTTAAAAATGTGGTGATGGGGCCTGATTTGTGTGATGAGGGGAAGGGGAAATATCAATACTTATCTATTTTAGGAACTTTTTTCCCTCTCATTAAATGAGAGGGAAAAAATGGAAATTAATTAAAAAATGGAAGGTCCTTGAATGTTTTTTTATTTGTTTTTCTTTCTTCCAGTTAATATTTGAAAATTAGATGTCCTAGAACCTAATTGAAGTGGTCCTCAAAAGTGAAGAGTTTTTGAAAATTATACTAATTTAAGATAACTTTAGTGTAGAGCTCACCCCGAATTTTTTAAATTTGTATAATTCTAGAGGATATTTGGAATAGTCCTCCAGCAAATTTTTGAAAATTGGATGCATCTAAAAGCTATTTTAAGTATTGTTAGACCAGATTTGTTCTTAAATTAGATTCCCTAGAAATAATTTTAATATAGTGGCCCTACTCCAGAAATTTTTAGAAGGTTCTTAAACTTTTTTTTTTTTACTGTAAAAGTTAGATGCCCCTAGAAGCTATTTGAAGTGTTTTTCTCCTGACACATATTTGAAAAATGGATGCTTTAAAATGATAAACTACAATCTCTGAAGATTGGATTGCAAATAAATAATTTTACGAACATTCTTTTACTATCAATATTAAAAACCTCAGACATTTTTGGGAAGATGTGGAGGGTTTTAACCCTATAAATACTATTTTTCTTACAAACCATGCATACAAAATCAAAACATTTAGTCAATAATTTACCACATTATTTGACTCTCAGTCACATAGCAAAACATTTGTTGCTGATGTACTGTTTCTTTATTTCATGAGAAGTACACAGCTTGTGGAGACATTAGAAGCACTTTCTGAATTAAATGATTTTTCGCCGCATCTGTCACAAGAGAAGGGTTTTCCACAAGACTATCAATCGAAATCGTATTCACTATCCTCATTGTCTGTTGATACAAATGGTCTCATCATCAGCTGAACTGTTACTTGAAGAATCAAGCTTTGGCTTTCTTCGGTTTTGCGGTCGACCAGACATTTTCTCTGAATATCTGACATGGCGGCTTAAAAATCTTATGAGTAAGCCTTGAAAACTGAGAATAGTTTTCCAGGAGCTGAAGACGAATTTTAGCTTGTTGGATTAGAACTTAAAGTAACTTTGAAGGATGTTTTTGAGGCTTCCTCAGATAGTTTAGACCTCAATTCTTATTTAGAGGAAGGTAAGAATAAACAAATGGAAGTTTCTTCCAATAACTCTTTGAAGGTTTGATGTCAGCATACATTACTTTACGTGTTTTCTCTGTAGCTTCCACATAGCCTACCATAATCAGTAAAGCAACCTCAAGTTTTCAAACAATATGAATGGTATTATATTTTGAGAACCAATTCTCAACAACTTTCACGTAATGTGCCTTAAGAGGAAACATTAACGATACATCCATGAAATGCATCTTTTTGTTGAATGCGAAGACAATTAAACAATATAGACGATAGTATATTGGGGTATGTTGATCAGATGGATGTTGTAAGTGTATGAATAGAGGATATCAATGACGGGGACAACTGTGTTCTTTAGTTGACCTCACTATAATGAAGACATGTTCCAGCCACCTGGAAAAAAAGGGAACTCTGATCAACCCACTTTTAGACTCCACCTATCGAACCAGGAGGTGTTCGATCTTGCAGTTACACCTGCTACTGATTTTGAAGAAATATTAACATAGGAGGGACAAACTGTCCTGCTAAAACATTCAACAGACTGCAGTGATTGTTGATCCTTGTTCTCCAGCAGTCAGCTTGTGTACTCCTTTTTACATTTGGCTGGTATTATTTTAGTCACTTTATTTTGTACGAAAGAAATACCTGTTCTATCAAAAATAAATATTCTTGAAGGATGAGAATAGACCTTTCTAGCACCGGTTTGTATATGTAAAAAACTTCTAAATGCCTTTAGGGGTGAATCCTTTAATTCTAACAAGTAATCAAATCTGTGTTTTTCTAACTTAAATGTATGGGTTCAATTTCAAGAACAGACCCTGCCAGTTTTAGCGATCATATCCTGTCTCCGTAGAAAAGGTGCGGGGAAGTTCGTTCCTGATAGCTAACTAGAAAGCAATCCTCTTAATATTGCCAAGAGTCATTCTATAATAATTCCTTTCAATTTCCATAAATTAATCGGCCAGACATTTTTAAACCTCCTCAGTTAAAATGAGTTTCCATCATAATTTCTTTTTCACAAATTCTTCAGATGGAACTCTAGACTTTAGATAATTTTTCAAAATTGTTCTTGGTGTGTTAATCGACTTTGTGGCAGTTTTGTACCCCATCTTTTTATCACTTAAAGCTTTAATGGCTTATATTCTCGACTCCTTGTTCCGCTCTAAGTTTTCCCATCTAGAAACACTCCAATATAAAAATATTACACCAATTGACACATAGTTCTAAATTTCGTCCAAGGGACTGAATTTGGAATTCTCCTGGAGTCCAGAATCTTGGCCAGTGTACACAAACAATATGGCTACTTGTTTCTAAAAGCACGTTTTACCCCCCAATCTTAAACTGAAGTATTTAAGTAATTGACATCCTAAGCTGCATATTACAGATAGCTCGTGGTTTATTTACATAGACTAGATTAGACTTTGGGAATATGCACACAATAATAAATCGAGCATTTACAAAAAATACATTTTTGGTGCATGGACAAACATAGCGTCACCAGCTCACGATACACTCGTTACTGTGTTAATGGCGAGGTATTCAACTGGCTCCAGCGCTCATGGGACGATAAGTAATAAGAATAAGAACAAAGTAAAAAGATATTAATGTCAACCGTCAGAAAATATGTGTGTATATTTTATGGCTAAAGATTTAGTCCTCCAGAATCTTCTCTAAACAAATCAAACTTTTTGACCTCGTGGTAAGATCAAACAAACACATGTTGACTGGAGGTGAAGAGAATAGAATGAAGCTCACAGCGGGTTGACAATAATAACAGCCAGGGACAGAGAATAAGGGATGGAATGGAAATAAAAGAGCGTTACGTCATTAGAAGATTGGAGAGTGGAGGTGGAAAAAATGTGTGGAAATATTGATAGGGGCAGATAATTAAAATGCAGGAACAAAATTAACATATCATCATGCGAGTAAATCTTCACTAAAACAAATATAATAGCTTCAGCTATTTGATTCTTAACATATGGGGTTTAAATAATATTGGGAGATTTACAACACTAAATCGAATAATTAAAATCACTCTCAGTGAATCCAGCTGATATTCTAACCTCTACGATCCCTTCACGCCCAGTCTATTGGTGAAGTATATTAATTAGTGCTCGGTGTGGAAAAGGTAGTTTTAATTGACACATTCATAATCATAATTTGAATAGGTATACATGTAGTTTAGGCTTAATTGTATTTAATTTATATGATCTATTAATAAAATAAGATATAATGAAATGCGATTTTGGGAATATTGAAATTCATGTCTGTAAAGAGGCCTGTTTCAAAACGAAGGTATCATAGTTTCATACCAAGCAGGTATTCTTGTGATATTTATTATAAACATACATTTGTATCTTGTTTAATATAAGCTTTTTTTAAGGAATTGCTTAAACCCCTTAAGAGTATTATTATAAAGTTGTTTGAATATATCTTATATAATTCTTAACCGTTTATTAATATTCATCACAAACTATTTCTAGCAATTGGTGTTTTGTTTGATATTTGGAGTTAGGTAAAAATTCATGTTTATAACCTTTATTATGTTTTTTATTTAAAGAAAGGCTTAAGTAAATTAACAAGTCACATTTTTTTTCAAGCTAAGTAATGTTTTTCTTTTCATAAATAGTTAGTATTTCTAAAAAAAATTCAAACAAATAATAAAATCATTTTGAGTTTAATATATATAACATTATATAAATAAAGTGTAACGCCACGTCGAATTGTACGCTTTTTTCTTACAGTAGTTTCAGTTGATAATATTACCCAAATTAGGGTATACCATAAATTATATTTTAAATTTTAATTGCATAGTAATTATTCAGAATTTAAAAATGAGCCACAGAATTTAAACATTTGTATGGATATGTGTAAGAGTGGGGTCATTTCGCAGGTATTTACGTGTTTCAATAATTGCTCTATTTCACCATTCATCACTACGTTTTAATTAAATTTTAAAAATCAATCCCATGGTATCGAAAGGGAGCTATTGAAAAACTACAAAATGTGTTCAAGATAATTTATTTCAAAATTTAATGCTCGAATGACAAATTACATATAGCACGTGACCTCATAGAAATATGAGTATTGACATCACGTTAGAGCGTTTGTAGGCAAACAATTGATCTAAAAAAGGGGTTGCAAGGGAGTAAATTATGTGACTAAAGATATTTATTTGTTAATACATTATTGAGTTTGGTTGGCCTAGTTTGAGATCAACTCTAAATATATTCCAATACTCTATCAATTTAAATGTATAGGACGAGCTATGGTTTTAGTGATAAGATGTCAAATTTATTTATTTTGTGTGTGGGGGTATTAATTTGTAACATATAAAGAATATTTTGCATCATATGAATTATAAATGTGATTAGCCCACATCGGTAAAATTCAATTCTACACTCCAATCCTTCAGCACCCGATGGCTAATAAACGTTTAATTTCACTAATTAACTAAGGATAATATAATAAATAGTAAATTTACCCTTTTCGTTTGCCACTTGGTCTAACGCGCTACTCTCATGTTTGACTAGACTACCAAGGACGTGGATATGGGCTTATATCCCGATCAAATGCACTTGGGGGAGGGTGTATTTCCCTAAATTGCTTTCCACACATACCATAGCTAATGCGGGTGCACTTATTCTCAAGTATACCTTCCTAATAACGTATCTATTGGTGTAATTAGCACATAGGCGTATAACCTGAACGGTTATTAAGATGTATTTCTAAAAAAAATATTTTAAAGTAAATTTACCTGTATGATGTGGAAAGAGAGATAAAACATTTAGAAATACCAGCCTCAGTGCACCCGGTTAGGTTCTAACCCTGATCTCCCCATCTATAATAGTATAGCTATAGCGATAATGGTGCCTTAGACATACAACCACCGATACGCTATCTGAAGTTGTTTGAAACATGGTATATTAAAGGTTTGGCCTTTGTTTATTACTTGCATTCTATAATTAAATTAGTATAATAAGCAAATAAATTATTAAACAACGAACAAAATACAAAATAACAACTGGACTTTTTTGATTGAGTTGTGTAATTGCGCCCATGCTTGAGAGACTGACGGGTATCGAATTTTATGTGAGGAAACGGCTGTATCCTGCGAACATGGCAAAACTCGTATAAATTATTGCAAACACAACAAAAATGTTATGGCCATCTACATGTCCAATGTCCAGATTGTGAACAAGTAAAATAAGAAAACTTGCAGGAATTTCTACGTAAGGGTGTTAACATGGTGTAAGGGGTTACTGGTAGCACACCCAACCACAACCAACATTGATTGAAAGGCCCTAAAATTTGGCATTTTGAAGTATATCTCATTTTATTAAATTTATAAATAATCATCTAGAAATATACCAAAACCTTCCAATTATACTTTTTTTTAATTATTACTGCGTAGTTGATCTCTAATTAACTACCAAACAGAATGATAATATAAATATATTTTAACATTTTTACCACCGCCATTGCGGCAATAGGAGTGCCCAGTTTTTAAATAACAGGCCTACCATGAAAATCGGATTATAACTCCTTTCTACAAGCATTAGTTTCACTTAGCAATGTTTTCTTTGTTTTCACAGAAATGTAAGTCTTACCTTAACAGACTACACTATGTGGCAGGGTGGTAAAAAATATGCTCATAGTGTAATTTGTCATGTAAGGACTGCTACATTTCGAGGTAAACGAAGTGTACCTAGTGACACGTTAATACTACAAAGAGTGAATCAATAACACAGATAACAATTAATACAATTAATTGAACAGTTCACGAGAAAAAACTTTCCACTATTGTAGGATGTTTGCTATATTAAGCTCACGTTGAGTTGACACCATCTAAAACCTTATAACATCCATTTCCTGTTTCAATTGCATAATACGGCACTCGAAGCTCAAATAAATCGCTGGAATGATACCTTATTCTGTAATAAAGCTGAATTTACGCTACTCGTTAAGAACTACATTCAAAAAAGTGGTACCTACAAAGAGTTATTTCACAATAAGTTTGGCTGCAAAGTTTGTTGAATGTATCACATTGAAGAATTACGGTTTATTTCTTGCACCACGATGGGCGCTAATTGAAACGTTACTGTTTTATTCGCCTCGCATTGGGCGTTAATTGAAGAATTATGGTTTTATTACTGCCCCACGTTGGGCGCCAATTGAAGAATTACGGTTTTATTTCTTGCACCGCGATGGGCGTCATTTGAAGAATTATAGTTTTATTCACCTCGCATTGGGTGCTAATATATGTGTTTCTGTTTAATTAGCTGATAATTGCCCCATGATCGAGCACTAATTAAAACGGTACGGTACGTTGATGATATATTTGGTAATTATAGCCTGTGATTGAGCGCCAATTGTTAAAACTCTTGAAATAATACACAATTATTAGGATAGATGTGATTTTATTTTAATTTCACTATTGTTTTGATCGTAGAACTGATCATGTTAATAATTTCGAGACGCGACTGATAATGATAACACGAACGTACGGAGCTAGTGAGCAGTCTAATGAGCCACTATGTGAGCCACTCTATGAGCCAATGTCGATTTATTTCACCACGCCGAGTATTTAACTCACTTCGAAAAGAACATTCTAGAAGATGTTATAAAAAAATAAAATACAAAAAAAATATCTCTGTGGCAGTAGAAGGTCCGAGAGCCGGAAACTGCCTTAAATTACCTTTTAAAATTTCTATTCGAACTTTCCAGAACAGGAAGTTAATATTTAAAAACCTTAAATTGTCATATTGACTCTACCAACTTCACGCGCTCTGACGTCACTTGTCAATGGCTCGTGCCTTCTTAGAAGGAGAACTGCTTTAAGCACCACGTAATATATTATAAATTTCAAATAAAATTAAATGCGTTTATAAAATTAGGACGATATTATTGTCAATGCTCTCACATATTCTTTAGGGGAAATTCAGTTACATTACAACATGTATCACATGAGTAGTTTTAATTTGAGGGGATCATCTTCTTGGTCGTTGAAACTCAAAAGAGGTAGGTCATCATTCACAAAATATTCAAGTTAGCGTTTATTTCCAAATAGAGGTTAACACAAAATGAAGCTTGAAGATAACAAAACCACTCTTGGTAAAGGTACCATAAAAACTCTTAAAGAATAAACGGAATAAATTAAAAACATGCGTAATAATATAAACTTATTTAATTTTTAACAAAGTCTTACGTGGAATCCTATAACTAATTTTAAGATAGAATAGTCGAGAAGTAATTCATAAACTCCAGAAACCAAGTTAGTGAGTGTATCTTCCCAGCAGTAGGGGAAAAATAGTAAAAAGAAAATTACAAATTACAATACAATTAGTTTTGTAACCATTCTGTCAAATGTCTTCACTCGATTCCTAAAGATATATTATTTGACCCTATGCTAGTTGCCTTTATTTCCCGGGTATTTAGCTCTTAGTGATTAACTAAAATATTTTGACTTTTAATAGGGGAAAATGTCAATTTTAAAAAAAATTCACAAGTACTTATATTTATGAATAGATTCATCACAAATTGTTTGGTATTCATTCCATTAGACACCAATGTCGAGTACTGTTAAAAGATTGATCAATATTTTACCCAAGTGCAAAATATGATTGGCAATATATCTTAGCTAGATAGGCAGAAACCTTAAGGTAAGATTATAGGAAATTAAATCTAGACTTCCCCAAACAAATTTAGTAATTTGTTACTGTGGCCTGACAAAAATTTTTGAATTTATAAGGATCATTTGTATGTCTTAAAGTAAGGAGCTATATTTTGGTAAAAAAAAATATCGCAGTATTAGTACTGCTACCTTCAGGTGCTGCAGGCAAGTTGCGACCGCACGAGTTGTTTACCTGTAAATATACAGTTGAATTGTGACCCTACATTTTTAGTGCTATGTACAAATTGCGGTCCGGGATGTTAACCTTATCTAACTTAACAAACCTCCAAATTGTTGCCAAAAACATTGAATGACAATAGGTAGCTGAGGAAGTTTGGATATTACGAGGGATGTCGATGAGACGATGATAGTTTATATCTGAAATTTAAGACATAATGATAGAAAGACCACTGATAATTAGGTGGACCCAACTCAAACCTTTCAAGGGATTGGGCTGCAATTCGTGCTTATCTCTATCTAAAAAATCCGGGACGTAAATCATACACGATTTAGAGATTGGGATGCAACTCACACAGCCTTCAGGAATCATATGAACTTAATTTAAAAAATGAATTTATGTATCACAGAAGAAACATAAGTTCTTCGACGTTAACAAGACCATAAGTTTATACCCCGAATGGTTGGTAAGACACGGTGCTAAAAATAAACATGAATAACTAAATGTTAACGTTTAAAGGAAATCAATAACTTAATATACGTTCATGAAGGTCTTTAACTTGGGGTAAATTACATATTATAATTGATTAAAGACCATTCATATGTTAAATTCAGAAGTTCAGTTCTACTTGCGATGTCACAATCGATATTAACTCACTCTTGGTCTGTATCCTTGAGAACACGTGGGATATTTCAACAGATTAAATAAACGATTCACTCGTTCAACAACTAACATATCTTTTATGTGATTTTTGAATATTTTTTTAAGGACACTGTGATTTTCACACTAACGTGAAGTTTGGTACCAAAAAGTGTTTATTCAACGTATATTTTAAAAATTAAAATCAATGGAGACAAGGCTGTACAAATATCCTGGATTAGTAGAAGTGAATTAAGGTAAATAATAGTGGAATTTTGGTAGAAATGTAAATTTATAAAATACATATATAATTATAATTATGCAATAATCATAAAAATGTAATATATTTATTGCTATTATTTGTTATTGACAGTACACATTATGTAGTGGCAGGTGTAGCTAGTATTTTTAGTGTATATATTAAGGTTCTTATAGCTACTTGTGTAAATTTCTCCTACTACAAATGTGTTCAATAAAATTATAATAGTCATCGTATATTTTCACTCTACATTCACCGTTGTGTGCAATAAAAATTTATTCACCATCGTGTAAATCACACTATATCAACCATAGTTTGCAATAAAGATACATCCACCGAAATATGAAATAACAAGTATATCAACTATTGTATACAATCACACGTTTTCCGCCCAAGTATGCACAAAACTAGATACACTTTGGTGAACAATCACCCCCCTTGTACACCATCGTGTGCGATCACACTATATCCCATATCGTGTTCAATCACACAGTACTTTCCATCATGTCCTATCCCACTATATCCTTTATTGTGTATAATCACACTTTATCAAACATTGTGTGAAATCACACTATGCCTATCATAATGTAAGCTCACACAATGTCTTATATAATGTACAGTCAGACTTTAGCCACAATAAATATGTGTCATCATGAAATATCTACCATCGTGTGACCTCACAGTATAATAATCTTCGTATACTTTCACACTTGATTCACAGTTGCATATAATCACACTATATCCACTAGCGTGTGCTATCCCATTCTATTCAATATAGTGTGCATTCACACTTAAATATCATTGTGTGCAATCACACAGTCCATATCATCGTGTAAACTAACATAATATATACTATCGTGTACAATCATTCTGTACCCAAAATAATTTTGACTAATCATATGATAGCTACCATCGTGTGTAATCACACTATATTTACCGTAGTTTTTAATAACACTGCACACAATAAAGTGTACTATCAGACAATACTTATAATCATGTGTAAAAAGAAAATACTTACCACCATGTGTGAATCATTCTGTAACAACATTTGACCCAAAAAAATACATATTATATTATTCTTTTAAAACAAATAAATACATTTTTATAAAGATTAATCATATAACTAAACACTGTCAAAGACTCTATTAATTTCTAATTGTAAAAGGCTGAACTTGGAGTTATCTAAATATAACTAGTTAAGAATTTTATTAATTTAGGTATTTACTTATTAAAATATTAACTTAGTTAAATGGCAATCTGATGTAGATAACTCAATCTATTTTATGTGTTATTAAGTTATAATAAAACCATAATGGAGTTATGGAAATGGTACAAGTATGGTTTGGATTTCAACTTATTCTGAAGGCTCTAGGAAATATCCAAACTGAATAAACTTTATTACCAAGAAACAGCATTTATATATTATTGGAACTAATTTAAAAATAGATATATATATTAATCAATAAGACTTGTGGCATTTAAAAAATATTCAGATTAAACTTAATTTGATTTAAATATGTTTCCTCCACTTTAGTAAATTTGGATGAAGATTAATTGGTTTAGAATTAGGAAAACGTGTTATTGGATTAACTAAAATACCATACAAGAAAAATCCTCGCTAGCATTCCTTTAGGTGAATCGCTTTGTCGATTATAGACAAGGAAGATTAAACTATTTGTAGTTGAACAATTGGGTGAAATATTTTGTAGATGAAAGACAAAGGGAAATTATTTGTAGATGAATTTATGGACCCAACTATTTGTATAAGAAAAAAATCAAACTATTTATAGAAGAAAATGGGATCAAAACATTTATAGAAGTAAACTGTTAACAAACTATTAGTAGAGGAATAATTCCTATAATTATTACTGGTATAAAATTATTGTAGAAGAAATATTGGATCAAACCACTTTGGAGGTATAACTGAACCAAACATTTTTTACAGGAAATATTGGTCTGAATTAATTTTTTTGTAGAAGAAAGACTTGATAAATCTATTTTGAAGGTATGACTGAAACCATTTATTAGTAGAGAAAAGACTGGTTGAAGTAATATGTATATAAAATACTTGTTCAAACTACTTTTAGTTAAGATACATTTTTTACATCCATTACAGTTTCCAACCTATGGCCTAGGTCAGTTTTTTTAGTCAAGCCATTTATTTTCCACTAACGGCTTGTTAGGCCTTTCGTAGCTTCATAGGCCTTATAATTTAGATTAAAGAAACGATCAAACTTATAGCAAATTAAATACTGCATGAAACTATTTGCAGATGAAATATTGCATGAAACCATTTGTAGATAAAATATTGGATGAAACCATTTGTAGAAGTTAAACGTGAACAAACTATTTATAAAGGCAAGACTGCTTTAAACTATATTTGAATTAAATACTGAATCAAATTGTCGATGAAAGAATTCACTATAATATTTATAGATTAAAGATTGGACCAAATATTTCACAGATAACAGAATGGATTAAATTATTTGAAGACAAAAGTCAAGGTCAAACTATTTACAGATCAAAGACTTGAGTACACTATTTGTAGAGAAAGGATGAGATAAAGTTATGTATAACTGTTGTACATAAATTACGTAACTTATTGTGGTTTGAAAAGTATCAACGAAGTGAAACGGCTTATAAATGAAAAATAGTGTAGATAAATCTTTCATAATAATTTATTGGATAAAAACTTCTGATCTAAATTATTGAGAGTTAAACGTTTCAATTACAAAATAATATAAAATAAAAGGTTTTGATGTAATAAAATATTATTTAGAGGCCATAAATATTAAAAAATATGAGTTACACTACTCGAATAGAAATAGAGATATAAATTAGCCTCCATATTAGTTATAAAAAATTGAATTAAATATACCATAAATGAACTTTTGGTCTTAGGACTGAGCAATGGTTGTACTTGTGGTATACTGGCAAAAATGTGCCAACACCGATCTCAGTATAACATACTTACCATAAGCAACGAATAATATCATGGGTCTGGGCATAATCAAGGCTAGTAACCTAGCCTATGTTAATATAATAATTACTTAAAGAAATTGTTCAAACTGTACTATTTACTAAAGCTATGAAGTCCAGCTGATGTTAAATCTGAAGGGTCCATCTGAATGTATAAATTTAAATAATTTATCACTTTAGTTTTTACAAGTGTTCAAAATAGGTTGAATCACTATCTACTGATATCACATTTATACTCTGGTCTTAATTACTCGTTCATAAGCCTTTTTGGAACCACGTGGATAATACACATTTGCCTCGGCAGAGTCGAGTTAGTGTACAAGCTGTGTGTTGATATAACCCTGTGATTAGAAGATCTACGTTAAATATCTTATTATTACTACCGTGAATACTGGCCGTAAATGGTTGTTGAAGGCTAACTCACTTTTACATTTTGTGGAAATAATTGAAACAATAATTCAATGTAGGCCTATATGTGATTAACATTTATTTCACTCTAACAGAAACAAGTTGGTAAATGTCAAATTGTGACATATTCTTATGCCAAGTTGATAGAATGCTAACATTAAAAATTTTAAAATTCCTATGAGTTTAAAACATTATGGTTTACCATAATAACATCAACTGTGCTAAGAAAAATATCTATAATTTTGGAAACTTTATCAACTACCCACCATTCTCATGCGAAATGCCCCCTTAGTCAACTTTCTCTCTAGTCCATCGAGAACCTTGCTATAATAATATCCATACATTCACCGACTAACGTAATTCATTTAATAGATATTATTCCATGAGAAATATCATAAATTAATATATGTATTGAATATGTTTATAATATGGTTGTGTATACGACTCATCAAATATATTTCATTAATTTATTCTTAATTCAAATACAAATGGGTCTTTAATTTTTTTTATCGACATTGTAGCTAATTTACTTTAACACGTTCACCCTATTTAACCTATATATTACTATAAAAATATTGACAAAACTGCTCATATTTACTTTAATTCAATATAGAATAAGAACCAGATAACCATAATTTTAATTTTAATCATTTCCTTACACTCTTAAACCACTTGTCTCCTAATTTTTTATCCACGCATTCACGTATAAGAAATAATTATCAAAATATAGACTCATGGCAAAAAGATAAGAAAATTAATTTAACCTTTAATTTTTAAACCTATGATTTTGTGTTATGTATTCAATAAACTTACTAAAAGTATCAAATTGTCAATACAATAGTGGTCTTAACTGCAAAAGTGTGTGTGTTTTTTAAATACTAACCATAATTTTATTTATTGGCGGGAAACTTAATACGATTATATTAACCCTATAAGATTTGCCGTGGCTATGCTTTTGATCAATATCTTTAACTTAATGCTATGTTGATACTAATTATTAATATTATTTATATCAATGATTTTATTATTACATTTTATCACCATTTATGTAAAATAAACATACTTAAACATTTACGAACAGAAAGAAGTGTGCTTCTCACCGAGTAGAGCAGATGTAAGCAACAATGCCACCAGCTGATAGCAACAGTTCAACAACCTTGATACAGTACTGACCATCTTTTAAACCCTTTACAAATACTACCAAACATAAAAGAATAACACAAAACTTCTCTACCGACACACGCTCGACATAGACACGATGGTGGGAAGTCAACGGGGAAATAAGAAAAAAAAAAAAGGTTATCACTTCACTTCAACGATGGTCTCCTACTTATAATAAAGGAAGAGTGTTTGTTAAAGAATGAACCGGTAATCACGCATGTCATCTTTCACGGACTGACAGAACATGCGTTTGGGCCGGCCTGGTCGCTTCTGTTCTGAATGTTCGAAAGGTGGTCCTATTTGACTGTCAGACGGTTTGACTGCACCCAACCACCCTCTACCAAACACTGACGGGACTAGAACGATACCGCACGCAGCAGTGAGCACTACTGAACTCGCTCAAATTGTGACGTCACACACCATGGCGACGCACATCGGGCGTCGCAGGAAACTTTTCATCCCTTTCGAGGAGAAGGGTGTGAAGGGGGAAGTAGGGTAGTGGATCGTAACGAACAACTATGACGCATTGGATATGAAGAACTAAGTTTCTGTACACAAACAAACTAGCAACATTACATGGGGCACTGGCCCTTTTGACACCACATTTTATTTTCCTCTGAAATAAAAGCAAATAATGCCAAATTTCAGTCCTTGTATTATTAATATTCCATTAGGAAAAATGTAAACAACGAAGACATTTCGTTAAGTGTTTAAATTACCAAACCACAGGTCGGTCAGAGGGGTCAAACTAGCAAAACTATGAATTTATGGAAGGGATGTCAAGGCTAGAATTTCCGCAGGTTGACTTGGGATTTATTTCACAATTGTGATATATCATAGCTTTGTTTTATTCCCTCTCCTCGCTAATGAACTTTCACGAATAATTAAAGTTTGTAAGTAAGAAAATATATCCTAGAAATGAGGGTTTAAATTATTTAAAACAAATAATAATATAGTTTTCTTAAAAAATGTTTGGTTTTAGAGGTATAATAATTGAATGAGTTCTTATTTGTGGGAACCTTTCAATTTTTACAAGTGTTAGAATATTTCTCCTAAATGATAATTTCCTCATTACTTCCTAATGCACTGAACGAGTAGTTGAACGCGGTTACAAGTTATAAGTTTCCTTTACCTTACACAGAAATTTACTGTATTGTAATAATAAGGAGTTTCTTCCAACTCTTGATAAACGTGTGTTGATTTATTAACAAAGTAGCTTAGTTTAGTTTGCTAGTCGATAATAGAGACGGTTTTCAATAGTAATCTTTCAGTACAACATCGCATTTCATTCCTAAGACCTGATATGATGAAACGCCGAAAAATGTGTTGTTTCAAGACTACGATGATATAGTCATCTTATACAATCTGGAGACGGGATCCACAAATATTCAGATAAAGACTGTTAAACCTTTTTAATAGAAATTATCTCCATCCTGTTACATAACAATTTGATATTTTCAACTTCCTTAAGAATTACTAATAATATAATACTATTAACCTAATACTTTTGTTATTATTAACACTTTAGCTAAATAATTTTCTCGTAAAATATTTTCTGGATATTACATATGCAATTATAAGTTTAAGTACTAAATTTCACATTTTATTCGTCTATTCTTGTATTGTTACTAATAATAAAAAAAATCTGTACCACATTTTAAAGCGCTACATGTTAAGAAATTTATTGTCACCTTTAAATATGTGTTTATCGTTATAGTTTTCACTTTATTATTTAATTTAACGATGTTATTTAAATACAAACCAACTTTTCACTTTATATCTTTAATTAATTTTGATATCAACATATTTATCCTTTTATATCTTTCACAAATCATAGTAAAATAAGTTTGTAACTATAGATTAATAATGTCAGTTTATAATATTATTTCAAATATAAAATTAAAGTTTCTTATTGTTTTGTGTATTGAAATTCATTCATTATCTTTTGGCTCTTTTATCCTCTATTATATTTGTTACTTGCTGCCATAATAAACTCATTTTAGCTTATCCTGACGAGGCCTATTTGACGTAGAGTTGTTTTAATAAAATATCAAGTTAATTTATATGTAATATTTAATTTCTTTTTTTATGTTATTAATAATTAATAGTTAACTTCAAACTTTAGACTTATTTCAAATAAAGATCTTTCTATACACATCTACCTTTCTAATTTCATAAAGTTATTTAAGACTATATAAGGAACTTGGATAGTTTCCGTGGTAAACTTAGTTTCAAATTGACATTATAATTAGGTGCATGGTTCTCCCAATTTGAATAGGTAGAGTATCTCACTGAACACGTAATCTATTCGTGCGACAAAAAAAAAGTGAACGGAAGTTAGCCTCTCTCTATTCACGTCATAGTTCACTCCATCACAAGAAACGTCATTTCCGTTACATTTTCAATGTGTTATTTACATATAAGTAAATTTATATAACACTCAAAAAACAACTTATATAAATGTCGAACCAAAATTGAGCAACCCGAACAGGCGGGCAAGTGAAGTGAACTAAGCCCCAACCTCATCTGGCCTGGTTTGGCTATGACAAGGAGCGTGGGGTTCAAATCAAGGAAAAGTAAAGTAAAGATAGTATTTCCTAATTAAATTTCCATTAACACTTCATGACAATTATGTCACAATTATCTTATCTCTAATCTCCTCATGATATCTTATTAGAAAAGATGTGTTTATTGCCTGGCTGGGTGACCGGGTATTAATAAGTGGTGTACCAATAATACGTTGAATCATTTTATGTATATGCCCATTTTCATAATTAAATTAATTATAATATTTATTATATATCAACCCTCACCGCTGGTATTGCAGTTTAAGATGTCAGGCTAATTATCGAATAGAAAAGTTGTGAATGGTCTTATTCTTTGCCGAGGAAACTGTCCCTCTTTTCACTCCGTATTTTCTAGTTTTTATTCAAACACTATTTTGATAATCTTGTGTTAATTAGTTTTGTATAATTTCAGCTCCTTTTTTCCAGACATATATTTTATATCAATATTGGTTTATATGCTATTTGTTTTATAGAAAAATGTTTTCAAAAAAATTGGTATTTTATTCCTACAACCAGCTTAAATGTGCTACCACTTTGCAATAATAAGTTTTATCAACTTGGAAGATACAAAATATTTAGATATCCACATTTATAAAGTACTCTCCAAATCATATTATCAGAAAAAATAGAAAAGTACTTTATTTTTAATTCTCACTGTGTCTAGATACCAAATTTAAACAAAATTATTTGATACCATTTAAAGAAAAAAAGTTTTCCTTCTTAGCTCCTAAGTAAATTAAACTATCTTTAAATATAAAGGTTAATCGATTTTAAAAAAAGTTATAGAAATTCTGAGAAACCAAAATTAGCTCTATTTGTGAGATGGTTTCATCTCTAAGCTAATTGACAGAAACAATTTTGGTAGCGTGTGGTAAGGAGCTCTGGACCACATGTGGAATTTTATGGACCACCACTAGGAGGATCAATGTATTTTTTATATATTTTTATTTTCAACTACCTTATAAATTTGTCCTGGCATCTTATTCTAAAATAAATCAGTACTTATGCAGCTTTGTTCATTTTACAATATGCCTTCTATTTTATTAATCTTAAAGTTTTTACACATAAACCTCCTGGAATGTATACATATAGATACTACAAAAACTACTTGTCCTTTTATTGATCATTACCAATATACTGTAAACAATATCTCGTACTAATTCATGTGTTCACGAAGGAGGCGGGACATTACAATTCGTTTACCTATGTTGCATCCCCTGATGTCAGCTTTAAATAACTAATGCCATCTCTCCTCTCTATAAACCTCTATAGATTTGCAACCTCTATGTTATTTTTGTTTGTTTTGTTTACCATGGCAATCATTGTTAGAAGATATAAGAGGAAAAGACTCAGATAGAAAAGTGACGTGCTGGTTTTGAGACATGAAATAAATGTGAATGTAAATACAAAGGATTGAATTTGAGGTACGAAGTTTTCCGTTCCATCAGCGAGCGCCGGTTAGAGTCGAGGACTGGACCTCATTTTTCTCTAAAACGGGGAAGATTCATGAGATGAATAAGCGGCTTGGTTCATTTTGAAGATCTAGAAGTGTGAGTGCTGCAGCCATGGTCAAGAATGGTATACAACTTATGTTTGGCATCATCACCTCAAGTACTACAGGAAAACGAGTGAGAATGTTTATTTTTATTGACAGTTCAGGAACACTAATTCACGGATACCACCAATTAATATATGTTATGTAATTAAAGGCTCTTATGCCGCAATGTTTCACGGTTTAGATTTATAAATTATTCTGGTACTGGATAGGTAGGACTTTATTTTAAAATTACAACTGCCACAATTAAAATATATATATACACTCTTTGAGTATTTGAGTCTTAGATATTTAAAATTTCACTTTACTTACCATATGACCTTTTCTTTTTCTTTACTTCTATTTTGTTACATTTATGTTCACCCTCCCTTTTATAACACTTCCTGAGTTTTGTTTCATAAGTTTGGTAATGTCTCGTCTGAGTCTAATGCTGCTCCTAATTCTCCGTCTCCACTCGTCACTTCTATATCCGTTGTTTCTTCCTGTATGTCTTGTCTCAGTCTTGATCATGACGTTGTATTCTTCTTTATTCAAATTCGTCCATATGTATGCCCCTTTCTGTCTTCTATACTCTGTCCGCTATCTTGTTGAGGTAGTTCCAACAGTCCACATTCCTCAATATGTTATATATGGCATCGGCCTGCATAGGTATTAGTGGGTATGCTCTTTCCCCTTCCGTATATACATTCCTAGGTCACGTGCTCTGGTGTCACCTCTTTTTCGCAACCGCAAAGACTGTACTCTCTTCCCAGTCTGCCTGCCACTCCTCCGCTAGGTGTCTCTTATATCATCCGGGTACTTATACTATTGGTTGTTAATTCTGTTTCTTTGTCTACCTTCCCTTTTTTAAGTAAATATTTAACGGCCCTCTTTCGTACCACTAGGTCTAGGGGCTAAGCATCTAGGGTGACACAGACTTTTGTAGGCCCCAGAATATTTGGTAAGAATTTTCCACTGAAGGCTTCTAGCATTCTTTTAGCTTTGTCCCCTATCATTGTTGTGCCTACACTCTTCTCCATATACCACTATGGACATCAGCAACGTTTGATGTTATATCTAATCAGTTTTAAGGACAGATGCAACTTTCGCTGCCCTATACTGACTATCCCATTCATAACTCGCAAGGCTTTCCCACTTACATTGTCCATGTCAATCGTCACCCCCAGCTGTATAACCTTTTTCTCCTTATAATGGTCTGCTATGCTATCTTAACTATAGAATCTCTCTTAAGCACTTCCCTCAGCAGCATGTAGGTTATCTTGGTTGACGCCATGTTGAGTCTTACTTTCCTACACCATTTATTCAAGTTATAGGTTCCTCCTCAAACTTGCCTCCACCAATATCAGAAATTCGTCTTAAAAAGCAACTACCCCCATCGAATCTGGAAGTGCCTCAATTTCCAGAAAACCAGGCTCGAGACCAATGTCCAAAAATATCGGACCACTGAGCGATCCTTGTGGGCATCCATTTGTTAATCTCTTGCTTATTTTTATCACCTGGTATCTCAGGTTTGCATACTTTTCCAAACAGTAGTCCTTAAAACTCCTGTAGATACTCCCTGGACAGTTTAATTCTCTTAATCTTTTGAATAAGGCTTACCACCAAAGGTTATCAAATGCACCTCAGATGTCCACAAATATTACTATAAAATATTTTGCCCTAGATTTTTCTACCAGTATAATAGCATCACAGATCGCACCCTCTATATACCTTCCCTTCCTAAGACCGTACCGTTGAGAGTGCCTTCCCACCTCCTCTGATACTTTTGCAGATTTTCACATACATCCATCGAACATATTTGTCTGTATGACTTTGGGAGTTACGGGTCTTTGTTCTCTCCTTTTCTCAGAAATGCCACTTCGCCCCACTTCTACACATTAGGGATTCTGCCCTGAGCCAAGCACCCATTTATGAGCTTGACCATAAATATTTTTATCTGTTTACTGATTCCTGGAATCACCTTGAATCTGATTCCATCAAGTCCAGGTGCCTTCTTTCTCATCATTCATGCTACTATCTTTTTTAATATATTTATGTGTTATTGGCTCCACTATCAAATATTCATTATTATATAACATTGTCATATCCTCTTTTCCCTTTCGTTCTCCTCATCCTCCTCTTAGAGTTTTATGATCAGGGAGCAACACATCCAATAGTAGCCTAGCAGATTCCTCCCAGTAGATAGACATTCCTCCGTCTGGTTTCTTGAGTGTTCTTGAATGGTGGTCTAATTTTCCCTGCTGCAATACGAAAGGGTACACCATTTGCATTATTTCTCGGTTCTTCTTGAAAAAATCTTACCCATCTATCATACATTGTATTTTTGAATTCTTCTTTCTTTTGCCAGTATATATTCAATAGTAAGAGTCTTCCTGATGATTCTAGGCATCTTTGGTATCCTCGTCTAATCTCCTTGCTTAGCTTGCGTAGCTTTTGCAGCTACTAATTTTATGGTAGATTTCCTACGCAAATCGCGACTTCCTTCATAACCCATATCGCCTTTCTCACATATGCCTGCAAAGCCCACGTAATTTCCTTCGCTTTTAAGTTTATGTTGTCTTCCTGCGACACAGGCTGTGTTAGTACCAGCTTTATTATTAACTTTTCCCAACCTCTCTTTTTCAGGTTGTATAGGAGTCGTGAGCCTATATTTACCCTGTCTACTTCTTTATCCGGTTCGAAAGTTATCAGATTATGATCACTGGGTGTCTCACAGTCATGCACTTTCCAGGTCCCTATTAGTTGTCTCGCTTTCACATTACACACGGCGACATCAAAGTTAGAGCTTGCTCATGCCCTTCCTATATACGTTGCAGGATTTCCTGGATGGCTTATCACTTCCAGATGCCTTACTGTTATTGTATCCTCTAGTAGTTTCTCCCTTTGATACGTCCTATACCCACTTATTTTGACATCTTCCCTTTTATTATTATTGATATGTCTGAGTGGAGACCTGTCATTTTCATCCATAATGTATACAACTAGTATATTATGAAATTCCTTCATTTATCTTCTTTAGTTGTTCTGTATAGGATTATATCTCCTATCGGAACCGAAGATACATGTTAACTAATACACATTCACCAATCCCAGCTGAAATTTTCACACAAATGACATTTTCGTTACGAAACTGATTAATCTTAGTTACCGTTATATGTTTATTAAACACTATAACAACACTCACTAGTGCCTTCCCATTCGATATATTTCTGTCCTCCTTTGGCATAAGTGGGATAATCTCGTTTCTAGTTATGTAGGACTCCCGTAGGCACACAGCATCCAGAGCCTTTACTTCAGTCACCTCCATCATTTCTTTAATCACAATAGCACTTCGCATCACATTAATTTGTCCAATTTTGATTCGTATTTTCTTATTTGCTTCCATCACGGGTGATACATGTTTAGATAAAATCTTGGCCATTTCTCTTTAGTATTGAACGCAGTACGACATTGTGCTTGAATGAGAGGCTTATATTCCTCTTCCAAATCCCATTCTTCCTCCCTTCTTTTAAAGATTTGGCTTACAATTTATCCTAATTTTGATATATCTGAGGGTAAATTTGACACTTTTAACTGTATTATGTCCTGTGTACCCGGTGTTAGGAACGTTATCGTATTACTTTTCTTGTGGTTCTTCTTTACTAAGTGTCGAAGTGTCAGATTAAGGTAGTGTGCTCCTCCAATATTGATAGCTGAAGGTTTTACTCTGTTCTGTGATAGAAATGTGGCATTACGTCACTGATCTTAAAGTTCTCTTCCTTTAGATATGCTGTACTATCACAATTGGCTATTTCCATGACTCGGTATGCCTTATTTGTTGTCTCAGGTTGGTCCTTACTTTCTTTTTGATTTGGTTTCTCTTGTTCCTTACCCTATTCTACTCCTTTACTTCACAGTTTCCACATCATTCGTCCTATTTTCTTTCTGTCTCTTTTGTTTTGGCTCTTTCCGCCACTCCAGCAGATGAAGTTGTTTTATCCCTTTCCTACATACTTACTATTTCTGACCTTATCAATACTGGTTCCTTATTTGGGCTCAATATCTTTTCTGATCCATTCTCGGTTATTCCAGTCTTTAATCTCCTTTTTCCTCCATCTTAGTTTCCTTCGACCTCTTATTTATCTTGCCTCCTGCTTCTATTATATGATAGCTCACCTATAGTCGTAATTTAATCACTGAATTATGTAACTGGGATATGTATTTAAAAGCTGCAGCAGCAGAGTCTCCTGTCAACCCATAATGACCATCCCAGAATTCATTTCCTGGCTAGAAATATCCATCCCATGCCTATCATGTGACCAGGAATACTGCTTGATTTTCTATCTCTCCATACTTTTTATATTTCTCATACTTTTCATAACTTTCTAGAAGTTATTAGCGTTTTCGCTTTTTTCACATATTTCATAATGGTCCCTGAAATGTTCCATTATGCCATCCATCCACAAAAATTAGATGTAACCTATAAGCTTAGTTCTGGTTTTTCTACTAACTATCTCCTCTATTATCATCTTTATTTTTACCTTATAGTAGTGTTCTGACTGGAAAATAGACCCACACCAAACTCCCATACAAAATTACATTACTTTAATGTGTACTGATCCTCCTACCAAATTTTCCCAAAATTTTCCTTCTGCCAACAGCATTTCCACTATGATCCTTACTCTAAATTCATATAAGACACTCAAGATTAGAGGGCAAAAATTGGGCGTTATGTTTTCCTCCTCAATTACATTGCAGAAGATATGAAGTACTCCCTTTTGCACTTAAAGACACCTTTGGCCTCCTAAAGTTCACAGTACAGCCTAGCTCCTTTTTCTTGGATACCTCAAATATGGCCCAACCAATCCTACTGTTTCTCCCTAATGTACTATGTTCCCGTATCTTCGAGGTATCCAAATATTTTTCCCTTCTTCCTAATTTATGAATTTAGTCAAAGAAAATGCTCCTATCACTCCAGGTAGCATCACTTCATTGTCCCGGAGATACTGCATGCTTTCATTCTGCGTTGCTGAATACCATGATAATTTTCTTCCTCTAACATCATCAGTACACGAAAACTTCTCTTCCCGACCATATTTATATTTACACCTACACATTGACATTCTCCACATTTATCTCTGAGCAGAATGATCGTGTTACTTCTGGACCATTGTGGCTCAGATATTCCAAGACTTCCTTATATACCCAATATGCCAATGGTGTTTCACTATTTACACACAGTTTACATACCTTACAGCATCCTCCATGCTCCACACTCTCTCTTTATACAATATCCCTATTTTGGCCGATTCCAGCTGAACCTGGAACAATGCTATAGTTCGAAGAATAATGTGTACATGCCAACACTACAATCTCTCAGTGGTTCACTCTTATTCTTTCCCATGGTGTAATTGTTCCATCTCCATATTTTATTACTAAGTGATTTGTCACTAGTGTTCTATTTTACTTTTCCCTATATTGTTTTTCCCTAATCATATTGCTTTACACTCTAGAGGGGGAGTTATGTAATTTCCTATTTATTTTAGCCATACTATTATGTTATTGTGAATTTGATCTAGCCCATACACTGTTTTTCAAAGTACATCTGTCATCTCCCTAAATTCTGTACTAGTCATAGCCGTTTCTTTGAATAAGTCTGTCCAACAGCCTCTGGTGTGTAGGACATTCACAGTGATTAGGGTGCTCACAAATTTGTTTTCCTGCTATTGCAGGGGACACAACTTTTGAAGGTATCTTTGCAATTTTTTGCTTTGTGACCCTCCGTCGCAAGGTCCCTGTATTTGTTGCATGTGGTAACTATAAAGTAGTCCTTTACTTGACACACAGCTAAACTTCACGTAGATCCGTGTGTTCACCATTCGATTTCTAACTTTCGGAGATAACTCAATCACTTGGTTCATCGTACCTTGACCATTCTTGAATCTTTATTCGAACCATATTTCAAAGTGTTTTTTGTCAATCCTTTCCTCAAAAGTTTAAATATAAATAGTCTTTTTCATCTCTTTTATTCTAATTTCTGTAGGCATTTCAAAGAAGGTCACCAACGGTTTTTATTCTTCGGTCTCTCATATTTCTAGTGATCAATCTTATTAATGCTATATTTAATCCTATTTTTATCTCCTTCTGACTCAGTCTCTACCACTACAATTTTGCCTGCCAGTCCAATAGATATTATCTTATTCCTTCTTGGATGGATCTATTTTACCCATTACTTTTTGTTGGATTCCTTTTGTATTCTCTCCTTTGTTGGATGATATAAAGGCTGACTCACCTTCTTCTCCTCTTCACTCATAATTCTCTTGGATGTAGCTAGCAATACTCCTAGGGATGTTTTCGCAACAGCAATTTGGGCATAGGTAGGCTTGGGCTTTATCATATTTTGGCTATTTTTGAGCTCCTGCCTCAATCTGTTATTTTATATCTCTAGTTGGGATATCCTCCCATCCTTGAAGGCGATTCCTGTGAACAGCTCGTGTATTATCTTATTGATGACTGACTGCGCTTCTTGGATTTCCTTTACCTTGGTGAGCGTGGAATTTATTTTACTGCAAATATCCTCATACACGTTCCTGTAGATGTCCTAATTGGTTTCCGGTACCTCCTTGCTTGTTTCCACGGTGTCCATATTGACTCCCTCCTCTTCTTTATTCCCATATTTGTCTCTTTGGTACCCCTGTTGCTCTCCCTTTCTTATCTGGCATTTCTGTCAGATCAGGTTAAAAGTAAGTATTTCATCAATCCCCAAAATATGAACTAATACAAACTATTATCTTCGGTTTGACGCACACACAGTCTACCACTAATTCAGTTTATACTAAAAATTTTAAAATTTGGCTTGGTCTGAAAAAGTTACAATTTTAACTTTAGCCCAAGGTATTCAATATGCAACGGTCACACTATAGAGAGACTGTTTCACTTCCATTTATTTTTGTTATTAGTCTTATTGTGTGCTGTATTTTATTCTTCTCCTCCAAGGTTATGGCTGGTAACTATTCATCTATCCATGTATACATATCTTTTTTATATTGGCTAAAATTATAGTAAAATTTTATAGCGGACCCTCCCTCTCCCTAGAAAGAACTCCTCACTACGCCCTTGATTTTAGACAAAAAGAAGAAACAAGAGACAGAAAGGTGGTGTTGCCAAAATAACTTTTTGGGTTCATAAAAAGTCAACATCTATAATATAATAATAATAATAATAATAATAATAAAATAATAATAATAATAAATAATAATAATAATAATAATAATAATAATAATAATAGTGATGATGATGATGATGATGATGATGAAAAGAAAAGGGAGAAACAAATAATTAATTATATAGAATATTTATAAATATATACCCATTGTTTTAATTGACGTACATTTTATTGATAAATACATTAATTCTAAAGTTTTTAATTAATACATACATACATACATACATACATAAATACATACACACATACATACACAAATACATATATGTATACATGCATTTTGATTAAACAATAAAGGTATTATTCGTTTCCATACAGTATATACTGTAAATACATTTTATATCATATAAGCCCGTACGAGTATCCTAGAATAAATCTGATATTATACTAATAAAAAATTGGTCACTTTTTCTAAAATGAAAGTTTCGTAATTTTTTCTTAGAGTTTTTTTCCTCTTCTTGTCGGTCGTATCAAGAGTAAGGTTTTTTTTTAGAAAAAAAGTAACATTGTTAAAAAAAGGTCTGTAATTGGATTGTAGGCTTACCGTTGGTCCATTGGAAGCACCACTGTCATGTGTGTGGGAGGGGGGCGGGTGGAAAGTAAGTAGTACGGCAAGCATGGAAAAGGGTAGTTCGGAGTTGGGAAGGTGGATCTTAGGAAATCACTTTAGTTAATTAGGCACCTTATAACTACCCCTTGAAGGTAGTATTTTCGATCCATTGAGGAGAGGAGGGGGTAAAAGCAAGGGTGGGCTGTCACATTAACGACAATGGGAAGGGACACTTCATGTCTAGAAGGGTTAGACAACTGTGAGGCTCTATAGAGGAATAAAGAAACATAAACATGGATCCTGGTGTTTCTTTGTTGAACATTCAACTGCATGATATTCCACAACATTGTTATTTTTCCTAATTTAAAAACTACATTTAACAACATTTTGATTTTATTATTTAAATAATATTCTCATGAAAATTTCTAATTGTATTCACAAAAACTTTCTACCTCAAGATTATGCATTTTACCTACACCTGACCTCAAAAAAATGTGTTTTATATTTTGGCCTGTAACAATGTTTGTCTGACTGTATGTTTGTCCTTGGGCACAGATCAGAAATGGTTTATTGGAATTTATTCAAACCTAAAATTAATCAGATATATTGACTTCGGGACTTTTAGTTTTGACTTTAATCTTCAAATTAAGGTTAATTTACAAATAAAGGTTTTTGTCTCTTAATTTCATATTTTTTGAGTTTAAATATTACAATTTTATTTTTGATTGATAGTTAGCGCGTGTTTGACTTGTTAAATAAAATTATAGACTTGTTTATTGGGGAAAAGTTCGTTCAAGAATAATTAGCTTATAATGATTTTTGAAATTTCTAATTATTTTGAAAATGCTGAAGAGATTATTTTTTAAAATGTATAGTTGGAAAATGCTTGATATTATTATTGAGAATGTATACTTGTTTGTCAGTAATAAATTTGTTTAGTGATGGTTGATTGAAGATTAAATATATTTAATATTTTAAAAATGGCTAATACAATATGGTGCAAAATAGGTAGTTGCAAAGTTTTTACATAGTAAATAATTACATATTTTTGGGTTCTAAAAATATAATAGTAGCTTACTGTAAATGTAATTTGAAAATATGAAATATAAATAATAATAAATCAATAATCTTAATAGTATATCGGGTTATCCTTTGGGTGTTTCGCTGGAACACACAATCGTAGAGGTACTGGTATTGGTAAGTGACCTAGCTTTGCTCTTCTCCAAGATATATGATACACATCAACTCTGAGTCGAACTTGGTCTCCTGGAGCTGCCTACTGCCAGAGTTTTCACTGCTGTCCCAGTGAGTTAAGATCGATGAGGTGTTATACACAAGTAAGAATTATTACAATGGTTGGGGTGATTCAAAAATACCATCGAAATAATTACTATCAGATGTAATGAAATTTAAAATATAAGTAATAAATTCTTCAAATAAAATAAAATTAACTTGTAAATTTCCCTACTTGACAGACGTAATTTTAAACAATAAATCCAATCCTAGGCATTTCCTAACATGGTTAGACTAAACGAGTATCTTTAGACATTAAAAATAAAAAGTTACGGAACTCCGAATAGACTTTCTCGCTTCATTGTCTAAAACTTGAGATGTTTACTATAAACTCGTAATATATGTGAAACCAAATAGTTGCACTCGCAAATTCAACCACAAATTGTGCTATGCTTACAATTAACATTTTTAGAGTACCTGTTTTAAATTTCACAATTTTATTTTCAAAGAATTAAAGTCCTCTTTTGTATATTTGGACACACCAATAAGTTCAAAATTGGGTCCACCAGGTTCAAAACTTCGTATTCAAATTCCAGTTCCTGTTTGAAATTTTAGAAATTTGATTAGGGGTTGCCCATTTCCTGGTCATAGAATTGCTATTAAATTCCTCATTTATAAATTTTATCCAATAAAACAGATAAATATAACTATTGAGTCTAAAATGATAGTAATAGATAATTATTGCTGTACAAATATTTCCCCTAATAGTCCAGTCATTTGGTAGTTTTACCTGTGAAGTTTCCGGGAGTTTTACAAATTGATATATTTATAGATATTGATGTGCACTTTCCGAATTTTTACTTTGCCACCTCATTTTTCTGGAAGTAGCCACCATTTTGAAAAATGGCACTCGAATCAGTTTTTCAACCCATATTTCATTCCGACTTACTTTACTGTGAAAATAGTTATGTAATAAATTAAACTGGAGAAAATTTACTATAATCTATGTATCACCTCTTTTTTAAAAATGAATAGTTTCGGCGTACGAACGCCGTAATATCTACTCCAACACGCGTATTGGCCAACAAACTCATTTCCACACCACCATGAGGTAGAGTTCTGGATGCGTTTTTTTTCGTGGTATCCTCAGTAGGCCTAATCTACATGTGATGCACTGTTGACAGAATTTAGTGCAAACTTCCTTCGCCTCGCTTCGCTATCCCTGATGGACCATTGCTGGAGAACTCTTCCTTCTTGCGTTGTACAGTTACAGTGGCTTAAAAAGTATGTCGTTAAACACCTATAGATATACATCTTCACGAAGTCAGCATTTAAAAATAAATTTAATATTGCATCGCTGCCACCGACAGAAGCAGCAGCACGACAACATTCGTTCTGAACCTATCACCATGTTCAGCATGGTATGGAGTTGGGAAAAATGCAGAGCGGTTGGGATGGAAAAAAAGCAAGAATGGGCTAATTTTGTCACCACAATCGAGCCCCCGGCTCCAGCAAACTTGCTAAAACTAATTTATTGCAAATGCAAAAAAGGTGGATGCAGAAAGGCTGGACTAAAGTGCTCCATTATTTGCGCAAATTGCAATGGTACCTGCGATAATTCGGATGTAGATCTGCAAGATAGTGATGAAGAGGAAGATACGGAGACAGTTCTTCAGCAAACCCTCGACGAAATCGAGGAAGAAGGTGATGAAGTGGAATAACTCGCAAAACCTGGTCCATCAGGGATAGCGAAGCGAAGTAGGATGCACTAAATTCAGTCAACAGTGCATCACATGTGGATTAGACGTATTGGGGATACCACGGAAAAAAACGCGCCAGGAACTCTACCTCATGGTGGTGTGGAAATGAGTTTGTTGGCCAATACGCGTGTTGGAGTAGACTTTGCGTCACTCGTACGCCGAAACTATTCATTTCACAAAAAAAAAGTTGATACATAAATTACAGAAAATATTCTCTAGTTTAATTAATTACATAACTATTTTCACTGTAAAGTGAGTCGGAAAAGAAATATCGTAGAAAAACTGTTTTCGAGCACTATTTTTCCAATATGGTGACTACTTCCGGAAACACAATGAGGTGGCAAAGTAAAAATTCGGAAAGAGCACGTCAAAATATATAAATATACCAATTTTCAAAACTCTTCTAAAACTTCACAGGTAAACCTTTTTTTAAACCCCAAATGACTGGACTATAAGAGGTTAAAGGAAAAGCAACATCAACTTCCTAAAAGACTTACTTATATACTTACTCAATAGCGTTAAAGGATTATTGCGTTAAAACTTAAGTAGTACGACTAAAGCTCACAAAATTGTATCAATATGTTTGCCAATAAATCAGAAACTACTGGTTTTATACAAATATATTTACAATAAAAGTTTTTTTTATTTTTAATAGTAATAAATTTTTTCAATGATAAGGTATTAATAGTTAATAATAGTTGCGTGGATTTGGAAATTTCCGCTTCAGAAAAGTACTCTTCAAGTCATTTTCATGAGAAAATTAAAACATTCATTTTTTATATAATCCTAATAAATGCCTGGATACGAGTTTTGTTCAAAATCATTATAGCTGATTTTGAAAAATTAGATTTACTATATTTTCATCCTTTGGTAAGCTGCTCTCTGACTTACTTAGGCTTAGACAGACACACGGACAGATGGCCATACAAAAACCACTTTTTATGGTTTGGGGAGTCATGAAACGTCAATATACACTAATACCTCAGGCTAGATACTTTTTACGGTCGCAATACTTTACCTTTACTGTTCGAAATGTTAATATATATATGTGTGTGTGTGTGTTTGCGTATGCCTTGAAAATAATTGGTTTCATAAAAATAGGTTTCAAAGAAAAGATTGTTATTTTAAATAGACCTACATATTTGCAATGATAAGTAATTATAAATCTCAAAGAGCTACCAAGATATGATAAATAAATGGTACGAAACTCCACACGGACTTTCTCATTCTATAGTTTATAAATGGAAATACAGTACTGTATTTAATCAAAACTCATAATATGAGAAACGAAATAATATTCACTAGCAAACCCAAGCATTAATTTCACTATACTTTGGTTAAATATATATATAATATATATATATATATATATATATATATATATATATATATATATATATGTGTGTGTGTGTTTGCGTATGCCTTGAAAATAATTGGTTTCATAAAAATAGGTTTCAAAGAAAAGATTGTTATTTTAAATATACCTACATATTTGCAATGATAAGTAATTATAAATCTCAAAGAGCTACCAAGATATGATAAATAAATGGTACGAAACTCCACACGGACTTTCTCATTCTATAGTTTATAAATGGAAATACAGTACTGTATTTAATCAAAACTCATAATATGAGAAACGAAATAATATTCACTAGCAAACCCAAACATTAATTTCACTATACTTTGGTTAAATATTTTCTGACAACCGGTTTTAAAGTCTATAATTTTATTTTAAGGAATTAATGTCCTCATTTGTATATTTCAACCAATAAAGAAAATTTATATTGTGTCAACAAGGGTTAACACTTCTTATTAAAATTTTCTTCATTTTACAAGGGGTTGCACAACCTAAAGTTATAGTATCTCTGATAAATTTCTTATTTATGAGTAAGGACCAATAAAAAAGGTAAATATTGACTATTGATTCTAAAATGAAAGATATATCATTGTTTTACAAACATTTCTCCTAAGATGTTAAAGAAAAAACAAGATAAATTTTTGAGAGTCTTACTAATATTATTTTAATTACTCTAATGGAATTAGAGAATTATGGCGTCAAAACATAAGTAGTATCTCTATACAAATAAATCTCACAAAATGGTTTTAATATATATGCCAGTATCTCAGAACCAATTGGTTTTATTTATATAAATATATTTCAAATAAAAGTGTTATAATAGTGCTACAATTTTATGCAATGATAAGTTATTTAGTATATCAAATAGTTGCTGTAATATGGAAATTTCTACTTCTGCAAACTACCCTAAAATTCATTTTCATAGGAAAATTAAAATACCTTTTTTATATCATTTTAAACAACGCACAGATAAGAATTCTAAACAAAATCCTTATATTCGATTTTGAGAAAAAGTTCTCTTCTCTTTTCAACCTTTAGTAAACTCTTAATATTAGCGTTACAGAGACACACAGACAGAAGGCATTGCAACAACTACTTTTAAGGGTTTAAGGGTTAATTAATAGTCTGCGTATAACCCGAACGGGTAGTAAGACGCGGTGCTAATAATAATTAATAGTCGACATACATCAACAAATCGGTTTATATTTTTCCTAGTATCGCAATATTTGACCTTAAGTGTTTGAAAAGTTAAAAAATATATATATTTGCGTATAGCATTAAAATTATTGATTTTTTAAAATATGTTTCATACAAACGATTTGTATTATAAATAGGCGTTCATTTGCAATGATAAGTAATATAATATCTCATAGAGTTATGGATAAATGATAAAAAAAGAAAATGAAAATTTACGTATTAGACCAGAACCCTTAAAGTCATTTTGACGAAAAATTTTAGTAATATTTTTCAATGTTTATAAATTTAATTTTATCGAAATCATTAGAGCCAATTTTGATAAAACCTATTTTTTCTCTTTTCGCCCTACAGAAAACTATCTTTAATTTTAGGGTTGGATATTCAATTAAAAAAACTCGGAACAACTTTATAAAAACCTTATATATCATGTTTAATCGCGAAAGATAAAATAATTTAGGCTCTATTTCAAAGAACAGACAGACGGAAATTTAAAAATCATTTTTTCGGATTCGGGAGATCTTGAAACGTCGAAATTTATCAAGAGCCTTTTTAGATTTTTTTGACGATCACAATACTTTCTATACCTGTAAGGTAGCGAGAAAGTAAAAACTACAATCTATGCATCAAATCCCAAGCTATGCCCTGCAATCAATCAGAACACAACCATGATCACATGACCTGAACCTGACCATACAGATCATTGCTGGAAACAATACATGTCCTTCACCCTGCTAGGTGCGGTCACACAGTAGCCTCAGGTTAGCTGTTTATAGTTTCTTGCAGGTACCTATCTACATTCCTCTCATATTTTCACCCTCTTACAACTTGTATCTTCAATAATGGCGCATGCTACTGATGTATAATATTGAGTGTTTAAACTGCCAGACTAGCATCCTTTCTTGGCCTTGAACTCAGCCATGCACTCAGGACAAAATAATAATTTGGAAAAAATATAGAATTTGAAAATATAGGAAATGTAAAGGTAAATACGTATAAACATTTTCTAAAGTTTATTCTTTAAGTCGTCCGATAGGTTATGATTTAAAACTATACTTTTTTTTAACACGGAAAATCTTATTTTCGAATCACTTGTTTTAAATAAATATTCACAATAAATACCAAAAATATCAGCTCACAACTATCTTTACTCCTCATCATAAAGTTTACAGTTTCCATTAGAGGGTGATGTGCGGTCATTTCTTCTTTCTCATTGCTCAGTAACTTGTTGATTAGTCGAATTAATGGCTCCTTTCCACCGCAGTGGCTGACTTGAATAACTTATTATATCAAATTAGCAATCCAGGAGAATTATAGCTTAGTTTTGCTGTTTAGACGTTATAAAAAATCACTTTTGAATCATTGAATTTAACTGCAACCTTAAAAAATAAGATAAATAAATATAAGTTTTAACATAAAGTCTAATAATAAGAAATACATAGATTTAATATCAGAATTGCGACTAGAAGAGGTAGATTACATTTTTTTTATAAATCATGCATAATAGTACTAAAATCTTCGCTAGGCGTGGTAAGTGGCACCAGTCACAAAAAATATCATAAATCGTGTAGAATATATAGATGAGATTTCCAAGCAATGACCTTCTATCGAATAAATGTATGGCTGAATTAAATCTAAATTACATAACTTAGAGCTGATTATTTTTAAGTTTGAAATATTTAAAAAAAAAAACTAACGATTATGTTCAAAATTGGTATTTGGAAAACTATTTTAATACTTTAATTAATAAAGCATGCTACTCTATTAAAATTAAATAATCGGGTGGTAGTTTAGATTTGACAAACCTTTGAAAATCTAAGATTTATCGAAAATGGCCTTTAACATTAAGTTTATAAGGACTTTCTAAGAATTTATTTCTATGATTGATTATTATGTGTTTTCTAAAATATAATTATTTTGAGGTCGGTTTGCATATAACTGATTTTTAAAATTCAGAATTTCTTTAAAATTATTAAAAAATATATATTAAAAATTTATATACAAAAAGTTTTTATTGAAAATATAGTTTTGAAAACAAAATTCAACTTATGGTACCATTTGGAGTAGGTTTATACGATTGTGTCGTGCCATCTACTCCTTTAACGCATCTGACGTCGTCTGGGCTGCCTGCAAGAATATAGTGGGGGATGATAAAGATATTAATTAGAGAAAATACTTCCACAATTGATTGAAAGACTAGAGGAAAACCAATTAGGAAAATCTTCCCAGAAATACACTCAGCTGGGATCTTAGCCCCAAACTCAATATTTGAGGCGATTCAGACAATACGAGGTAGATGCCTCTATCAGTGTTCCCTCCCACATTCCCGGGTCTTAGTTCGTTTCTCCATAATCCTTCTATTACTACCCATTAAGTCGTCCTACGTGGTTTGTCCAGATGTTGATGTGTAAACTAGCATTAAGATCTAGTGTAACCTCATTCACATGGAAGGAGAGTGAATAGCCATCTAGTGAAAAAAATAAACCTCTATACACCTGGCCGGGTTTCGGACTCATTGTTTTTGTCACCATAAATCTATACAAGATGAAACTGACTCATTGTCCTCGTGCCCAGCAGTGAGTGGTTTAGTTTTATTTAATTAGTGGTTTTATTGGTTGTGTTAATTGAGTTAGATGAACTATCTTTTAAGGCAATAAGAACGTCCTCCAATTTTTACACCAACTACTGGTATTTGTTGTGTCCTGTGTGTGTATGCATTTGATATGCACATATTATATTACTGGTGTCGCTTTATGTTGGCGCGTGCCAGTAGAATTTGGTTTTGTCTTTGCGAAATGAAGCGGCCGAGCAAGCTCCTTGTTTTGTTTGCGTTAAATAATAAATAATAATTTAGTCAGAGTTGTTTAGTTTAGCGCTCCCTCCGATTGTTATAATAAGTGATTCCCCAGTTTATTGCAATTTAAAAACTGACATGACTTTAAGGTTTTTAAAAGTTTTAAACTGTGAACAATTACGCTTCTCTTTAAATATTTTGTAAGAGTACATAACCTATAGGTGTTCGCCTTTGATGTTAAAACTAATCAATTATTGTGATATCATGGATGACACATAACACGGATCTGAAGCTTGGGGGGAAGGGTGGATTCATAATCATCGGAACAAGCTGGCTAATAGTCTCTGAATTGCTAAACTCCCCGCCCTAAAAGTGCCTCACTTGGTCAGGGGAGGAAGGGGAAGTCGGGTTATTGGGGGCTTGCTTGAATGCTGACATGATTTATGCAAATGGCTGAACTAATCCAACAGCTTAACGATCTGACGTAATTGGCAACTGGTGGATTCACTGGTATTAACATCGTGGACTAGAGCGATTGTATGCTTGTTTATGAGGTTGATCGTGTATGGGACATTTAAGTCTGAAGAGCAGGCAAGGACTGGAAAAGAAATATATATTTCCTTCATTGCAGTGAGAGGGGTGTTTGCATGCATACAGAGCTATGTTATTCACACACCATTGAGTGGCGTGATTGTCGGGGACAAGCGACATATCCTGTCTCGTTTCATGCTATCGAGACGTTATCTTGCCAAGCTTAGAGAAAGACGAACAATAAATTCTCTAACACTTTCTCTTCCTTTTGTTCATTTAATTTAATTAGGTTTTTACGTTCGATATTTTGCTGGAGTATTAACTGTTTCGTTTTTAATTTCCGGTCTACAAATTTAATTTACTAAATATATAACAACATGAGGGGAAAAGTTTTAATAAAGTAAAATATGGCTTTTAATAGAACGGGATTCAAAATAAATTGCAAACTGTATTGTAACAAACGACTTAGCTAGTTTATTAATACATTTTCCCATTTAACTACAACAAACGCTATATATATATATATAAACAACTACCCATTTGGGCTGTACTCTTATGTATTAATAACTCTGGTTGGTTAGGGCTAAGAAAGGTTGAATTTAAAATAAGTATATCAGCATTTTTGTGGAGGGAGAGTGAAAAACCATTTAGAAAACCACCCGACCAAGATTATAATCTCAATCTCCCTGTAATCGGCAGTCTAGTCTACTATGAGGGTAGAGCGTCAAACCACGTGGCCACTGAAGTGGGTAGATATTATGTTAAGGAATGTCATCTATGTGACAGACATATGAAAAGGAAGAAAGTAATTAAGAATAGTTTTTAACCGACGATTCAAGTGATACAAAACATTTAGAGGGGTTCCCGCATCAGTGGGCACGCACACAAAGGTATCAAGCTTGACTAATCTGATCTCAAATGAGGATGATGGTTGGGTTCATACCTTAGCCAGATATATTTGGAGGGATTTTACCATTGTGTTTTCCCTCTCTAACTCCACATGAATGTAGCTACATTACCTCCGAACTAAAATGTATCTTCCCTTTATCAAGAGTTTAGCTAAATGTGAAGAAACCTAACGATTATTATGATGTTGTGCACATAAAAAAACTGCACTTTAGTTAAATATCGCAATTACTTCTTTTGAGATTCGTGATTATAAAATATTTAATTCATATCACTAAACGGGAGCATCTTAAACCAGGTTCTTAATTAATTTTATAACAACTTTGAAATAATATAGTTTCAAATACTATACCTATTGTAGTGAGTTCTTACTCACCTTTAACTATCCTTTTAAATTATATTTAACTAGCCAAGCCAGTGGCTTGTTAGGTCAAAATACACAATGTAAGAAAAGTTGGAAAGAGGCATTAATAAAAAATATTTCTCTATTAAGTATTTTAGTCATGTTTTAAACAGGTGCTAACTCAGAGAAGTGTTTTAGGCAATTTCAGGCAAGTTAAAGGAAATCTCTTACCCTGCCCTGGTCCCTCAGCTTGAGATCTGTAGAATGCGGTATTTCCCCCATCCTAAGACTTTCCCAAGTCCTACATTTAACAACTCAATATTAAATTCTTATGATTATAAATAAATATAATGTTACGGCAGAGCCCGATTTAAGGCTAGACTATAATTGACTAGGCAACTTAGTTTGGCCTTGACTGAACTAATATGGCCTTTGGACCAAATGCTTACGTTAGAGGTTAGAAGTGGGTATTATTCTATTGCACTGAATCTGACTTGTGTGTAAAAGCTGCGTAGTGTTTATCTCCTCCTTTGTCAGCCAGAGTGGTAGAATCCGTGCGTCATTTCGTTACAGTTAAAATAATGCCATTTAATTAAACCATCTGTGAATATATAACACTTATTTGTGTTTGACTAATTGCGTAATTTTCTAAGACTTGCAATAGAATATCTTATTTTCGATATAATGTTGATTCATAACACTTATTTATGTTTGCTTGAGCTAATATGCACAATGAGTGTTCCTCAAACTGCATGAAAGAGTCATAGAGGGAGTGGAAAGTAAGTTTGGTAGCAATATTGCTAGAAATGGGAGGAAATAAAGACATGTAATTCAATTTCATATCTAAGGAAAGATACAATAATATTTTACAGGGGGTTTGTGGTGGAAGATCTAATGTAGATAAGACACCTATGCAATATTAAATATCTAAGAAATTTGATGTTATGGAAATTGGAGCTGTAGATAATATTATAGCAAGGAGCAAAAATAATGTAGTGTATTACTACCTCTTTGAACATTGTTTAAGAGATCTTTGATGTTAATTGAAGCTGCTTACGTTGCTATAGGGCATGGTGGTCCAGAAATAATGTTAGTTGAAACTTTAAGAATATACACTACTATTATAACTAAGGAAATTATATTCTTATTTTTTTAATGCATGAAGTGTGAAAAAATAAGAAAACTAGTTAGAAGTGAGGGCTGGTATAAAAGCCAACTCTTCATTCTGATTGAAATAACCTTTGTCAGATTGATCTAATTCATTTAAAGTACAATATGATGGACAATTTAAATTCATAATGGTGTAACAGGATCACTTAACAAAGTTTTGACTGCTACACGATTTGTAGAATAAGAAAGCTAAAAAATTGTCTTTTATCCTGAATGATATATTTATAATGACATTGGAGTTATGCATTCTGCAATCAGTTAATTTACGGGAATTTCTATATAGAGTAGTTATGACAATGCTCAAAATGCTTCATTGAAAACC
The DNA here is from genome assembly GCA_039000515.1 of Timema cristinae. Taxonomy (NCBI): domain Eukaryota; kingdom Metazoa; phylum Arthropoda; class Insecta; order Phasmatodea; family Timematidae; genus Timema; species Timema cristinae. The sequence goes on along the minus strand of JBCFYV010000012.1, from coordinate 22,276,393 downwards.
TCGGCACAGTCAAAGTCAAGACTTTGTTGAAAGAGTTAACCAAGATATTAAAAACACGCTTGCCGCTTGGATGAAGAATATAAGCACAATTAAATGGTCGGAGGGTATTGCTTAGTATATAGTTATTCATTAAAATAAGATCATTTCATTCTGGAATAAAACCATATCCTTATTAGGAAATATTTGGCATTGAAACGATAAATGATCTCTACATGTCTTCACTGCTTTCAGGTATTAAAAAGACCCAATAGAAACTGATTAGAGGTTATGTGCAGCTATCGTAGGATCTGAAGAGAAGAGTAAAGGTGAAAATGAGTTTGCTTCATAGATTATAGATTACTCTATTAATGAACAACAATTATAAAGATATAAGTGAAACAAGAACTATCTCTAGAGAATTTAAAAAAAACTGATTCTGATAAAACACATCCACAAGCCTACGTTGGAGGAAACATAATCATGTTGACAAAGCCAAAGGAGATCTTTGAAATATTATTGTATTTGTTTTATAGAGAAATGAACCTGGACTTTACAAGTTAGGAACAAAGTATGGTGTGCTCAGTAAACTGTAATAGACGTAATATATTATGATTTTTATGGATATAATATTTTTGGAGTAAACTTAGATTATTATAATAATGTAATAATAAATATCCATCATAATTTAAATGATATCCACACCATTTGCAGAATAGATAATTAAGGATCATCAGTGTGGATTTCGAAGAAATAGTAAAGGGACCAGATTTTTCCATTAGGTAAATATTAGCAAAAAGGGGGTAATCCAAATTATAGTTCATAGACTATACCTAGGTTATAAAAGTCCTATGAGTCAGTTAAAATAATTAAATTATATTACATTTTAGCTAAATTTGGTATGCCCAAAATTCTTGTAAGCTAAGTGAGAGATACGTGTGGCATTGTACAGGTTGGATATTTCATATCAGATACTTTCGAAATACATAACAGTTTGAAACAAAGTGATGAACTTCCACTTATACTCTCTAATCTATTCTTAGAGTATTATATTAGTTTAAATTGAAGAAAGGAGGGAGTGGTTGACGGTAAACGGTACAATGCAGCAATTAGTTTATGCAGATTGTTTAGCTTTATTGGGCAATAGTGAGGAAATGTTGCAAGAAATACAGCAATTTTTTTTATAAGCTATTAAGAAATTAGGTTTAGAAATAAACGTTTTAAAATAATATTATTGACTGTTAGTAAATAATAAAACTGTGTAATTCTAGCTAAATGCAAAAGCAACAGTATAAGATAAAATATTTCCCCTTCTGCCATTTTAACAATGTACATTCCTCCAGCACTAATTCTCCTGCCTCTTTTCTTTCACTCCAACCTGTCTCATTTTTACATGTAAACTTTACACTTATTCGTTCTTTGAATTTAATTAAAACCATGCCATCAGTAATTGATATCCGATTCGTTTAGGTCTGCTTCCATACACACATTTTGGTTAAAATAAACCATTTGATGAGCTAGTATATTGACAGACGGATGATGGTGTGTAGTTGATCGTGCGTGCCTTCGAAAATAGCCAACATGCTTCTTCAGGCACGCTGACGTACCTTGCATCTAATAATTAGTTATTTAACCTTGTCTTGTTTTATTTTTTCCCAGCTATTTCAATGTTAGCACAATCATGCACTTTGTGTACCTATTCAAACCGAAGATTTACATGCCTTACATAAGCTCGCATATCCAAATTAATATGACAGTTATATTACAAATTTAAATAAGGACTGTAAGGCACCACCCGACGATTGTCAATCACAGTTCCTCCAAATTTGTACTTCTTACTGTCATCCTTGCGTCGATATCTTTCGTACAGGACCAAATTACTGATAGTTTTGTGCTGGAATAACTTTGTTAAATCCTAAATATACTTTCCAGCCTCCATACAAGGGGATTTTGATTTGAGGGCACCAAATAACCTATGTATAATATATTTGTGAAAAATATTAGATGTACACTGAGCTTAAATTGGTATCTCAGATGAAACGATTTTATTAATCACTTCATGGTCCCGAGGTGTGTCCTAGTCTGCTAGAATAGATCTCATATGCAGTTTACGCACATCGGGTGGACCTCTATTACTAAATTAATGTACGTGAAACTTTGCGATGACCTTCTAATATATACATATGTTTATTTCACATTCCATCCCAAAGAATTATAAGCTTAATGTCAAAACTCTCACCCAAGTTTGTGCGGTGTTTCACCTTTTTTTTCAAAGTTGTCTGTTATATTTCTTTTTTAGTTGGGTTTGCTTTCATTTTAATGAACAAGTGCGGTTTTCTATAACTGCGATCAATAGACATACCATCCTAATACAGTTGGGGTATGTTTCGGAGACTACCTACAAACAAAGAAAGAAGAAAATGGGGTTTAAAACTAACAGTAATTATCAAATTGCTTGAGAGTGTAAAATTGAACCTTGGTAGCTGTTTTCATATAGCCGATTGAATTCCATTTTCTCGTATGCATAAAACAGATACTGCTGCGTGAATTTCCAGCGTTAAGAAGGGAATGAATTCATCACTAAAAACAAACCGTTACCCAAAGTTAACGATTTGTGTCAATCGCTTCTTACTAATTGGTCATTTTGTATCAAAATTCATTTAAATCTCTAACTCTAGTCTTTAAAAATGTTAACTCATCTTCACATTGGTATTTATAATCCTGGTTTCAGCTAATGAAAAAAAACATTGGTTTAATACACATAGTAGATATTCTTCCATACTTTGTATATCACCTCACAATTCCCAATCCTACCCTCAGTACTTCACAATGTAGCGACATCACAGGCACGGAAAGAGCTACATGCTACCATCAGAAATTTGACCCCGCTAACTATGTTCAAAAATAATTATATAAGGTATTAAATAATGACTTAGTCTTGAGATTTTGAATTGAATTTCTATTATGTTTAAATAGACAAATGTATGTTTATGAGATTTTAAATTAATACTTTTTGTAATGAAGTAGATTAAGTAATGAATAAATTTAACAATATATTTTAAACTTCATCCGATAAAATAAATACCTTTAAATAAAAATACTAGATCAAAAAGCGTTCTCCTATTTTTTTTCATATTTTTGCGTATGAACAACTGGGATGTTGGGGTGCCAACCAGATTTTCCTTAAGGTGACAATAGAAGATAAGATGTTGGGTCTAACTAAGCTCGCATGAAGGACACTTATTCTTTGAGTCCCATAATCGAAGGGGCTGTTGGGATCTGATCTTAGAGCTGTTATTAAATGTCGTTCAAATTATAGTTTTGAAACACTACATCAACTTCGTTCACCCACGGTGCATTGTACTGTTTATGATCAGAAGAAGGTTTGCAACGTATAATTATAGCTACGTTTCTGGACAAACGTATTTTCTTTCAGTTTCAGCGAGACGGTCCATTTTCATTTCATGCAACATCTTATAAGATTTTATGATTTTCATGACACCTTGTATTCAAAATTGTTTCCAGCCATAAGATCTTTAAACAACTCTGAAAAAGTATGTGATGACAAGCTACTCAAATTAACTTCCCCTTTATGAAAGCAATTTTACATAAAATTGACACTTGATGTTCATTTCCACAATTTAATGTCCTGTTATAACCCGTTCAAAATTCAAAATAATCGCTGTACCTCTTTTAAGGCATGAATTGTTTTGGTACCTTTGGCTATACGTTGCCCTTCCCCCACTAAACAATTATTATTTTATTTAGTTGAATTTCTTAATTGGGTGTAAATTAATTCTTTAACTCAATTTTTAGTTTGACGTTTGACTAATTCAGTTATAGTTTCATTTACTCCTTTGTTTTGGCGTGGTTAGTAATTTCTAATAAACGTGTTTTTCTTTCAGTAGTTGTTTTATTTGGACGTTTATTTAGGCACATTTGCTAAGTTGTATTAAACTTACTTTTATCTCTTGTGTGGTTTCATTTACACGTCTAGTTTTGACGTGTTCATTAAGTTGGGATAAACGTTCTTTTCTCTCAGTTGGGAGTTTATCATTGGGATATTCGTTAAGTTCTGACAATAATACTCTTTCCTCTTGTGTCGTTTATTTGGCACATTTGATTGTATAGTATTCACTATCGTGTAATTCATGTTTAAATTTTATTTGCATAGTTTATTTAACAATTTAATCCTTTTTCCTCAAATTATCTTTTAGCTTTATCAAATTATTTTCAGACAAGACTACTGATATGTTTTATATTGTTTCTTTTAACTTCCTTTAGGTATCCTCCTTTTTCCACTTTCTTTGTTCTCTTATGAAGCAAATACCATGAAGTAAAAGAGTGTATTAGGAATGAAAAGTATATTTCTCTTATGTGATATATCATTCGATAGTGTTCATAAGTCTCATGTGTAGGCTCTTTGCTATTTACTAATGAAGTTGTAAAAGCAATGGCAAAAAATCCACAATTCATCAATCATGTTTGTTTATAGTTGGACCCTGTCTGTCATATAGGCTGGGAACATCGGTTGAGTATAGAGGAGATAGATGCTTATGTTGCTCGGTGGGCAAAGTTTGCAGATTTAAATTGTTTTAAACATTGATACATATGGTATCATAGAAAGTGCAATCCCAATGAGTGATTTGATATGCATGAATAGGGTAGCTACTCAGGAGAGCCACACATCGGCCTGACAACTTTTAGGGCAACAATTAAGAATATATTTTTTGGCTTGTAATTTATACACACCAATTATTTATCGTGGAATTTGATTCATCTGATCTCTTGGAAAATAGTAACCACTCTTATATTCAACCAGTAAGTCAGCAGATAGAGAGCTTACTGTTTGGACACTTATTTCTGAATATTTCCGATATTGTGTAAGCAATACCTTTGTAAATAAATCAATATTTTCTTTCTAATATCTTAGAGTCAAGCCAAAATACGGTCTATCGCGCTTTCTTAAATGTAAAAAGTTATGTGTCATAACATCAGCAGCCTGTGCTAAGCAGCATTCAATAAGGCTTCAATACTTACAGGTGTTGCATGAATTTATACAAAGCATCTAATATATTAAAATCTTAAACATTTAAAACATATACAAAATTAATAAATTATACTCTTAGTCAAACATAAAAAATGCATCTACAAAAAAAACGCTTAATGTAAATAGGGAACAAACAAATACACTTTAAAAATAGATGATCATGTTATTTTATTTCATTTATATTTGGCTTTGTATTTTAAATATCTCTTGTGAAATTTTGGATCTCTAGCGTTAACATATCATTAACACACACACAAACCGACTAACAAACACTATCTTTTATTTATAAAGTTATGACATTTGTTGCTCTACAGAGTTAGCCTTATTTCAATTAGAGTAGTATTTGTTTGTCTGAATATATATGTATATACAAATTACTTATTATTATTATTATTAATTATTATTAATATTATATTGAACGTTAATAGTACAATTTTCAATGAGTGAAGAAACACTCTTTTTTAACCAAAATATATGAATATAAATCAACCAAACTATAAACACAGGTAGCTATAGGTCATTCACCAGCTAAGTTTACCTGGATGACAGCTCTAAATGTTACTAGAAGTAATCCTTAATATATCACTACGCCAAAAGCTGACATCTATCACTTTGGATGACTCTAATAAAAACAGATGGTAATATATTAATAAGATAGTTAACAACAGTAATTTAGGCCAATACTATTTATATATTTATTTGAGGTCGGACACAAAGTTTATTTATAGTTTTATTCCCCTTTAAAAAAAATATTAACACCAGTTTCACAAAAACTTCTAACGAACATAGCTTCAAAATGGCGACTGACGAATCTAAACCATATGATTGAACATAACGGTAAACAAGGTTTTTACAATGATGCAGACACGCAGTTGATGAACATATTTTATTCAGTTAAATATTACAAAATACGATAAAATAATCATAAAATCATTTATTGTATGTAAAAAAATGACAACAGTTTTCTCTTTCCCTAGTAATTACGATGCCTGTATTAAAAGATATTGGTGTGTGCACTATATTACACAAAATCAGTAACGTTCCAAAACAAAAAATAAGTACTTTTAATAATGTTTAAAATAATGTATCGAGTTGGATAAAAATAAATTATTTAAAAAATGAAATAGTATGAGAAAACTTAAGTTTACGTTATTTTAAATGTAATATATAACAGGATAATTAAAAATCTTTACATTTATATTAAAACTGTGATCTTTTACAAGTGTTGGCAACACAAAACCTAAACATATGATTATAGAACCGTCATCCAGGTAAAAACCTATCGTGAACGGAATATAAATTATATTGTGAGGTCTATCTTTCGATTTGAGATTGGAGTTTGTACCTTAGCTTATCCTTGATTTTGTAGTGCAAATAACGTGTCAAAGAATTGAAATGATTAAATACATTTATTTTTAATTTTGTAACTTTTATTTTTTATTGATTTTCAAATTTGATCATTATAGCACCTTTTGAGTGATTCCTCTAACATTCCATCGAATTTCAGCTTTCTAGGTTTTTGAGAATAATTATTAAAATAATTGACTGCCGATGACAAGGGGCTTGAAGTTTGAATCTAGGTCGGGTGTACTGAGGGGGGGGGGGGTGTTCCAAAATAAGTTTACACTCTCCCTACACTCCAGTTTGGGTACACTGTCCACTATCTACAAATATGACCTCTCTAATCCTTAAAAGTATAAGAGTAATTAGTGCATAAACCGATAATCCAAATGGTTAGTAAGACGTGGTGCTAAAAAGATATTTATTTATTTGCATATTATTGGAAGGACAACATCAGACCTTTTATAAAGGTGCTAAACGTGCTTTAATATAGTCATACGTCACTCATTTTATCTGCAGATGCCAAATTTGGCGTAGTTTCATCAATGCATTAAATTCACAAAATAATAGTAATAATAAAATGCTTATTATTAAATATAATATTATTAGTATTAATATATCATATAGGTAGCCTTTTTCAATGTCGAATATAACTAAAAGTTTATTATTTTTTGTTTGTATATCTATCTTCTTATCAGAATTCCATCATAACTAGAAATTAAATAAATGATCCGCATTGTTGGTTGCATGGTCTAACGTGTCACTCTTGTTTTAATCTGGATTGTAGGATACGGAGAGAAAAGGTTTTGAATTTCAATTGGGTGTAAATATAGTATCTATTCCTGAACATATTTACAATCTCTGTATACAAATGTGGGTATATTTCATCTAGTTATAACTTACTGATTTTTATCTCATAGATGTAATTAATATATTTGTATAACTTGAACAAGTACTAGGTTGTAGCAGAAAAAAGTATTAAAAGCGAGACAATTATTGTATTTTATTTACAATAAGGTAATTATAAAAAAATATAATGCAATTTGATTTGAGTTTATTTATTTATCTTACTTCTTTATGGTGTATATTTATTGGTATTGAATATTAGAAACATTCTCGTATGCTTGTGGAAACTATAAATTGCTTTTGAGTCTCTTCTGCTTAAATAATACTCTTATCAACTTCGCAGCTCGTGCTGCTTTCTAGGAGCGGCCTTCAATACTACTCTAAGCTACGCCGCCGGACAGGACGAATTAAGTACATATAATCCAGAACTGTCTGGATGTTTGGTATATATTTCCAAACTATGCCAAGGAATAAAGTTGTTTACAATCTGGTTTACTCAGTAAGAATAAATAATAAATACAATTTTCTAGATAAATGAAAATATTAAGATTTTTTTCATATGTATTGAGACACTCTTAAAAGATGTGTTTGAAAAATGTAGTTATCTAAAACTTTCTACAATGTAAATGATTATTTTTAAGAACAATCATTGATTACTTTTTAACTATACACATTTGGTATATTTTTAGTAAAAAAATTCATTAATAATAAAATATTTTTTACTAAATCTCAGATTATACTCGTAACTACTAAGAAAGTTTATTTATGTGTAAAATAATTATTTTAACTAGATAGGTGGGCACGCGGATGATTGTTTAGTCAGTCTCATCTTGTCTGAATTGCCGGTGATGGGGAGTTTGGGGCTAGAAACCAAATCAGGTGAACTGAAAATTTTTAACCGTAACTACTGCTCACTTCATGTAAATGCGAGAACATCTCCTCTAAATTATACTTTCTTCAATCTTACCTCACAGACATATTTAAGATGTGCTTAGGCATGACGGGCAGTGTAATAAATAAAATACTTAAATTGTAGCGTGTTAAACCGGCTGTTTAACTTCTAAAATTAAAATACCATAAATATTATTAACATATTGATTACAAATGGTAATATATTCAAATAATATGTGGCAGATGTTAACTCGTTGTGGATTTATGTTGCCGGGTAAAGAAAGCCCTAGCCACAGGAAAGCTGACCCAGATGACCATACTTGCACCACCAGCAGAAAAGCCAGATCATTTTCTCTGGTTGCCACAACATCAAAGAGCGCTAGTGGTCATTCAGTAGCAATTATTGCAACTTTACCCCCTTCCCCCTTAGATGTCCTAGTGCTATCCTGTCTCCAAGTAGGTCAGTTCCATTACTATATAAGCGCCGCCTTTTCTGAGACTTCAAGTATCTACAATTTATAATCTTTATTATATTCTAAACTCCTCTTTGATATGTCCATAACCATAATACATATTTTTTTCAGACAGAATGTCTGACTTTATTAGTCTAACTATGCCCCTAATTCTTAGATTTAGATTTTATTCGTAAATCCTCTTTTTTCTGTCTATTAGACATAAATTTTGTGTCAAAAGGCATTACTTTATTTTCTATGTCCATCAGACATAGTTTTTGTGTCAGAATGTCTGACTTTATTATCCTATGTCCATATGACGTAGTTGAGATTTAAGGGCTTAATGCTCTATCTAACTAGGTCCAGACGACTTTATACACTGGGTCAGTGTGTCTGATTTTTATAAATCCTAAAGACATAGTTATATATGTTAGAAAATAGTAATGACACCATAAATGAATGGTATGACCAATTTTAGGCTCCCTTTATGACGAATATATGATTATATAACCTTTTATTTAATGACCTAGTTAAGTCAGTGGCAGATAGCAGTCACTATTGTCTCCTTTTAGTCTATCTATTTACGGTACGCAACCTGTGGGACCACTTCTAGTTTGTATAGTGGCCCGCGGAGATAGTGTTTTGTCACTGGTCTCCTCAGGCACCGTTTGTATTAAGTTTTACTAATATTGTTTGTACTATTTAATGTGTGTCATAGAAATGGGTGGAATTTATAAATATACTATTGAATGTCCAGGCAGTACTAATTAGGAATTAACCGGCCATAGAAATATAATGGATAGATTCCTGATAGCTCCCATTTATTATTTGTGATATGCTAGTTTCTCACAGAATATTCTTAGGTTTTCGTTACTCTCTAGAGTTAACTCAAGCTAGCTAGCTTATGTAAGTATCCTCATAGCAACTCTATAAAATTAGTATTAAATACACTTGTTTCACTCACTATAATTTCACTATTGTTATGAATAGAACTTTCAGGTCTTAGTCTGACATTATTTAGGCCTGATTGTCTTTATGTATTGTGGTTTAACCTCATGTTATTTGTTCCCTATCTTTGACTGCCGCTATATAGACGCATATGCTCCTTCGTAGGAGAATGAGCGTTGATTCTCATTATAGGAATTACTAAACTAAACTAACTATATGTTCTAACTATAAGTACTAGTAATCAAGGTGCTCATTTCTATTCCTACCTGTCGGGAATTATACGACTATATTAACTGAATAAAGTTATATTAAATAACAATGGACTGTTTGGTCTAAAATTATATTAAAACGTTATGGAATTCTGTTTCTCTTGTTTACATTTAACTAAACTAATTTGTTAAACTCATATATTTCTCTATGTTTCATCCTTACTAACACTTCCTTATTTAACTTTGTTTGTAATTGTAATTGTAACTTCTTCTAATTGGTTATTTTGGATAATTTTGAGTAAGATAATATTTTAATTCTAATTTTTTAAATCAAAATATTCTTGACTTTAATATTTAACGATATAGTTCATTTTTGGTGAAGGTGTACACAGATAATTTATATGTTATTTTATATTTTATAATTTTATATAACAATAATTTCAGGGTTACCATACGTCTTCTTTCCCCAGGACATATATTTTTTTAATATGAAAAATATATGTCCTGTTGGAAATTTTAAAATTATAAAAATTGTTCAAGTTTTTGACCAGCGATGTTCCTAAGAAGAAGGAAAATTATATCAGTAATTAAAATCATTTACGAATATAATATAACATGAAATTGTTTTCTAATTTGGTTAATTTAAAATTGCGTTATCCCCATCTGTTTGTAGGGATTGAAGTAGCATCTAGGCCTAGCGGAAGAACTTAGTACTACTTTATCGAGAACTAGAAACGCTCTATATCAATTTTTCTTCCTGTTTATCCTCGTTATGGAAGTTGGTAGGTTGTACTTGTAGGCTAGCTGTTGTAGTGCGTCACATGTTGTCATTGAATTAAATTTGACTGTAATTTTATTCAGATCTATTTCATAAAATAACTTTACGTGAAGGCTACTTTACTGAAAAGTTAATAACAAATATTATTATTTTAGAATTGGTCGTAATGGATTTTAGGCAGAATTTAAAGCTTTCCTTTCAGGAAAATATGTGTCAGTTTCTAACAAGGGAAAAATAGACTTGTAAGTACATATGAGAACACCAAAGCACAAAAATAAAGTTTGAAGTGAAAGTGGTTAGTCAAAATTAACAAGCTTTTACCTGCAACCAGGTTCAAAAAGTGTTGAAGTATATGAGGAAGTATATTGTTTGAAGTATCACGACAGTTACAAATCGACAAACTGCACCAGTGGTATAATGAAAACATTTTTTTTCTGGATTTGGAAACGGCAAGGAAAATTTTAAGTGTGTATACAAAAACCAAAGCAATTAATATTAATGATGTAATCTATCCTCATGCAGTTGATGTCAAGTGCAAATGTATTTTTGGAGTCTATTGATGCAAGAAACCATATTTAAAAGAAGATTTTCTAGTGATGATTCAATATTTTGATTATAAAATAAGTGACTCAAACAAAACTACTACAATTTCAAAGTAAACTAAATGAAACGTCACAAACGATCGGATAATATGGTCACTAGACATTCAAAACGACTGACCTTGCTGCTATATATATATGGCAATAATAGTAATAAAATGTTTGGGTGGTAGTTTCTCCATAAATAATGTATTTACTATTTTGAAGATTTCAATAAAAGACAAGTTATTTGTTGTGGCGTGACCTGCACATATTTTAAAAAATTGCTTATAATATAGGATGGACATTATAGATATTGATATCCAGTCGATTTTCTTTAAAATATATAATTATTTTTCTGTTTACAATTTGAGAATCGAATTCCCCGAAAGATTTTTGCATTTTTATTTAAATTGCACACAAGTAATTGTGGTACCACTGTAAGACCAGATGAATGTTATTTTTTCCTGCTGTGAAACGACTGTTGCCAATGTTTCCATCCTTGAAAAGTTTTTCCCTCTCGTAGGTGACCTGGTGGTTTAGTGGTAAGGTGTCAAACTTCTATGCTGGCGGCCGGGGTTCAATCCTCGGTCCCGGCAAAGATTTATCTGATTACCAAATCCTTCCTTCACCTCTGACAAGACATCTTGTGAATGTGGGGAATGCCAGGCCTCCACCGTGGTTCGGATTCCACGTTAAACTGTAGGTCCTTCATTTCATCTCACAATCACCCTACCATTACACATTAGCGTAAGTGCGTATAACCCGAATGGGTAGTAAGACGTGGTGCTAATAATAATAATAATTTTTCCTTCTCAGCCAATATATCATGTTATAATTAGAAATTGTTTAGAAAATAATTTTAGTGAAATATATTCTTGACACATTCACACCTTCATGTCTATGTTTTAAAGAAATTTAGTGGCATTGTAAAGAGAAGGTACTCCTGTAACTTTACGGAAATTAAGTATATTCTTCAAACTGCTCAAACATCTAATGCTGATAGATTAGCTTTAAAATGTTTTTCTAAAAAACTAAAATATGCTGTCGCAGATGTTAGCAAATTGTTATTAAGAATAATGCAAGAAGGTTCACCAGCAAATTGAAGAACTTTACACTTAATGTTTAAAGTACTTCAATTTTGTATGAAACAGAGTTCTTATGGATAACTCTCTGCTCGTCTTTGTTCAAGCTTAAGTATTACTACATCGTTGGAAGTTTGTCAACATGTGATTCGGTATGATGACTCCAAAGATGTTTTGATGATTTCTAACACCTGTATTCAAAATAATTTGAGGAAAACTCAGATCTTTGTTCTTTATTGTATCATTAGAAAATGGCATTAGTATATTTTAGTACAGGTAATAGTGTTTCAAATCAACCTGTAATACTAAAGTTGGCTAATTTTTTTCACTATTCTTGCACATAATACAAATGTAGAGTGAGTATTCACGCTGTCAGAGCCATTGGATAAAAGATAAAAACAAGTTGACGTCTAAATATATAAAGATAATTTTAACAATACACTATTATAAGAACATGTCTTCTGAACAATTTCAGACTTATATTAAATATATTCCTGAAATTTAGAAACAAAATGGAACAAGTGAAAAGCACGCTTGTCAATAATCCTCCTAATATCTTATTTCTAATGATTCTGTTTCGATTTACAAAGTGTCGTCTATTTTCTCCCAATAATATGGTAGTTCTGGTCATATTGAATTGGGTAGTATAATTCAAATTCAAAAAATGTTTTTTCTTTAATACACGATTATAAAAATGTTAGTGTCTATTAAATTTATCAATATCTTTTTTATCAACACATATCATTACCCGCTTTGGTAATACTCAAATGCTTTATATTAAGTTAATGCGTTAGTAAGATGAAGGATTATTCTTAGGCTAAGTGTACCCACATTTTCATAGATTGACAGTGGAAAACACTTTAGGAAATTACACACCTTCAGTACACCCAACAAGACCTAAAGCTGGTAACCCTATCATCACAGTCCAGTCTATTACAAGAGTGACGTTTTAGACCATTCGACCACTGAATCCGCTAAAGTGCAGTAATAAATTATAATACTGTAGCGTAGCGCACTATCCCAAAGTTCAAATTGAATATTATCAATATTACATACAGATGTTACACTGGCCTGGATTTGTCCCCATTGTTTCATGAGCGTTTAATGTGTTCCGTAATGGGAAAACAAGTATCTAATATGTAGCGAGAGGAACAAATGATTTATTATTGAAGAGGATTGATCGAACTACGCGGCTGCTAGGGCTTCCATTCGGGTTGGATGAATGTGCCACCGTCATCCCTGTGCCTGACGTTTCATAAATACACGAGCACGTTTTTATCGCCGCTGAATTTCGGGAACATTCTATTGACCAAACTTATTATTCAATCAATCAATATAGCACTGTGCAAACATTTTAAACACTTAAGTTTTCATTGAATATTATTTTTTTTTATAATATTTGCGTTGTTTTTTTAAAATTTGGGATTGTAAAATGAGTGACATAATTACAAACTTGATTATATAATGTAACTATTTTGATTATTTCTAGGTGTGGAGTCCTAAACATATTTCGGTACTAATCGATACTCCAGATTTTGATTCATCTAGATAATGGCTATATTTTCCATTTAAGACCTCAGGATGACGCTGCTTTGTGCTGAAAACTGTCGTCATAGAATGTGAAAAAATGCAAATCCTAAAATAAAGGAACAAGGAATAAGAAAATATCAATTTTAAACACATTATTTCTTACTCAATCATTTTTATATAATAAACTATTTAGTATCACCTATGTAAACATAAGTTGTCAAATATTTTATATATTAATGAAATAAGCTTCATATTTTTTTTTATTTACTAAAATGTCTTCAATTTAATGTTTTAACATTTGTCAATGATATTTTTAACATTATTAATTTATTCAATATGTTTATAATATACTAATTTTACAAAACAATTGGTTTTATATATGTTTTTCAAGGTCTAAGTTTCATATTTACTATACGCCCTAATAGTGAAAACTCTCATTTACGAATTGGTCAAATTTATGTCCATTTTAGTGAACTGGCCACTTCAACTGAACATTTCACGATCTAGGCAAATATTGCGTTACCTCTCGGCCATTTCACGGAAATTAGAACTTATCTAGTACAATCTCTATAACTAAAATTATTTGTAAGATATTATATTAAACTGACCTAACCTAACTTAACCTAACATTCCATTCTAAAACAATTGTCCATTTCACAGACATGGAAACTACTTATCTAATTCATGAATTAATTGGAGCTGCCCAGTTTATGAAATACTCAATGCATTAACTGGGAAGCATAGACTCTACCTAATTCATCAATGGGACAAGTTTTTGTTCAGTCCGTGAAATGGTACAGTTAGAAAGTCAGTTCATGGAATGAGTAGAAATTTGCCCAAATCATGAAATAGCCAATTCGACTCTTGGGGTGTAACATATACGCTTGTTGATTATTTTCATCACAGAATTGCAAATACCTTAGTTCTTAATATTCTATTAGTTTTCTCTGGGTGCTTTTAGAGCTGTAGCTAAAGGGCCATAGGAGTAAGAAACTTGTTTAAGACCAATTTAGATAAATAATTTTTACTAAATAATTTATGAAATATAAAATTACAATTATATTAATAGAAAATAATACTAAGCCCATTGACTACGCGGTGCCAGACGAAGAAACTAAAGACTAGCCCTGAATATGAACTATAGTCTCTAGATAAGATAAGAACATACGAGTAGCTTGCATGTGAAGAGAAAAAAAAATCAGATGCAGTTCTTTCCTGGGAAGAACTATATCTGACATCTAGAAAAGTTTATAAATCTGCTTTCACGTTTTCCTACTTCAAATAATGATTTGAAGTCATCATTTTTGATATATATTATTTGAAACATATAATTAAGTAATAAAGTAAAGTGGTATTAATGTTGACATAAAAACAAAATTTTGTTTTGCCTAAAAGGCACATTATGAAAATTGAACGATTCTGGCTGTGGTCTCATTGATAAATTCAATTAACCGATAAACTACTCATGTCCGTCATAGGACATATCCTAAAATGGTTGTGAGTAATGATCCAAAACAAGAGACAAATCCTGGATAGCTCAGATTAAACGATTGACTCCATATACAAAGGGTCTTGCGTTCTATAAACCTCTAACGATGACCTTTTCAATTAATTAGAATGTTTTTTTAATGACAACCTCTAACACTCCACCCTCTAAACATCACTTTACGAGTGGGTGTTAGTTTATAGATACTAATAACTTCTCCATATGCTTCAGAGTGTAGTTAGTTTATTTTCACATGAATTTAAATTTACAGTTGAGCCAGTTTTGACAAATGTGTAAACATTGTACATAATATATATTAAATATACAGTGTGCCCATATAATCATACATTTTGATATGATCGTCCTAAACACGCCTACTCCATTAGACATCCAAGCGTGGGAGTCTTCTACAAGACTAGCGTCTTGCTGAGCTGAGGATTGTGAACCCCTTATGGCTTACTCTTGAACCCAGATCACTATTGATTTCTTTCCATCGTTTAATGGGGTTATTTTCTACGAGCGTGAAAAATAAAAACCTATGTGGCTTTACTCTGCACCTGCTATTAATTACTGCGTAATACAACCCGGAAATAAACCATGCTTCTGACACGTGCAACTAAACGAAATAAAAAAATAAACATGGCTGTAGTTTAGAAAATATGAGTTTAATTTAAATTAACTGAAAAGAAGAAATATGAAAACATTTACTCTAAAATATGATCTCAAATATTAATAATGACAGAAAGATCGATATCATTAAAAACCGTACCCATAATCCAAGATTAGTCTATATTCAATGACGTATAATTTCTGTAAAATATACATTAATAAAAGTTTTGAAATTATATCAACCTCAAAATGTAATCAACATAAACCAAATTGGATAATCTTCAATATTATGACTATGTCTTGTAGGTGATGAGAAAGTCAGGATTCGAATACCATCTTGGTAATTTGAATGTTTTTTCTTACATTTTATTTCTTGCTATATATCTCTCTCTTTTCAAGCACAAAAGGTAGGCCTTCACTTCCTCTAACCACACCATTCTAATAATTCCTAACCTGATAACTCTATTACTATGTTTAGCATGGACAAGTAGTATGGTAGAGGAATAGTGGAATAAAATATATCTACTTCAAAACAGAGAATACACATTTATTTATAAATATATATTGAAAGCATTTACTCAACTACAAACTAACTTAATAGGGATGCATAATAGAATAATTCCAAATGCTCTGGATTCGCGAAATTTCGCCATCAAGTGGGATTATAAAATCAGAGTTAAAACAAATTTGTTTTTAACAAATTAAATGTTAATAAATATAAACCTGACTTTAATATAAATAGCTGTTGTTTTAGTTAAGTTAATGGTTGTGGAAAGTAAAACCAACTGTTTGTAAATAGTATTTGAGTAAATTCTCTGTTCACACCGAGAGAGAAAAATCTGGTAGTTGGGTGGATTTACGAACAAAATAGGTATGAATGTAAATTATAATTTTACAGATCGTTACCAATCTTTCATAAAACAAAAATTATGTCGCGGGTTAAACAGTCCCAGACCGTACAAACTAAATCTGCTAGAGAAAATTATTTCCCGAAATAAAATATTAATGTACATCTATTGTATATATATATTTATATATATGCTATAACATAATTTGTTACATACCATACCTCGGGAAGATCTGGGTAGGAACGGCTTCATCGGAAGAGCTGTACACACGAGCATCCATTCAACTATAGACTTGACTCAAATAAAGTATCTAACGAACTGAGTAGATTTCTGGGTGGCTCATGAAGGTGTGTACGTCATGGCCAGGTGTCTATGTGATGTTCTCAACGTCTAGGAGTGCTTATAACCCCCTCTACCCATTCCCGTGGTTCGTCTGTTCAACCAGTATAAAATGCCTTGGTCCGCTGGGAGCAAACACAGTTCCAATCTAATATTCAACGACCGACGTCTCTCCTATCTACAGTACAACAAGACATTGTAGTCACGAAGATAGTGCCGTCAGACTCGCCAGACAGACGGAAATAACTTGCCGTAAACTAAACATATTTCTCTAGAAGGGAGTAGGAGGCCTTAGTGATATCATGTAAAGGAAAAGGGATTTTTTTACAGGTTGAGAGTGTATATCACTCTTGAGTTTATTAACTATATAAATGTATAATAAAGAGGTTTTCATTGGCAATGTCATGTTGAGCATGTAGTGAGAGAACATACATATTTCCTGTTTTTTCTGCTTGGTCCTTAAAACCAGTGGTTTTATTAGAGTTTGTCTCCCTCCTTGGCCTGTATGACCGTATTGTGGTCTGCTGTACCATCAGGCTGAAAAGGTTTGGTTGTTCCAGGCCCAATGTCAAGACCCAGTTAGGTAATGGTTACCTATTCTTGAGAAACCTTTGGTCCACATGCTTTGTCGTTCACCTGATTGTAGTGTGTAATTTGAAGGTTTTTTCTTGCCATTCTGGGTAAGATAGCACACTATTCGATGTTTATGTCAGACTCTCTTCAGGGATGGCATGATACCTGGTTGAGAGATTATATAACCTATGCCTGGTATGTTGTTGGCACCTAGGTTGATTGCGGTTTATCTCATGATACCTGGCTACACTAATTGTTTACTTGCCATGCTATACTGTGTGTAGACCTAGAATCCTGAATGACCACTTTCCCTAAGATATTTGCCCGGTGTTTCTATGACGGAAATAAATAGACAACTCTTTGAAACTTATGTAACTAATTCAATTTAGTCAAGCTAGCTTCAGTAGCATATATCGTTCTCACCTCTTAAAATAGGGTTGTTTTTATTAGAGTTTGAGTATGTTCTGACTCAGCCCTGATCGCCTTGTCAGAATCCATTATATATTTGTTGCAACAAATTTACTATTGATACTGTATTGTGTTTGTAGTCTGAGTCTCCCGTCGAGGAGTAACTTAAATAACTTCAGTATTGTCTTTCTCTCTAGGAAATAAGATTATACCTTTTACAAGAGCGGGGCGATAGTTCATAAAACTAATGGAGTTTAATTTTAGTACTAAACCAATGTTTCTCCACGTTTAGTTCTCTTTATGAGTGTGATGATTTTTATTTTATTGTTACGTTAGTTATGCTGCCCTACTCAATAGGTCAACATTGAAAATAGTGCATTGTGCTCTGATGTCTGTCCTTGTATTTGCGTACTTCGATTGCTCTAATAAACTCTTAGGTAAACATGTATTTAATTTTATGTTTTTAAGTGTCAACCTATCATATATGTTTCCCATGTTCATGTAGCCGGCGTATTTAGCGTTAACTATTGCACCGCTACAAGCTGCACACCTAGATTGCTACAAGCACCTACTCCTAAATTTTTCCCATAGCACAATCCACTTTGTCCCACTTAGTAATAATAAAACATTTAATTACCCACATGTGTTCATATATTGGAATATTTCTTGTAATGACTTGTTTTCTTTGTTTTATGTAACGAGCCAACAGCATGGCGAACATAATATATCCTGTCGACCTTGAAAGGTTGAAATCCTGGGCAATACCACTTCACGGGTGGACTGACTGTCACAAGTCAAATTAATTTCTGACATTAAGAAAAGGGAATGGGGGGTAGGGGGGTTACCTGATGATGCTGAAGTAAGTGAGCTGCGGATTTCTCTGAAAGTCCTACTACCTCAACCTATGGCTTACAGAATTGCCAACAGTCCTCCTACAGTCCTACAGTCCTACCGAAGAAAAATTGAAAACATAGATAATGCCACAGTTAATTATCCTGCTAATATTACTAATTTTACTGACGTGCCTTCAGTTAGTACTATTTCTGAAAAAACTAAATTCAAAGTTCTATCAGAGTTTTTGGAAAAACATCCTAGGTGTGATGATCAAATTGTGAATATGTGTTTGAATTTCTATTAGAATTTAAAAAAATTTCATTAAAAGTCAGGGAATGAATTTGAATTTATTTCAAGGTAATTGAGTAAAACCAACGGATATCCAACCCAACTGATGGTGGAGTGTTTGAATCAATATCTTTCATGTTAAGATTGTAGAGTAAAATATTAAATACGTTAGTGCCTCTTAGAGCTAAGACAGTGTTAAAAACAAGATTCATGAATAGATTTCAAAATCCTGATGAGTCCTTTAAAAGCTTTATCTTATCCATATCAGAAGCTGTTATTGTTTTGGATCTTAATTTAGAAGAAAGTAAAATTGTTTCTACTATTTCGGAAAATATATCTCTTTTGAATCGACGATATATTGTTTATGTGTCTCAGCCATCACCTATGGCTGAATTACATTATTTGGCTTCTCAGATAGAAAATTCTATGTTAGCAGAACAGTAATATTAGGGTTGCATTCCACTCCTTTCGTGTCGAAGGTGACGGATATTACAAGAACAGACAATATATTTGGGTCTCATTCTTCCTAAAATAAACCGGCCCAGGACCTATACTCTAAAGATTTTACAAACAATGAGCCCAGTTTAAGTAAATTGAGTAAAAAGTAAAAAATTATATCACACATCAAGTGTTTTAATTGTGGATAATGGGGCATTGTAAAAGTCAATGTAGAGCAAAAAAGCTAACCTTGCACCGCCAAAGGCATTGCTTTGCCGGACAACGTATTTCTCAACCATGTATTTCTGAACCAGTAATTAATGTTTTAATTTTTGGTGGGTCCTGTTGGGCACTGGCTTATACTGGAGCTAGCTCATCTTTTATAAACTCCACCTTCCTTGACAGTGTTCTACATCATCAACCTTCTACTGAATGCTATTTTCACCCTAAACATTTTGATATTGCTAATGGCAAGTCAATTAATGCTGAAATAAGTGTTTATCAATCAATTAAATTTAATGGATATTCATGGAAGCAATCATGTTTTATTATTCACAATCTTCCATATGATGTTATCTTGTGTATAGAACTTTTTGTCGAAATCCTAAAATTAAATTGACTTAAAAAAATGGCCACATGTATTTGAAGTTTTGTTCTGTAGTTAAAATACAGTTTTAAAAATGCCTTTTATTGTCTAAGCCAGAGCTGGGACGCATTATTAACCCTGATAAAGTGACGAAGGTTACGGATTTTATCAAGTACTTGGGTACGTGATTTTTCAAGGTGATATACTTGTATATCCGGAGCGTATCCAACCATGTTGACTACCCTGCCCAAAGATCTTTAAACAAGTTAAACGTTTTGTGGGATGTGCGCGTACTATTCTAGGTTTATCCTTCCTCTTGAGGTGGCAGCCCTTAAATACTTAAAGATGATATATGTGCCTTATGCATGGAGATATGATCTAACTAAGTCTTATTTTCAACTTAAGAAAGCCCTTTTGCTCCCAAGGTTCTCAAAATGCCTGTCTATTTGCTCCCTTTTGAATTGAAGATTGACGCCTATTTCTATGCCCTTGGGTCTGTGCTATGCTAGTGTCCCCCTGTAGGTCTTTTGCCAATCATCTTTGCTAGTAAGTCATTGAATGACACCCAGTAACGGTATAGTATTTACGAGAAGGAATGTCTTGCCTGTCTCTTTGGCATCGAGAAGCTTACTGAATATTTAGAGCAGCGTGAGTTTGTGTTGTATATCGACAAAGGGCCTTAGCGTGGATGTTTAACTACCCAAAACAATTAGGGAAAATTGGCAGGTAGGCGCTAAAATTATCTCTGTTCAAATTTAGATTGGAACATTTCTCTGGTAAAGACAACGTTGTGGATGACGTTCTTTCCCGTATCAATGAGGGATTATTTCCTATACTTTCTATTCCCGAACCTCCTAGATCAATGTCATTAGTTCCATTCCCAAATCATTAGTCCCTTAGCTCAGAACCAGCGGAAAGACACATATTTTGAGGAGATTGTTGATTGTCTTGTTAAGGGTGAACATCTAGATGGCTTTGCCTTTCATAGAGGGTTGTTTTGTGTGCTTGGAAGAACTTCAGGGCAGCAAAGTATTTGTTACTACAAAATTGAGAGATATGATCTTAAGGTAGTTCCACAAATCGGTTTTTGGAGGACATGTGGGCATTTTTAAAACCACAGAAAAATCGGGCAAGAATATTTCTGGCCCAATATGTACCAGGATGTTAGACAATGGATTGCGAAGTGTTATCGTTGTCAGGGAGCTAAACCTCCTCGCAACACACGTCATGGGCTTCATTCTCCAGATGTCATTCATAAGCCATGGGATATTGTGTTCGTTGATTTTGTAGTCCCCATCACTCGCTCCACTAAGGGAAATTCCTGCGTTCTTAACCTTATAGGTGGATTTTCCAAATTTTTTATTATAATCCCCCTTAGGAAATGAAAGGGCCCTTCCATTAAGACACTCTCTGAGAGGGATTGTCCAATATTTGGTGCCCCTAGGATGTTCGTAAGG
Organism: Timema cristinae; assembly: GCA_039000515.1. Lineage (NCBI taxonomy): Eukaryota > Metazoa > Arthropoda > Insecta > Phasmatodea > Timematidae > Timema > Timema cristinae. The sequence continues at coordinate 22,254,843 of JBCFYV010000012.1, read as the reverse complement.
CGATAATGAACCTTGCCTTCGTTCAAAAGTGTTTAGTAATATGTGTTTCGCTTGGGGTATTAAACATGTAACTACTAGGTCGTACAATTCTGCCCATAACAAAATGGAGAGGTTCAATGAAAATTTGAATACTACGATTTCTATTTCTTAGGGTAGTACCCAGCCTAACTTAGGATAAAGATTTGTGATTTACATATTTTGTTTCAATTCTGCTGTTCATGGATCTACTGGAGCTACCCCCTCCTTCTTTTGATGGAACGAAATTGAATCACCCCCTGTTGGAGATCTGGTATTTTGATTCTTTGGTTGATGATTCTGGGGACTCTACCTATTACAACCAAGGTCATAGCCCTGTTCATTGTCTGTCAACGACAGAGTTCTTTGCCGAAACTTTCCTCTTAATTTGGCGTCCGAGTGGATCTCTGCGAAGCTGACTCCCAAGTAGGGTGGTCCTTGGCTCGTCAAGATCTTCTTGACGCCAGTCACCAACTTGCTGGAACATATTGAGGATGTTGACCAGACCAGAGGTGCCTAATTCAGTCATCTAAAGAAGGTTTGAAATTGGAAACAAGGGTATTACGTGAGATGTATTTATTTTATGTAATTGGATGAGTTACGGTTCTTCTAGGCCGAGTGGAAAAATAAAATGTAAAGTATTTATTTTTCTAGTGGAAAAAGAAAGCAATAGGTTATTTGCTTACTATGTATTTTACTATGGAAATAGAAAAGTCAGGTTATTGGTTTACTATGTCTTTTCCTAGTGTAAAATATAAATGTCTGGTTATTGGTTTACTATTTTATTACTAGTAGAAAAACAAAAGGCCAAGTTATTGGTTTACAATGTATTTTCCTAGTAACAGGTTATTAGCTCACTTTGTCTTTTCCTAGTGGAATAAAAATTGTCAGGTTATTGGTTTACTATATATTTTCCAAGTGTAAAAAGAAAATGTCAAGTTATTAGTTTTCTATTTTTTTTCCTTGTGGAAAAAAAATATCAGGTTATTGGTTTACTATTTTTTTCCCTAGTGGAAAAAATTTTAGTTTATTGGTTTACAATGTATTTTCCTAATTTAAAAAGAAAATGTCAGGTTATTGGTTTACTATGTCTTTTTCTAGCGAAAAAGAAAAGTTGGGTTATTTATTTTGCTATGTTTCTTCTATTAAAAAAAAAAACTGTCAGAGTATTGGTTTACTATGTCTTTTTCTAATATTCCCACTATAATCTATGATACTTTGATATGGTAAACAGATTGGAAAGCAGATCGTAAGGATTTAACCATTGGACTAAATTACTTTTTTTTTACCTAGGCCACTCTCAGCAGATTTATATTTGGATTTTTTTAAGGATTTAGTTAAAATGAAATTTTGTAACTTTAGTACAGGCTTATAAGCTATGGCAGTGATGTAAGGTAAATTCCGGGCCTCAGAGGTTCTGGCCTGGTATTTGTGACAAATTGGTGTTGTTGTCTCTCTTGGGACCACTGGTGATTTAAATAGCTGGGCTGAACCTCCCATCATACCCAATATCTTATCTGGTGCCCGGAGAAGAGGCTGATATGAATTTCGAGGCTGTTGCTGATGGATTCTTCCCGCCCCGCTTGAGCCACTCTGTGGTCAGATCTGCTACTTCTTGGTCACTGATTGAAGTACCCTCCAGTGGTAACTTTAAAAGGGTGGGAGAGTTGTAGTGTGGGTAACCAGTCCTGGCCCGTACATACTAAATCTGCTAGAGAAAATGTGTTCACGAAATAAAATATATATATGGAAATGTAATTTTATATATATAAATGGTATAACATAATTTGTTACATACCACGCCTCGGGAACATCAAGGGGTAAGAACGGCTCCATCGGAAGAGTTGCACACACGAGCTTCCAATCAACTCCAGAATTGACTCAAATAAACTATCTAACTAACTGAGTGGATTTGTGCGTGGTTCGTAAAGGTGTATCGTCATAGCCAGGTGCCTACGTGCTGTTCTCAACGTCGATACGTATTCAACACCCCCTCCCCCCACCCCCTCTTAATTTGGTTCGTCTTTTCAACCAGTATAAGATACCTCAGTCCCTGGAAACAAACACAGTTACAATCTAATATTCGATGACCAACGTCTCTCCAACCTACAGTACAATAATACATTGTGGTCACGATGATGTGCCGTCAGAATTGGCAGACAGAAGGAAATAACTTGCCATAAACAATAAGCTTTTTCTTTAGAAGGGAGTAGGAGGCCCTAAATGCTATCATGTAAGGTAAAAGGAATTTTTCTTACAAGTTGAGTGTGTCTGTCACTCTTCGAGTTTTTTTTAACTATTTAAATGTATAATTAGGCTAGGTTCTCATTGGTAATGTCATGTTGATCGTGTCATGAGAGATCAGACATACCTCTTGTTTTTCTGCTTGGTCCTTAAGACCAGTGGTTTCATTGGAGTGTTTATCTCACTCCTTTGCCCCTATGGCTATATTGTGGTCTGATGTGCTATCAGGCTGGAAAGGGGAAGTTTATGTATTCCAGGCTCAATGTTAAGACATAGTTAGGTAATGGTTAGCTATTCTTGAGAAACCTTGGCACTTCATGCTTTGTCGTTCATCAGACTGTAGTGTGACACTTGTGGGTTTTCACTGCCCTTCGGGCGTGGCCCGTATTCATTAGTGTTAGTGCATAGTTGTTAACACGATGCGTATGCAACCTGTGGTTTGTTACCACCTTCTGCTAGGCCCGCACCCTATTTGATGTTTATGTCTGACTCTCTTCAGGGGTGGCATGATACCTTGTCGATAAATTATAACCTATGCCTGTATGTGGTTGGCACCTAGGTTGATTGTGGTTTATCTCATGATACCTGGATATACTAATTGGTTACGTGCCAGCTTATACTGTATAGAGGTCTAGAATCCTGAATGACCACTTTCCCTAAGATATTTTCCCGGTGTTCCCATGACGGGGACAAACAGACAACTCTTTGAAACTTATGTAAGTAATTCAATTTAGTCAAGCTAGCTTCAACAGCATATATCGTTCTCACCTATTAAAAATAGGGTTGTTTGTATTAGAAGTTGAGTAGGTTCTGACTCAGCCCTTGTCGCCTCTCATAATCCATTATATATTTGTTGCAAAAAATTTACTATTGCTACTGTATTGTGTTATTAGTTTGTGTATCCCATCGGGGAGTAACTTAAAATAACCTCAGCTCTGTCTTTCTATCTAGGAAGTATTATTATACCTCTATTAAGAGTGTGGTGTTAGTTCATAATACTAGTGGAGTTCAATCTTAGTATTAATCCTATGATGCTTCACGCCTAGTTCACTCTAACAGTGTGTCAATTGTTATCTTATTATTATGTTAGTTATTTCAGCCTCCTAAATAGGTCAACATTGAAAATAGTGTATTTGATGTCTACCTTGTAATTGCTTGCTTTGTTTGCTCTGTTTGCTTTATTAAACTCTTATATCAACATGCATTTGAATCTTATGCTTTAAAGTTTTAACCTATCATCTATATTTCCCATTTTCATGTAGTCAACGTATTTAGTGTTAACTATTGCACCGCTACAATTTGTTCCCCCAAAATCTTAGTTAAAATTTGATCATTTACAGTGAGCTTATATAAAGGAATATTATTTATAGATGTATCGAATCCCATTAAATCCTATACATTAGGTATGAAAATTACTTATTGTTTTCAAAGAACGATTTACTCACCTTATAATAGTAAATAAATACCTTCTTTGGTGGCCGCATGGTCTAAAGCATCACTCTCATAATAGACTAGACTGCCAATAACAGGGAAATCAGGGTTAGTTTCCCGGTCGGGTGTGCTGAGAGTGTTCTTACTCAAATACTTTTCCACTCTCTCTAAACGCAAATTGATGTTCACTTCCTCTAAATTTAACTTTATTCATTCATATCTCCCTAGCGTAATTAGTACATATGAGTATAGCCCAAATTGGTAATAAGACGTAATGTTAAAATATGAACAAGTGGTAGAGTTATTAAAAAGTTCTGTATAAAATTATTATAATTTTCTTTTTATGTAACAATAAATTGAAGAATAAAATATGTATTACTATTGATATTACTTACATTAAAATAAACTTCTTAAAACGAACAAAGAAGAATTTGCTAGCTATATTTTTATGTCAGTTCCAAATATAGACAACCATATTCTCCTAATCTTGAGATTATAAACAAAAATATCGTTAATAATTTTACCAAAATTTTTAAAATTTTGTAATTTATTAAACATTATTAGTGTCAAAAATAAAAATTAAATCAAAGGTTTGTACATGATATTTTTTTATCGTCCTTAGTTACCAACATAAATATATAGATAAAAGGAATCAAATGAAGAATTTATTTGTAATTTATAAGGGTGAACATACACTTTAAATAATTAATAATCCCTATGTAAAATACTGTAATTTAAATTAGTTTAATTTCAAACAATAATAAAATAAAACTCTTGTTACACATACAACGTTCCATCGTGAGTCACACAAATAATCTCGATCAAGTGGAGTTTATTCTGTTAGAAAATATGAAAAAAAAGAGAAATCAACTTTTCGATGAAACGTTTTGGTATGTTCTGTTGCAGCATCCGGGGTCTTTATACATCCGGCTGGCTAGGTGAACCAGTCAGGAGTCTATGTGTGACGAAAACAGAAGGTGTGGAGAGGGTCTTGGGGGTGAAATTGGCATCCATGTCACGTTTTATTGAGAGCACTATAGGAGCACCTGCTCCTGACCGTGAACAGAATTTTAAGATCTAAAACTCTTTACCGTGAATTTCCGGAGAAGGGGATAAAGAGAGGTATAAACCAGACTCGGTAGAGTTTGCCGCTTTCTCTACTCTACTGCAGATGTTAACACACCGTCTCAAACTAGTTTAAGTAGTAATGTGCTATCAGGCAGGAAACATTCTTTCCTCAAATAGATACCTCCCTTCTCCTTCACCCCCTCACAAACATACCCAGAAACCAGCCCTTACTTCTACACCTTGTTCACTCTACCACAACCCACAGTTCCACACAGACACACACGTTGGAAAATATTCAATGACAGTATTCATTTGATACATTCATTTATGGAATATATTTAACAAAAATAGCTTGGGTTTATTTTTCCTCTCCTCACACATGATTGGTTTATTGGTGTAAGCCCTCCATCCAGTCAAGAGTTGCGGGAGAATCAGCTCTGTATTTTTAAGAATGGAAATGTAGAGCTACCGTGATGGAAAAAACTATATCTATATTGTTATCTGTAGCAGGGTTGCTCAAAATTTTAACATTTTTCTGAAAATATACTGAGTTTGTTTGTAGGTATTTGAAACTTTAATAATTATATTAATACATACAGTTTACAAAGTTTAATTTTAGTAATTATTAGCTTAGCATATACCATGCTACAAGCCCCGATCATACCCACATCCATTATGTTATTCGCAAGGACACTGTACCGGTCGGTTTGGCACATTCTATCCGGTATACCACGAGTTCAACCATAGCTCAATCTTACCCTGAGTGCACTTACACTATTCCTACAAACCAGTATCCCTAATATAGAGACTGTGTTGCCTGCCAGCATATTGTTGCCTGCGTCACTACTAATAACAGATAAGGGAGTGAACCGACACATCGGGACACTTTAAATTGAATGCACCTGCCATTGTAAATATATATTATATACTTGTTGGAACCCAACTTTGATATAATATAAATACTTTTAGGTCATTTAAATATATATATTTTTATGACAATCAGGGTCTATATGTTGTACATATTACATAAACATACATACACCATTCACTTAAGGTGTAGGCAAAAAACTGTGCATATAACTCAAACAGAAATAACTTCGTACTTTATCCATCCTCAATATTTTTCTCCATACTTCCCTATCCCCGCCCTATGCTTGCAAGCTCCCTTCGCTTCGACAACAACCATACACCGAGTCATACATGTATTTTATTCTTAAAACTTTTAATGTTTCTTTTTTTCACACATTCATCTACAATATCTAACTACATTTTCCAGACCATACTCTCTCCGAATAGACGTATGCTCTTGAATGTTCTGAGAGAGTATAGTGTGGATACATGGTTAGTAAATGTAATTATTATGGTAGTGTGTAGTGCAAGCAAAGAGTGCATTAAGCTTGATGGAGCTTTAAGTGAATCGTTTGATATTTAACATGGTGTAAGACATGCTTGTGTTATGTCTCCACAGTTGTTTAATGTATTCATAGATAAGTCTATTAAGGATGCTTATGAGATCGCGGTTGGTGAAGAAATAAATCACGTGAATGTCAGAATGTAAATATGCATAGGATGATGTATTAATAGCTGATAATGAAATTATAGAATGCATTAAATCTTTGAATGTGGGACAAGCAGAATAGATTTTCATATTAATTTATCCAAAGCTAATGTGATAGTTTTTGTTAAGGACTGATCATAAAATGATGGTCATATTCATTGTTTCTTTCAAAAGGTAAAAGGTGATGGTTAATATTATTTTACATAATTCTTAAAACCAATAACTAATAACTTGGTACCAATTCATGTAATTTCAGTGTATTCCAAATTAATTTTGTTTCTTAGTGTTTTTCAGTGGTTGTTTACTTTAAAGTGCTATTATGAATTATTATAAGGGTAGTAATTACAATAAGATACTACCTTAAAACCAGGGGCAGATCCAGGATTTTCGTGAGGGGGGATGGGGACGGGTGCTCTCATGAGATCGGGTCAAGGGATGTTCACCCTAAGATATTTTGACGGAAAAAAATACTTCAAAATTTTAGAGTAAATCTTAAATTAATTTTTCAGTGTAGCGCTAAATTTGATGATTTTCCTTTAATAAAGGGTACAACGAGAAATTTACGATTAGTATTGAAATTTATTATAAGAAATAAAAATAACATCAACCAATAGTGATTATTAATAGGGAAATTAGTTTAAACATTGTTACAATTATTATATAGAGAGTTTTTTTTAGCTATTCAAACACTTAGACAAAATATAATGGAACTATTCAGATTTCGAACAATTGAAATTTAACTCCACTCTATACTATATTTAGTTATTTCTCATTCTAAATCGAAATTTTACTACTTAGCCATACTAACACGTCATGTATGTGGTACTATTAAAATATTTTACTTAAAGCATATTATTAACAAATATATTATTTTAAAGATCCTTATTTAATATTATTCATTTAAATAGTAATAGTAAATATGATAACATAAATTTAAACCTAAACAAAATTTGTACAGCAGGGTGAGAAAATAAGTGTGATTAGGCCAACATTAATCCACTTTATACGTATTTTTTGGTTTATTTACATGTAAAGTAGATTCAATGTCTATTACAATCCGCTGAATACATTTACCAAATTTTAAAGTGCTTTTCTTTGTAAAATTAAGTAAAATTATCTTCTAAAATTAAAAGTAATTTTAATGAGATAAGAAACCACATAAGGATAATATACTAAAGTGACATATTAGGCCTGATAGTATAAATATTTATAATAATTAACGTATATTAATAATTTAATAATATTATCAATAACTTTTTTTTAATCTGCTTAGTGAGATAGTATAACGTGACAATAAAATTAGTAGTTACTTTAACATTGATTTAATTGGTTTAATTTCTTGAAGCGGCGCGCCCCTCCACGCCCCCCCCCCCTCTCCCGGATCCACCCATGCCTAAAACTCAACATCAGTCAAAAACCTAATATTAAAAATTATAACAGTTTACATTTGATACAATTAAAGCTACTAAAATCTTATTAAAAATTACTAGGCTTACTTAATCATATCTGAAACTTCTATAATGGCTGAATATTTTCCTGAAATTAGAGTAGTAGTATTAAAAACTAGTCAGATATTTAAAATCTACCTTTATTAGTAAAAATGTAATACTATTTATATTTTATTAAACTTAAATTAAATGTCCTAAGTAGCTCATTATTTATTTAAACTCTCATAAAGTTATAAATATAATTATTACAGGTGGCCTGCGGAGAAATATCTGAAATTAACCACATATTTAGTAAAAGTGCCAAAATTAAGGTAGGAAAAATTAATATGAACAGTGAATTATTTGGATTTGGGTCTATTGAAAACTTTTAAAGTCAAAGGGCTTGGCTTTATTTCACTAAGGCGTGACAAAATAGAGAGCGAGTAATTTCACAGTTTGTATAACATTAAATTTTTTTGCCAAAATAAATCAAATATTTCTCCAGTAGCAACATAGAGTGTAGTTTTCTGCACATTCTAGTATCAACAGACCTTGAATATCTGTCAAAAGTGTCCTGAAAATTTTCAACACTTTTTTAAATAAAGAGAAAAAGTTTGGACAAAATTCCAGGACACCCTTGACAGATATTCATAATCTGTTGATATTAGTATGTGCAGAAAACTAAACTATAAGTTGCTACTGGAGAAATATTTGATTTATTTTGGCAGAAAAATTTCAATCTTATAAAAACTGTAAAAATACCTACGACCACTTCGGGTGCACCAGTGAGATCCATTACAATGTTTATAAAATAAACAAAGATTGAAACACATTATTATAGGATCAGGTGACCTGGTTGTCTAGGGGTAAAGTGTCAGACTTCTGAGCTGGTGGCCGGGGTTCAATCCTCGGTCCCGGCACAGATTTATCTGATTTCCAAAACCTTCCTTCACCTCTGACAAGTCATCTTGTGAATGTGGGGAATGCCAGGCCTCCACCGTGGTTCGGATTCCACGTTAAACTGTAGGTCCTTCATTTCAGCTCACAATCACCCTACCATTACACATTAGCGTAAGTGCGTATATCCCGAACGGGTAGTAAGACGCGGTGATAATAATAATAATAATAATAATAATAATAATAATAATAATAATAATAATAACATTATTATAGGCGCGTCACGTCGTCTAATGTTACAATCATTTAATCCGATTGATGACGATGAGGAGTTTGGGGTTATCATCCTGGTTGAGTTTGCCAAAAGTGTTTTTTATAAATAATTCCCCACTCTCCCTCTACACAAGTATGGGTACCCTTTATCTGAATTCCAACTTTTCATTAATATTTCATAGCCCATGGTCTTAATCATTATAAATGCATAAAACCAAAAATTTAATGAGGCATGGTGAGAAAAAAAATTCTCATCCTTACCCCTTTATGGTAAGTATGTGGATAGTTCAGATATTTTGGATGGATATTAAAATAAAAAAAACAAAATAATTATAAAATCCTAAAATATCCAAGTGATCAATATTTCTCCAGAGAGTTTTGTATTAGCTATTTGGATTTTCCTGCAACATAAATGTTCCCCATGCGTGTAGATTAATACTCTCATTCTACGACCTGTAAACGAATATGCCCTGCCTCTTCATCAAACAAATTTATCTTTATGCTTATCTTGCAATTCTTATCAGTACAATATTTTAAACATATAATTAAATAAATATATTCAGGAATTATTTTATTTTGGACAAGGAAACCATGTATGAAAATTACCTACATTTCATAAATATGAATTATTCCATTTTAGACATAAATTAAGTTTTATTTACTATTGTTAGACCAAACAACACTATATTCGGTTTAACATGAAAGGAACAGTCTTAGCTCAAAGATTACAGAGTGGATATTAGCTATGCCTTGGTGGCAGACCCAGTGAGACAAGAACCAGAGCTGGAGACATTTCTATGACAACTGGTGACATCTGTACAGGATACTGAAGTTTCAAAGATGCCACCAGCTTCTTAATCCAAAAATGTCAATTTGTAGTATTAAATTTGTGTTTAAAATTTAGTACTGGTAAAAGATTGAACACACAAGTTTGAGAAATAATAATAGTAATAATAATAAAGTTTCTTTCAACAATATTCATAATGAATTTTTCCATTAATAATAAATAATAATAATATAATAAATAGTTTAAATATTTTTTTAATTTAGTTTTGACCCATTTAAGGAAGGAGATAAAACTGTCAGTGTAAAGGTCTTAGAATCTCAATCATCTAGTATTTAAATAATGCAATCTTGTTACCTTTTGTGAAAAAGATTGTGACAGTATATTTTCTAGAATCCTTTATTTTATTTTAAACTAGCTGAATGCCCGTTCTTCTCTCGGGATATTGTGTTATTATTTAATTTTGGATGAAAATTAGGATATTTTATTTGACGATTAATGGCTTGGTGCTTAGCGCTAACTGATAAACACCACGTGGAGGAGGTTCGTGAAGTTGGCAGCACCACAAATGGCACAAACTATAAGACCTGTGTCAATATCTATCATGAATTTATACCACAAGTAATATCCTATACCCATAATTGTGCCACTGTATCTTCCGTGAAAACGCCAAAAAAATTAATGGGTGCGCTCTCAGCACCCTTAATGGAACAAATTATGAAACCTATGCCAATATTTAGTGCTGAATTTGTGCCACAAGAATATCCTATCCCCATAATTTGTGTCACGGTAGTTTTCGTGAAAAAGATGAAAATAAAAAAAAACACAGTGGGTGGTGCTGGCAGCACCCATAGCGGCACAAATTATGGACCTATACCGATATTCTGGTGCTGAGTTTGTGCCACAACCAAAATCTTACTCTTATAATTTTTACCGCCATAGTTTACATGAAAGCACCCTAAAACGATAAGTTGTGTTAACATCACGTTGTTCTCAGTACTGGCCAGCCCTCACTTCAAAGCCGACCCTAGTTTCTCCCGACTGTACTTCCTGTGACGTCATAGTGGTAACCAATTGGGATCTATGGGAATTATTTGAGGTTGCATCAAAGCTCAGACAAATATATGAGTGCCATATATTTATTACATAGATTAAAATAAAATCTAGAACTTTAATATATTTGTTCAATAATTTTATAAAATAATTTTCAAAATACACTCTTTTCTTTGAATATCTAATGTTTATATTTTTTCAAAGTTTTTCAACATCTTATAAAAATAATCCCATTTTATTTATTAGTTCTAGAATTGAAAATTGTATGCACCTAAGGCTAGATGAGAACCAATTTAAGGTACTGAATTCCTAGATGTTTTAGTTTTCAATTAAGCATTATTTTTATCATTATTATACTAAAATATATATTTTTAAAAGTGTATTTCTTTACTAATTGGAATAATTATAGAACACTATGCTTAATTGCGAATGCGAATTATAAAACTGTCATGTGCTGAGTTTGTTCTATATTTCTCAAATTATGTTCTGCCATAGTTTTCGTTTAAACCATGCAAGCTTTTGGCGCTGCTAAATTCTTAAACCTATGAAAATATGTAGTTCTCACTTTTTGCCAAAAATATATTACATTTCCATAATGTATGCCGTAAGCCCAGAATAGTGTTCGTAGAAATATTCAAACACGTTGAGTGCTACTAGCTTCGCATAGCATTATCACTAAATTAATGGCACAAATTTCTCAATATGTGACCTATTTCTTATTTTGTACCATAAATACATCCAACTCTGTAATTTGTGGCCTCATACTTTTCTGGAACATATTAAAATAATGTGGGTGTGGCTGGGGGCACAATGAACAGTACAAATTCTGAGACCCATGCCAACATTGAATACCATATTTGAATCGTAAAGAATATCCCACACCTATAATTTGTGTCACCATAATGTTCATGAAAATACCATTGGCCAAATGTTCACATTAAAGAAGGTCGTTTAGAGGAAGTTCACACACATTATCGTGGAGTGTTCCGAGTCTTAAAACCAAAGTCTGTGCGCACGACTAATATTTGTGTCTCTGACCGGAGCACTCTTCTCAAAAGTTTGAGCATAACAATGTTGGGTTTATCGGAATCATCAATCTCACCTTCTTCTTCTTCATCCTCCCCTACAAAACAAAGCACATTATAGGTCTTGTACTCCTCAAGCTCCTCAAGCAATTAACCTGGTAATACTTCTTATCGAAGTGGTCCAACGCCTTGCACATATTTTCTTCATCCAGAAGGTCCACTTCGGAATCCCTTTTTCCTGAAGCTACGTTCTAAAATCTGAAATTATCAGAATATTTTGGTTATTTGGGGTAGTCTATTAAGATTATACTTGAGTTTAAATTAAATACCACCTTTGTACGGTGTTTTTTATAGTAGTTTTGAAATTATTGAACCACCTCTCCCCAATTTAACTGAAAACAACTTTGAAATATTAAATTTTAAGTCCTGTTTGATAACTTTAAATGTTACGTATACCCTGCCTTCCAACTATCAATTATCTTCCTTCCCTAATAAGCTTTTAACTTATTCAGACAACCTAGGATCCCCAATTTCCCAGTGCTCCATTTTGAAATTTCCAATTTTCAGACATATATAGCTTAATATGGCAATCTCTCTACTAGTCCTGCCAAATCTAAATTTTCTATCCTATTTAGAAATAGCTAATTTTTTTTGGACACACACATACTCACCATTTGAATATATATATATATATATATTTGATTAAAGAAAGAAAAGTTAGTAGAAGAAGTGAAGAGAAACACGATATTTGTATTCTAATCCCGACCTTCCTATCGTCGGTTAGTTGGAATAAATAAGCTTAAAGTTTTGTTGATGTGCCCAAAAAATACGACAATTATTTTAGTAGTTCAATCATTTAAACTGCATTATATATTTTAGCTTTGTTCCAGTCCAAACATAGCAGCCTGCGTTCATGTTCTATATTCTGGACACAATTATCCATAGAATGATGAAATAAAAAATAGTAGTGGATCGTTGTTGTGATGGTTGCAGATTATTGCACTAAAATGTATTATAAACATTTATGTAATATGTATTACTACTCAATTTTACCGTTAAATGTTAACTAGTCAAAGGCTATTAATTTAATTTGAATCAAAACGTATATTTCCTCCCTTCGCGCCACCATGAGAACTTTAAATGACCACTCACCTAACTCTCTATATATTTGTTAATATTGCACCAAATTACTTAAGCAAGAATAAAACTGTTTTTATTTTTAACCAAAGATAAATATTCTATTTCATGATATACAAGTATACACAAATCATGGTTTCCATGGTAATGGGAACAAATAATGATTATACAGATGAGCCACTGCGCACACAGAAGGAAAATATGTGATGGAAATTTTACGAGCGAAAAAATGTTGCGTTAGAAAATGTATGTATGAAAGAGAGTGCAAGAAATATAAATACAAATAAATAGTGTACGAGAGAAAAAATGTGTGTATGTGTGTAAGAGATTGAGTGTTTTTTGTGTATGTGTGTGAGAAAGATTGTGTGAGAGAGTTTGTAAAAAGAATGTGCTAAGATTTTACAATAAAAAAGAATGTTCATTTGTAGAAGAGACAGAGAGTGTGTATTGGCGAGTGATATAGAAAGCTTAACATATAGAGTGTGAGAAAGTTGATAAGAGAGAAATTGTGAGAGATACAGTTTGTGTGATAGTGAGTTTGAGTGTGCTAGTGAGAGAGTGTGTTAGAGATATAGTGTGAGAAAGAGAATTTGTGATAGTATAAATGGGGTAAACAAATTATTTATGAAATATTTTCCACTCAATATCTAGTGTTAACATTGAAACATATTTGACCTTACTTGAATAAAATATTATTTAAGAAAATGAACACCAATACCTATACTAATATCACAATATCGATGAGAAAAATAAAATATTACTTTGAAATACTATCAACTTAATATTCAAATTTCTTGTTATTTGAAAAAAAAATGAACACCAAAACACATTTATTTAAACACATTTCAAAATCATCTCATGAATTTTTCAAATTATAATACATACCAAAACATATTTAAACATAATTGTATCTTTTTTATTTATAATTTTTGAGAGGAACAAAACGTAGAGAGTCTGTTTTCTAACTTTACTACATAACCTTTTAAATTGCGAATTATATTCAGTACTATGGATTTAAATGCGAATTAACGATGACCACATTAGAATAAAAATAAATGTTTCTACAGACTAGGAAATTAATTCCATCGATTAAAATATGTACAGTACGTAAAATATGTGCAAGGACAGGTTACTATAATGGCGACTTCGTGACCGGTGTTAAAAATTAAAAAAACTAAGAAGAAGATAAGTATCAATGCCAGCAATATGATAAGTTTCTAACATTATATCAATTGTTTGTTTAGTACGTATACATCTTTGCCATAAGTTTAATATTTGTTGCACTGTATTATTATTATTTAGCATCAAGTCTTACTACCAGTTCGGGTTATACGCTTAAGAATAAATTACTCTAATGGGTTAGAAATTAGGAAGGTTGGATTTAGAGGAAATGAACCTGCATTTGCGTAAAGGGAGAGTGGAAAACCATTTAGGAAAAACCACCGCCATATTATTGACCGAGATTCAATCCTCGATCTCCCTGCGCCCAGAAGTCTAGCTCAACACGAAACATGTTACACTGTATAACTTAAATAAGGGTTGGGTCATTATTTTTAGCAAAAATAAAATATATTTTCATATTGAATTATTGTTTGAGCCAAGGATAAATAATTTTTTTCGGGTATGAAACCATAGACAAATCAGGGTTTCTATGGTGGTAAGAATAAAGAAAGAAAATAATTAGGAAACTAATATTTTTGGCGACATCCTGAACACCAAAAATTTAAATTGTGTAGCTGTTTGCCAAAATTGGTTCAGTCGTTTTCTAGCTATTTCAACTACTGAAAAAGGGATTATCAAATTATACACAAGGGCAGAGGGAAATATTTAAGGACAAATAAGAGAAAGGATACAAATCAACAATGCAAACACTTTTTTTTCTAGCTTGTATCATTGGTTTGTTTAATAAACATACAAATAATTCCCGTAATATTTGTATTTGTTGTATCATAGTCTCCCAGTTAAATAGGAGTTGAGTTTGTATTATTTGTAGGCAAATTTAATTATTAAGTTTACATATTTAATATCATACACAAATCAGGGTTTAAAAGAAGATGTAAGCAAACAATGAAATTTAAAACTTTTCTGAGAAAATCATATTTTCGTTGGAAACTAATAAATTTTTCCTGATACCATACACCCCAAACCCTTAAGATGAGAGGCCGGTTGTTCAGTCATTTCCTAGGTGTTTCTATAGACAGAAACGGACTTAAAATTATTCATAAGATAGTAAACTTGAATGTCATTGGAATCTTTTATGATGGCCATATTATAAGCTAAGTTAAGATACAAATATTAGCTAGAAGTTAATATGTATCACAGATTGCTACGTGATGGTTACCAAAAGGTGTATAAGGCCAAAGGTCCTAGGTTGCATTCTCTTGTCCAGTTTGTCATTCTTTAGACATCTTAATATTTTTTCAAAATCTATGAGGGAAAACAAATGAAAAAAAAATGCTATTAACAGAAGATATATTAATTATATTAATAATTATTTATATTGGTAAATAAAACCACTATAATTGCAGTTGAAATGAAACTGTAAAACGATTCCTACGTTAATGTAAAAGTATATAAAAAAATTCACCTCATCTTTTAGAAAATATGTAGGCAATATATACCACATAGTTACTGTTTAAACATTGAATATTATTTTCACTTTAAATTTAATCCAGCAATACCTACGTAGTATTCTTCTTTATAATAGAAATAGTATATCATAATATATATGATGAAAAAGGCATGAAAGAGGACTCATGCTTTTTTTTCAAACTCATTATAAAAGGGATTACAAGGGGTATTGAGAAAAGGATAACATTAACACTGAGTTGTAGGGTGAACAATGTATTTTTCTAGACACAATATTATACATCAGCTCGCGATATTATGTATAAAATTTATGATAAGGACTTATACAATAATTATTAAAATAGAGAATATATGCATATATATATATATTATAATATATGTTAACTTACATAGTCAGTAACTTGGCCTACTAGTACACATACTCTCAGCTAGCACCTCTATCAACACGCAAGATAACTCTCAACGTAAGCAGGCATAACTTTATTCAAATGAGGGTACATTTCTAATAGATATTCTTTCCTTACCCCTATATTGTTAGTTAAAATATTCAAATAGCTTGTAAGGATAGTAAACGTGGTATGTAGTCATAGAATATTTACCGTCGGGGAGGGGGTTTAGACGATTTATTATTCAAATAGCTCTGTAAATAGTAAGTGATTATGTTTTTATAAGCTATACAATTATTTTATTACATATAATTTATAAATATGAAAATAAACTCATTCAAGAAACATTAAAATGTGTTTATTCTCCAGAGACATGGTGACCATTGCTGCCAGTTATGGCTCCACGACACTCGGTGAAGAGGGTGTTGGGATGACAGTTATAGGCGCCAAACGAGTTAGTTGAGGTGGGGGACAGGGGGCAAGTGGAAGGGTCGTAGAATTCGATGCGGTTGCGTCCGACCCCTCGTAGTCAGTGTCGGTTTCCTTGCGCCTGGTGTCATGGACGGGGGAGGGGGATGAAGAAAGTGTTGTTTAGGCACGTGACGTGAGAAATGTTTGGAATTTCCCTCGCAGCTCTCGGCAACCCGACTCCTCCACTAAAAAATCTTTAGACACCTACCCCTCCTCCTTTGTCCTTATCCTGGAATTATAAAATACCTTTGTAACACTCTCTCTCCCACACACAACACCATAATACGCTTGAATTAAATAAGATATTCTTGATATATAAATCAAGAAGTTTTAAACCATTATTTCATAATATTAACATAAAATTTTAACCGTAGGTTTGAGTTGTGCATAATGTATTAATTTAAACTAGGACTAAAAAAAACATGCGAAAAGACAAAATTGCGGTAAATCAAACATAATACTTCAAACCAAAATTCAAACCTAGGCCTACCCATTAAATAAGCAATATAATTATTTCAAAGTTATTGCCTTAGAGCTTAGAGCTTTTGATCATCTATGCTGGACCTATTATTTATGTGTTTTAGGATTCATAAACAAATAACTAGAACAAACAGTTTAACATTTTGACCCAAAGTGTATGTAACAAGTTACATTGTAACAGTTCAAATCAAATGGCACAACACTCACCCTCCAAACAGTTGGACTCCAACTCCATCAAACGCTTGGCCGCACCTCCACCCTCTAACCCTCTTTCCGGCCGAATTATGGGAGGCGGGACTCGGAACGGTCCAAGAAAAAAGGCCACACCCATGGCAAACAAATTTAAGCTACGTTGCGCGCCTAGTTGTTACTTCCTCCGACTGACTTGTAGGAGCACATGTTTTGTTGTCGTCATGCCAACGAAGCTTCGGTGAGCTTCCACAGGCTTCTACAAGCTTCAAGGTTCGTCCCTTCGCTCCCCTCTCAACCCTGTAACTTTTTAGGGGGATAGTAGTAACCTCGCTCCCACGTTATCTTAAAGAACAACTCAGTCGGTAGAGCACATAAAAAAAAACTGAGACTCTAACCTCTCTAGGTATTCGCGGTGATGAAGCAAGGAAGGATATTTTTGTGGCTTTAATGTGGCCCAGTAGCGATAGACATAATTACTAGGTAAACTTACCCTCTGATATGTATCCACGGTAATCCTGTAGCTCATCGCGAAGTTCTAAATACTAGTGAAATAAAAGGGTGGGTGCCAGTGAGTGAGTGATACAAATTAATGAATCTTATTATGAGCTTGAAAAGGGAACAACAATCTCACCAGAAGGGTGGAACATAAATGTAACAAAATAGAAGTAAAGAAAGAGAAAAAATCATATGGTAAGTGTAGTGAAATTTTAAATATCTAAGACTCAAATACTCAAAGAGTATATATATATATATTAATTGTGGCAGTTGTAATTCTTTAAAAGAAAGTCCTACCTATCCGGTACCAGAATAACTTATAAACCTAAACCGTGAAACATTGCTGCATAATAGCCTTTTTGAGAAAAATAACATATATTAATTGGTGGTAACCGCGAATTAGTGGTAGTGAACTGTCAATAATAAAAAAAACATCTCACTTGTTTTCCTGTAGTACTTGAGGTGATGATGCAAAACAAGTTGCTATACCTTCTCTGACCATGGCTGTAGTACTCACACTTCTAGATCTTCAAAATGAACAAGCCGCTCATTCATCTCATGAATCTTCCCCGTTTGAAAGAAAATATAGGTCCAGTCCTCGACTCCAACCGGCGCTCGCTGATGGAACGGAAAAACTTCATACCTCAAATTCAATCCTTTGTTTTTACACTCACGTTTATTTCATGTTTCAAAAGCAGCGCGTCAATTTTCTTTCTTTTAGAGTTCTTCTCTCTATATCTTCTAACAAAGGTTGCCATGGTTAAACAAAAAAAACAAAAAAACATAGAGTTGCTAAACTAAGAGGTTTATAGAGAGATGGATGGACTTAGTTATTTCAAGCTGCCATCAGGAGATTCAACATAGGTAAACGAATTGTAATGTCCCGCCACCTTGTAATGTAACTGACTTGCCCCTGAAAAGTATGTGAAAGCATTGACAATAATATCGTCTTAATTTTATAAACGTATTTAATTTTATTTAAATTATATAATCTATTACATGGCGCTTAAAGCACTTCTTCTAAGAAGGTACACGCTATTTTAAGTGACGTCACGCACGTGACGTTAGTAAAGTCAGGTTGACAATTTAATATTTCAAATAATAACTTCCTCTTCTCGAAGGTTCGAAGAGAGATTTTAAAATGTAACTTGAGTCATTTTCCGGCTCTAGAACCTCCCTGTAAAACCTAGATGTTTTTGTCTTGTATTTTGTTTTTCTAAACTAAACCTTCTCGAAGCTTCCATGAGCAAGGGATATATACGAAGGATGGTGAAATGTAAGGGCACTTGGGCACTTGAGGTCTTAGCATCCAGTACTGCTCAGAACTCACTAGGCACAAATCATTAGGCGTCCAGCAACACCTGTGCGCGCTCATACAATAGGCCGCGTATATATTTCGACGACATGATCTATTTTCTCCTTAAATAAACTTAGATTCAGAAATAAAAACGTGTCAAAATAATAAGTGTGTATTAATTATAACTCTTTAATTGGCGCTCGATCACGGGGCTATAAATACCAATTAACTCACAACATCAAAAAAACCGGACCGATTTAATTAGTGCTCGACCACGGGGCAGTTACCAGCTAATTAAACGGTGTAACTTCAATCGACGCTCAACGCGACGAACCAGATCACTTCACAATTGGCGCCCATTGCGGTAGAGTAATATCAGAACCTCACAATTGACGCACAACGTGGGACCAGTAATTCTAGAACATTTCAATTGGCTCCCATCACGGGGCAGTAATATTCCAGAACATTTCAACCTTCATGAACACATGAATTAGGACGGGATATTGTTTATAACCCTTGTCAAACTACTCTTTGAGAACATGTGGTCTGGTGAGCCTGCTATATATGGCCGTGTTTTGTAGACATCGTCACTCATTGTATTATATATAGGCTTACTAAAGGTGAGAACGGCAAATTAAGCTGAGACTTAATTCTAACTTCAAAATTCTCTTTCATCTAAATGTTGGGAATCTTTTCAAAATTATTGATTTGGTCTTATAAATTAAAATGTTCAATTATACGATGGGTTTTTGTTATCAACGTGATTAATTTTCAACCACGTTCTCATTTTATTTAAACTTTTGGAAATTTAATTTTTCTCAAATGTAAACGTACTTTCTGTACGCTGTCAGGCAACTGCTTTTGATTGCGCTCCAACCAACTTTCTGATTGATTATTGGCATCGTTTGCTGGAGAACAAATTTTAACGAAAAATAACTTTGATAGCACCTATTAACTTTTATTATATGTGGGAAACGAACACTTAGTAGTATATAATATATTTGTAATTTCTATAGCCTTTGACTGCCTTGAGTGGTTAAAGGGGATGCTGTCTGCCCTTGATTTGTATAATACTTTATCACTATCTGTTTGGGATTCATTGTTTAGCAGGACACTTATATTTAAAACTGTACAATTAATGTTAAGGTGCGTGCGAGCTTATTTGTTGTTGTAAAATATCTTCTAAATGCCTTTCTTTATATCACGTGTCTTTGTTACGTCATTGAACCGATTATTAGCACGGGAGGCGTGGAGACTTTACAATGAGTTTGCTTAGTAATCTTGGAATCTTTAGATATTTTAATGTCCAGAATATTGATGCCATAATAGGTGAGTTTGTTTAATATTTGAATCTTCCACTCTAGTCACTCCAGTAAATATTTATATATTTATGAAATTTTCTTGTTTAATATTAAAGTCTTGGCCTTAAGACACACTAATCAATATATATATTTATAAAATTTTCTTGTTAAGTATTAAAATCTTTAACTTTGGACACTATAGTCGATATATATATATATGTGTGAAATTTTCTTGTATAATAGTAAAGTCTTCGACTTTTGACACTCTAGTCGATATTTATATATTATGAAATATTCTTCTTTAATATTAAATTCTTTGACTTTAGACACTCTAATCAATATTTATATATTTATGAAATATGCTTGTAATTGACTGTGCCTTTGATTTCCAATAAAATATAATGTTATTCTCTTGTAACTACCTGACTTACATTTCTCCAAATAAAGGTGGTTACAGGTACTTTCAACTTAAAATAGTATGCTTCTTTAGTTAAAGCTTCAAAATAAAATTAAAATATAATCTAAACATATTAACATTAGAAAAAATATTTACTTACTCTCTGGTAGTAGGAGCTTAAAAGATCATTACCGCACTTATAAAAGTACGACCCCTATCTCTATCTTAAACTCGTTGTATTCAGTACACTTCATTGCACCTTATCTTTATCTGGATGTATCTGGATGTATACGGCCCAAATAATTACAACATAGCCCTCATCTTGAGCTAGTTCTATCCAATGAACCTCATTATACCATATCCCTATCATGAGCTAGTTCTAACTAGTCCATCTCAAAACACACTCTATGCATAATTTGAGCCAGTTTAATCTCGCCCTCCCCCCTTATTTACACGCAATATCTTCAGGTCCCTGTTAATCTTATTCTCCCATCTGTTCCTATGCCCTCTGATTGGTCTCCTCCTATTTAATTATATTCCCAATTAAACATTAAAATATATGAATGAGAATCACATAGGTATTAGTTAAAAACAGAAATTTTATTTTAAATTACATATTTTAATGAATTATAATATAAGTATATATCATTATTTGGAGTGATAATTAACGTTTCAGTAGCTATATACGAACGTGTAATATGCGCTGCTAAATAAAATAAAATTAAAAATATATAAGACGTTGTACAATCGTTATAAGCTCGTGTGGAGAGAAAAAGGTTTAGCTGGAATTGGTATATGACGTTACTAGTACAACACAACTACCATTATAAGTATCACTCATGAATTGTTGGATCAATGGCTAGCCTAGTCACCCTGTATAATATTCCTTCATCAGTTGCTCGAGCCCACTTGTAAATAATAAGGCATCACATTATATTCTCTTCTATTGTATTAAAATATCTTACATGAACTAAATATTTCTAAACTTACCTTAATTCTTACAGCCCATCCTGACAAGTCAGACCACAAGACGGTATTAAATTGTGTACATAGGTCTACACCCTTTCTTTTAATATCTTGGTTAATTTTAAATTTTAATATCAAAAGAAAGTATTGTAATCGTATGAAAATCAATCACGAAATTATTAGAAATCTCTTAGGATTATGTGGACATGAACTAAAAAAAATGCATTTTAAATTTATGTATGTCCCCAGCTACTGATTCAAAACGCCTATACTGATTTTGTTCAAATTTGATCTTTATATTTTATAGGAATATTCCTCGGAAATATTTTTATTTTGACCCTTGCCTTCAACTAAAAGTTGTTAAATAATCACTGTTTTAATTCAATTTGAAAAAAAATTGTTATAGCTATTATGATTGAAATGCATAATAACTATCTAATAATTATTTTTCATGTTCAATAAATAGCACCTTATCATTAGTTTTTGGGGAAAATTTTCTCTGAACAGTAGTTTACTGATGGATTATTTTTTATAAAAAATATTTCGAATATGTCACAGAGGATTTTGTGTAAAATGCAGGCCTATATGTGTGGATTATGTAGTACCAAAAATAAGATCATATATATGTTTTGGGTGTAACAACTCATTTATCGTCTGTTTACTAATGATTGATTTTCCAAAAATCTAGAAATGACCCTAATTTAGATCCAAATGGGTATCTTGGAGGTATTTCTCATAACAAATTGCACCTTATATAAAAATATTTTTTTAGTAATAATTGGTTTAAGAATAGTTTAAAAACAATTTTTTTCAATTTCCAATTTTTTTTAAATGACTCAGGTGATTTGGCTAAAAGTGGTTATATTGGGAGTGTTTGACATGACAAATAACACTGTATAGGCTACTGGTAATTCAGGTAAAAATTTGTGGTATTCTAATTAATATATTTTTTAAATGGCTTAAAATGTTGTGTTTAGAATTTAAATCTAAGGAGAGGTTGAGCCCCAAAATAGCAGAATAGCCTATAACTTTTAATTGGATAAAATTTCGCTAAAGGGCAGTTTACTAATGAGTGTATTTCGAAAGAAATATATATTTTGAAAAGGGCTATAACAAGTTGGTTTAAACTTTATAACTCTGGTTAATGACTTTTTTATCTTCATTTATATTATTCCTATTAATATTACTAGCATTGCGTCTTACTACCCATACTGGTTGTACGCACTTACGTTAGTGTGTAAATGGTAGGGTGATTGGCAGATGAAATGGAGGACCTACAGTTTAACGTGGGATCTGAACCATGGTGGAGGCCTGGCATTCCACACATTCACAAGTTGTGATAAATTCACGTCCTGACGGGGGTGAAGGAAGGGTTTGGTAATCAGATAAATCTGTGCCGGGACCGAGGATTGACTAGGTCCGTGAAGTTGGCAGTACCACTAACGGCACAAATTCTGAAACCTATGCCAATATTTAGTGCTGAATTTGTGCCACAAGAATATCCTATCCCCATAATTTGTGCCGCCATAGTTTTTGTGAAAACTTCAAAAAACTCTGGGTGCTGCCAACTTCACGTAGCAGCACCCATGACGGCACAAATTTTGAAACATATGCCAATATTTAGTGCTGAATTTGTGCCACAAGAATATCCTATCTTCATAATTTGTTCCGACATAGTTTTCGTGAAAACACCAAAAAACAGTGGGTGCTGCTGGCAGTACCCATAATGGCACAAATTCTGAAACCTATGCCAATATTTAGTGCTGAATTTGTGCCACAAGAATATCCTATCCCCATAATTTGTGCCACCATAGTTTTTGTGAAAACTTAAAAAAACTCTGTGTTCTGCCAACTTCACGTCTCACGTAGGCCGTTGTTTCATTTCTTTTCCCCCTTTCGATACGTTATGCTGACCACACGTTTCTCTCTTTGAATGCGTATTCAACCCAGGGGTGGAAATGTTCCAGGTCCGTGAAGTTGGCAGCACCACTAATGGCACCAATTCTCAAACCTATGCCAATATTTAATGATGAATTATGGTGCTGCCAGCAGCACCATGTTTTTTGGTGTTTTCACGAAAACTATGGTGGCACAAATTATGGGGATAGGATATTCTTGTGGCACAAATTCAGCACTAAATATTGGCATAGGTTTCAGAATTTGTGCGTTATGGGTGCTGCTACGTGAAGTTGGCAGCACCCCAGTTTTTGAAGTTTTCACAAAAACTATGGTGGCACAAATTATTGGATGGGTCATTCTTGTGGCACAAATTCAGCACTAAATATTGGCATAAGTTTCAGAATTTGTGCCGTTAGTCGTGCTGCCAACTTCACGGACCTGGATTGACTCCATCACAGAATATGACACCTTACCCCTATACTTTCAGGTCACCATCATCATTTATAAAGTTTCTCATCTAATGCTGCTATGTTCACCAAAGATATTCAGGAACTGTTGATATCAACATGTGAAGAAAATTCAATTCTAGTCTATACTGGAGCAATATTTTATTTATTTTAGCAAAAGGAAATGTTGCCATAAAACTAAAAAATCAATGTCCTTTTTCGTGGACCCCTTTATCTCACCTTAAATTTATAACATGATAAATAATTAGATATATTTATTTTCTTATATTAATAATTTTTAGTAAATAACTTAAAGTTTATTTTTGTAAATTTTGTATATTTTTAAAATTGTCCATACTGATATTTTAAATATTTATCGCAGTACTATTTTACATATTTAAACAAATTAATGGTAGTTTACTTACAATTTGTAGAAAATATTATGACTTTTTGAAATTGACCAATAGATTAAATTCAAAATGGTTATTTGGGAATATATTTTCATGATAAACCAGAATAAGTTTTAATTTTGTAAATTAATAATAATACTAGGGAAGTTTACATATAACTTATTTTTTAAATTTGTGATTAGTTAAAAATATTTGTATGTTTTTTTTTTTTAAGTTTATAAATCAAGAGTTTTTATTGTATTGTCTATTGCGATGTGTTTGTTTTTATTAGTATAAATTATTTTTAAATACAATCTCTAAGTATTACAAAAGTTAAAGTAAAATATTCAAAACAGATTTAATTTAATATGATAAACATCTTATTTATAACATTTATGAGAAAACGACAGATGTAGACTTATTGGATTAATTAATTATATTTATTATTATACCTCTAGAGTCAGAGATTTGTCATTACAACTTCTCCACATTTCTGAACTGATTTGAACCATTAACTTCTTAATCTTCTCGTCCCAACATGCAGATTTAAAATAAATTGAAAATTAAACCCCATACGTGTAAATCTGCACAGATATAATAAAAAACTAAGAACTCGTCTATTAAAACTGTTTCAGGAATGTAATAGGAATTGTGGTGAATAGTTTAGTTTTTTAATACTAAATGGCCTAGACCCGCTTAATATTCATATATTGATTCTCAACACATTAGTTTCATATTCTGAAAATTGAAGAATGACACCTGGCCACGGTAATCGAATCCGGGACATTCGACTTAGTACGCCAATGCTCTAACCACTGATGATATTTAGATGCGAGTAGCTCCTCACTAAAAAAATATAATAGCTTTGGTTATGTAATTATTAAACACTGATCTCAGTTTTATCATTACGTTATTTCTTTATTAACCTTACTAGTATGTATAACCTGAAGTTGGCTTGGAGATACGGCATTTGGGAAAACTAGTAAAAGGATTGAAAATTGTACAAGGGTAAAAATAAGCCAATTAATTTCTTTAAACGATTAACAGTATAAACCCTTCGATCACTCTGACAAGACATCTTGTGAATGTGAGTATGCCAGTCTCCACCGTGGTTCGGATTCCACGTTAAACTGTAGTCCTTCATTTCATTCACAATCACCCTACCATTACACATTAGCGTAAGTGCGTATAACCCGAACGGTAGTAAGACGTGGTGCTAATAATAATAATAATAATAAAATAACAGTGTAAATAGGTTAAAGGTTAAACAAAGTAAATTGGGCAGTAAGGAGAAAAAATTGTGTTATCTGAGGGCAAAAATTGTAACAAATGGTAAATAGTATAAAAGAGCCAAAAAGGGTAAAATTTAATTCTATCATATAGTTAAGAACGTTTTACTACCACCAAAGGTTAAAAGGAGTATAAGCCAAACAGAAAAGCAGTGTTTTATAATAGTAGCATCAAATTTTAGCTCTTCTGTTTACCAAGCTTGTATTTTGAAACTCATTATTACCAGACATCATTCAGTTCTAGGGAATGTATATTGACTTACTTGTTGAACATCTATCTCATATCAAATCAAAAAGGATTTTGTATATTAGATTTAGAAATAGTTTTAGTAAGCCCTCACCATCATTTACTGTTTCTTAATTTAGAAATTTAGTATCAAAACTTTATGGTTAATGGGAGGGTTCTTATGGCCGCCTGACCAGTTTCAATCTTCTGTCAGATTTAAAAGTAATTTATTATTTAGGTTTAGGGTATTTGAGAAAAACACATTTGACCAGCTCCCTTTCTACTTAGAATTATTTAAAATTGATTTGGTTATTTTAAAAAAGGAAAATTTCACCAAATTTCAGTTTTATGCCTTATGGAAATTAGTTGTTTTTATTAGTTTTTTAATATATAAAATGTACCCCTTTCTAATTAAAAATATGTAATGTTTTCATATTCAATAGAGGTTGCCTTTAGAGAAAATATACCCTTATTTGCGTGGGGATAGAAGTTGAAAAAATAATTCATTTCATGTGTAACTTAGAGAAGAAATTCCCTTATCCAAATTGGCTAGATTGATTTAAGGGTTTAACACCAATGGCCAAAAATATATGTCATTAGGTATACCAAAAAGGTGCTTAATGGAATGCACAATTTGTTTAGCGTTCACAAAACAATATGTCAGATATAGGAAATTTGTGTCATAGTTTGATTTGAGGTGTGGATTAAAAACCCTTTAGAAGCATAGAGATATTAAATCATTTAGGACTGAGGAATCAAGTATTTAGGACTCAAGACTTTAGGAACTAGACATAGAGGATTTAAGTTTAATGATTTAGGGCAATATGATATGCAATGAAGATGCTTACAAACAAAGCTAACATCGATTGATAATATTGGATTTAGGAAATTTGTTCCAGTGTTTGCATTGGATGGAGGTTAAACATTTTTAGAAGAATAAATGGATGGAGTCATTTAGATTTGAGGAAGTAAAGGATCATGAACTATACATAGAGGGATTTAGGATATGACATTTAGGAATTAAGGATATAGGATTTAAGCTTGAAGGTCCTAGTAATAGAGGATGTACCATTAAGAGGTATTGAACCAAAGAGTTTCATAATAAGTTAGAACTTGCAATTTGACCAAACATAATAATCATGGTTCACGCACAAGTCAATTACAACATATGAAGTAGTCATTTTCTCCCTCCACAAAAAAAACCGCACATCCTGAGAGTAGGTTACACTAGGCCATATTGCTCTTAAACAAGTCCTGAGATGAATTATAATTGTTTTACCCATATAATTATCTTTATTCTCAAATACAGAACTAATTCAACTAGAATAGTGGAGGATGTAGGGGGGAGGGAGGGGGAAGGGAGGGTAAAACCATCAAAACAATTTTCATCTTATCTGGCTAAGAACACACCCCATGCTAGGTTCCATATTGGACTAAAAGCATTCAATTCCATTCTTCCATCCTTATACCATCTTGAACCATTTATAAAAAAAAATTCCAATTTTAAATTCTTATTTAAGTTATCTTTATTTTTTAAGCAGCACATCTTACAACTTATTAGGGCTATACGTACAGTGCATGTACTAAATACGCTAATGTGATAGAGATAGGGAAGAATGAGCTTAGAGGGTGTGTACCTACATTTAGGTTAAGGGGAACTATATAATTCTTTAGTGAAAACTACCCTCAGTATACGCGACTTGGATCTAAACGCCGATTTCCCCATCATCGATAGTACTCTAATGCGAGATTCATGCCTTGCCTTAGAACATGTGACCACCAAAGAGTGCTAATATTGTTTATATAAGAATATCACTATAGAGCGTAGCGTTTCAATTAGCTATACTTTAATTTAGAAAAATTATAATATTCGATAATATGGTGGTCTCTTCCACCAGCGCTAGTTGTCAAGCGAACAATGGCGTTACTATCGTTGAGTTTGGTTTGCAGCAAACAAGAAATAAAAGTTAATAAATAGCCCCAGCTGAGCTTACCTTATTTGTATTATTTCAGTTTTTACCAAATTATTCTTCCTCCACGAAAATACGGGTATGATTCCTTCCCAATCAACCTTACTCATCCTAATAGCGTTAATGAATCCCAAAGGCCGCTACACACGTACAAGTATACCTGTGAGGTTTGCCTGTACAGGCGTGCCTATCCGGTATAACAAAGTGTGAATGACATAACTGTACAGTTATTTTGTCCTGCACAGGCAAACTGAGTAAATCGTTAATTTCATTAGATCTACCTCCTTCAGAGAAAACTGCGCAGGCCTACCGGAGTGTATGTTGCAAAGTGCGCAGATGGCTCTATTCAGTTGTTGCTGCTGCTATATAGCCACATCATTCAATAAATAGAAAAGTTTCATTCTTTCTTTATAAACTTATCGTTGTACACAATCTAGGTGTAAATTTCAATTAACTTAACAAGTCTACATTTGAATTACGTTCTCTTCTGTTCAACCAATCTTCACACCACATCTGTCGTTTTACTTTAAGTTTTTGACACTATTTTATCGCTACTAACAAGTCAACTATCGCCAAAGCATCGCCTGTTGACGCCATTGCTAGCCGACAGACGTCCGTGAAAGAACTTGAACGAGAAAAAGAAAGAACTGTGACCTGAAGTAGAAAAACTGTATTGTGTGGATACACTAACACATCCGGTATAGCTTTACAGATATACCTGTGCAGTTATATATGCACAGGTATACCCCTGTACGTGTGTAGCGGCTTAAAGTGGCAAATATACGTACACTCCAAACTAAAAAGGAGACGCGATAAAAATAATTACAACTAATTAGCTCAAATTAACCATTTTTGTTGTGGTAGTACTGTCTATTATTTATAAAAATATGTATATTCTCGGTCGAGAAGAGTGGCGCGCATGCGTGTATCCATCCGCCTCCACGCGACGGGAAATGATGCTAGGGTTGTTATTGTTGTTAAGGCTGTGTGTCGGCCGGCTATGAGACGTGATATCACTCCCTGAGGAAATCAAAACTGTTTCGAGGAAGATGGGCTGGGTCATTAGACCCTCACCACTCTTCATCCCTCCCAACCCCTTAACACTTCTAGCTGATGGTCCACGCTCGACCTCTCAAAGTGCAGAAAAACTGCGGAAATTAGCTACTACGGCTCACTGGAGTTTCGTCATTTGTCACGATCCAAGCGAGGACTGGCTGCCTAGCATTCAGACTAGAGTGAAATCGTAGTAAAAGTTAGATTTAAAACCACAAACAATATCGGTTTGCTCTTAACATCGATTTTTTTAGCACCGCGTTTTGCTACCTGTTCGCCTAAGTACTGATTTTACTAATTATTTAAGGATTAGTAAGGCTTAATTTAGAGGAAATCCACCTGCATTTGAGTGGAGAGAGAAAGAGAGAGAGAGAGAGTGGAAAACAATTTAGGTAAAACCAGCCTCAGTGCACCCGACTGGGATCAAAACACGATCACCCTGTCTTTGGCAGTCTAGTCCAACAAGATATAGTGCGTTGGGCCACGTGGCCACCGAAGGGGGTAAAAAATAGATTAAATGTGTTGTTTAATTATTCACTTATTAAGTTATTACAACCTGTTCGGTTTCTACACGTGATTACTAACCTTAAATTTTAGGGATGAGAAAGTTAAAGGTAGGAAAGTTAATTGCACCTTCGTGGAGGTAGATTGTGAAAACAATCAGTAGTAAAAACACTAAATTGATCCAACTAGTCACTCAGCCTTAGATAAAAATGTTTCAGCTTCAGCTCTAGTCGAGAAATAATGCTTTGACAAATTTTAAAACTAAAAGTGTCAAATCGTGAGTAGGCCTATGTAAAGAACTAGAAACAACCATACATATGATTTGAGTGTTATGAGTACATTTGAAATAATAACTTTGGTAGAAATTGTGAATCAATATGTTGAGTTTCATCTGGAAACAGTGCTATAGTTTAAAATCAGTTATTGTGGCAATAATCTAGAAGATATGTTTACCCTCTGTCTATATAATTGAGAAAACATATTATTAATGGTTCTAATGTTACGTTGCAAAGTATCAATAGTGAACACCAACGTATGAACTGAGCCATTAAAGTAGATGCTGCTCTCAATTTTTGTTGGATATATGGATCAAGCCTTACTGTAAATCAGAGTCTCTCAAATGTTTACCAGGGTGATACTATTTATTCCACCTCCAATACCAGGGGTTTCCAACAAAAGGCATACGTACCACTCGTGGCACATGAAGTAATTTTAGTAACACATCTAAATTCATCATAGATAAAATAAATGGTACTGTGACCAGCACCGATTCTTTTTCTTTAATCTTAAAATAGAGACATTTACCAAAGTCTCGTAAAATTTGAGAAAGAAAATAATAGACACTGTTTCAAAAAATTCCTCCAGAGAACATACATGTAATAATATACACAACAGAAACATTGAGAAAAGAGGAGTATATCTGTCAACCAAAAAACAAAACAAGCCCCTAACTGCCGAAGGCTAGGAACAATTTTAAATATTAAACACTTCTAGAAGCTCTCTAAAGTGAAATAATCAAATTGCCAGAGCTATTATTTGTGCTTTTAGTGAGGAATACTCCATTTATATACTATATTCTGTAAATTGAAAAATTACATCTGGACACAGGTTAGATTCCCGTGTACAGATGTCATTTTTAAATTTTCAGTCTCTGAGGTGAGTTTTAAGACAACTCCCTAATTTGTACCTTAATATTGATATTGTTTGAACCACAATTAAAGCCATATATTTTGTTCAAAAATTTTTGTAAGGGGGGTTTGAGCACACCAATCCTCCCTTGACTACGGCCTTGCCTTTTGGTGTTAATGAAAATTAAAGAAGAGTATGACAGCATATATTGTTTGTTGTTAATGGCTTTGTAGTTAAATCGAATCAAAATTATTTTAGCATCTTTTCTTCCGGAATTCAAGCCGTTTATCTTTATCCATTCCATCAACCCCATTCGTCTTTCTTAACTATTTTACCAATTTGGTCCTTATTGCACTTTTACATATTTTAAAATTTGAACCCTCTTTACTCTATAATAATATTTTTATTGCTATTTTTAACATTACTGCCTTTTAAATATTTTCACATTTTTCTCTTTTTTAAATCTTTCATTTTTCCCTTTTTTGACCTCTTTACGCTCGTTTAACAATTTTCCACCCTTTTATACTAATTTATACCCTTTTAATTCTTTTACCATGCTAATCATTTATAATATTTTTATCTTCTTTAACTATTTTACTAGAGATGTGCGAGAACACATTTTTTAATTTGAGACGAGAATATAAAAAGTATCGAGACACGAGAACGAGACGAGTAAACGTCATTTGAAATTTAAAAAAATATGTTTATTAAAGTAACTATATAAATTAAAGAATTCCATTTTGACATTTGAGCTTGTTCTTGTTTTAGACACTCTTTTGTTTATTCATACACTTGGAGATATACACATTTCAAATAAACCTAATAACATAGTAATAGGTAGTTACAATGAACACCATTTATAATTTAATTTTGTAGTGTAAAAGCTTATATTGTCAAAATTTGATATTGAAAAACAATATTTATAACCAAAACATTTCTTAACGAAGGCAGCTTACTTGGGGAGGTGGAATGGGAGAATGCACCCTAGTTTTGGTTTACTACGGTATTATTGGAAATAATTAATTCCCGGGTTGGTTTTTTAATTTTTTCGGGCAGTTATTTGCTCTTCTTTTTGATTTCTCGAATTTTAGAGATTAATTTTTTTATATTTCTAGATGATATCGAGGTTATTTTATTCTTGAAATTTTGAGATAATTTTAAGTCTCCTAAATCCCTAGTTCTCATCGTTTTAACATGTAGCCATTTATACTCTTTTAGACTCTCAGGCAACTTTCTAATTATTTTGTAATTTTATGTATTTTACATATTTAACCTTTATAGCTTTTTTTATTAGATTCATATTTTGCTCTATTTACCATTTTTACTCTTTTTATCTTCATATTTTTTTCTATTTGGCTCTTTTTGCTTTTTTTACGTTTATGACATTTTGGCTATTTTTGGACAGTTTCCTTTTGATCTTATTTACCTTTATATTATTTATTTCAACTTTTTCCCCATGATACCTTTAGTGAAATTTTTGCTTTTATTGCCATTTTTACACCTTTTTACAATAATTTCAAAGCTAAGATCTAGATAATTAACTTGTGGCTAAAAGGGTAGCAAGGTTATAAAGGTGTTATTAGGTGTAAAAAGTTCATTAAATGCAGAGTAAAAAGTAGAAATATAGTAAAATAAAAAAAATATTAAAAGGATAAGCTAAGTAAGTGTTAAAAAAAGTGTAAAGAAGTTTAAAAGGGTAAAAATGTTATATATAGTATATTTTAAAATTCCGCATTCCAGGTTCACGTGTTAATACACAAAGTCTTCTTATAAACCACATTGGACACGTGATTGAAATGTGTTACTTAATCGATACTTCTTTGTAAATATATCTTCATTTTAATGTTTTAAGTGATTACAAATTTATATCTAAATTCTAAAATTACCGACATTGAGATGCACATGTTCTTGTAGAGGGGCTTATATTTTTAAAATTTTAGGC
Organism: Timema cristinae; assembly: GCA_039000515.1. Taxonomy (NCBI): domain Eukaryota; kingdom Metazoa; phylum Arthropoda; class Insecta; order Phasmatodea; family Timematidae; genus Timema; species Timema cristinae. The sequence goes on along the minus strand of JBCFYV010000012.1, from coordinate 22,222,511 downwards.
CAATTCTTTAGTTAGATATCCCGCAACGTTTATGATAGACAAACTTTTTATTTTAATCATGTAGATAAGATAAGAGAATTTACTCCCACAAATTTTTCCAGAATCTGATTTAAAGATTAAAAATTATAATACTTTTTTTGCCTATTTAGGGTATTCACTAATCCTGCAGCCATGTTCAAACTCTATGTAGCATTGGACTACAAGAATTGAAGAGAAACTGGTTTCTTAACCCATTTCACCACTCCCAGCGCCGATGCAGAACACCAGCGCGAGAAAATATCAATCACAACTACATGTACCTGTGGCCTGAATTATACTGACCACCAGTGTTGTTATGAAGTAGTGACAAAAACTTGAGATGAAAAGAGCTCCTCTAGCGGCCGAGATACTTTACTCGTCTATGTTCTAGGATAATCTCGAAGCTCTAAGAAACTGTTTTGAAGCTATGGTGTCATGCGCGTATTGTTCTTGAGTGTTCCATATGTTGTCCCCCATCCTTTTTCCCGTCATCCATTTTATCTGGGTTGTATTGTTTATATAATGTCGTCACTCTTGGACTTGAGTATATTTGGGGAAGAGGAAGCTCCGGCTTCAAATTTTTAAAATGTAAGGTTGAAATTCTCTTTGGCAATTTTAGTATATTTTCCCTTTATTTAAAATTGTAACATATTTCAAAATTCTCTTTCGGCCATTTCTTAAATGCTTTAAATATAAATAAGATCTGGTTTTTTTTTACTATCTACGTGGTTAATTTTGTAACTTAGTCGTGTCAATAATATCGATTGTTGAGATAATTTCGATTTAATTACTAGCTCTGGGAGGGATCGGTAATTAAACTTGGGATATTATCGATATCTTTAACTTTGTGGAATAATGTCAATATTGAATTCTATTAGTTACATTTTTGATATTTTGACTTTTTGTAAATATTTGTAACTTATTAACTGGGCTTAAATTTACATAATGCGTATAATGATCTTATTTTACCATGAAATCATTAAGCTTAAACGTATAGTTAGTTAATTGTCTTTTGAGAAGTTCTATGGAATATTTGGTTATTATAATGAGATTTTTTAGCGTTAACCGAATAACGGAATAGGGGGTAATTGTTCTGAGATTATTATGATTATTTTTGATATTTTGCTAGTTAACTAATGAGGATAACATTATTATGACTGTTATTCTGTAAAGAAACTTTACTAATGGAAGTATTGACGTTGTGATAAGGTTGTTGTTGAGCTAAAGCCATATTTGATAATGTTGTTTTCTTTAATGCTGGCGCTCAAAATAATTATTTGATGTTTCTTTTAAAACTTCGCATGTTGTCAAATGTGGTAATAATAGCTTGTATAAAGCTTCTTGTATATTTCAAAGATAATCTCTATATAATATATTATGATATATTTTCATATGATATTAACTACTTGATGAATAAATATCAACTTAAAATTAATTCATGCACATACATTTATTAGTATAATGGTTACCATACCCATAGGTATATATTTTTATATGTCTTTTCGTTTTACTTTAACTTTGGGATATATAGCTTTTCGTTAATGAGCTCTACGAGGTTGACCGTCCATATATTTACTTCCGCAACTGGTGTGTGTTGCGAGATCTGAGTTTCGAATGTTTGATCTCAGACATTCAAGGGACAGAACTCCTATCGCTCACTACTATTGCCCACTTTTTGCCCCCTTGTTATTCATTGTTGTTTGGACTTTCTGTTTATTCCTTATTTTGGTAAAGGATAGTTAATCTATAACACCCTTCTGAGTATTTTTTTTAATTCTTAGGTTTTGAATCCCATACTCTATTTCACCATCTCCAAATTTGATATCTCAAATTTTTTAATCTGTTTTATTATTTGCCTTCTTTGCAAATTTTCAATTATCTACGTTCCCTAAGGGGATTATTCTATCATTAAACCCTTTAATAACCCAAATTTCCTAGTGTCTTATTTGTAAAATATCCACTTTTGTTTTTTTCTGGTGTATGTGACAATCCCTCTTTATATCCTCTCAAGTTTCCTGCCAAGTTTAAGGCTATTATCAGACTTGTAATTATTTTCTTACAGTTTTGAAATTTTTGATCAATTCCTGTCCCATTTTATCGAATTAAACTTTTAATCATTTAATTTTAAGACCTATTTGATTATTTGGAGTAGTAACTTTCCTTGCCTGCAAAATTCAACTATCGACCTTCACTTTTCATCAATATGATTTTCTCTATTTAGACTCAACAAAACACCCAGATTCTCAGTGCCTAGTTTTAAAATAATCCATTTTTTTATTTTTAATAGTAATTTGAGGCAATCCTTCTACCATCCTGATAAATTTAAGTTTTCTAGCCTATCTATTATTGGTTTAACTTTTCTGGACACACACGCACAAAGTGTAGCTACTCACACACTTCTTTCATGAAATACATGACTTTTCCCGGGATCAATAGTTTAGGGCAAAAAATTGTAATGCAATTAAAAAGTGGAAGAACTTAAAAAAGGATATTCAATCAACAATTTTTAAAATTGACATAAAAATGTTTAAAAAGTGAAAATAATTATTAAATGGTTAAAACAGTAATAAAGGTAAAAATGATATTATTTTATATTGAAAATATATAGTGTGTGCAAAAATTAAATATAATACATAATTTTGGAATTCTTTCATAACTTTTAAACTATTTACTTCAAAGACGTTTATCCTCTTGTTACCACCATTATTCACAATAATAATAGTCGGTGAGCTACAAGGGGAATTAGCAGTGTATTTTATTGGACACAAATATAGTGGATGTACAATGACAATATATAAATATAATAACATAGGTTATCACAAGCAATGTCAAATGCATTGATATGTAACATAACGCATCGTTAGATAAGTGAGTCAGCAAAAAATTATAGAGTCGGACACATAGTACAAAGCATGTACCAATAATGAACATTACCGTCAGTAGTTTGGGCGGCGTTTGGGAACCCCACTTCCACCAAAGGGCTCAAACACTTTTTCCCGGTGACGTAATCATTGCGTGTTATGTCGCAACACTGCCCCACCCCTTGGGTTTTCCCTGGTGACAGGTGGCAGTATATTTCCGTCTGAACTCAAATTCGCCTTTGGTTATTTTCATGACGACCTGTGGTTAACGACCTGTTGTCCTACTGCAATGTTGTAAATCTTTATTTCTGATTTTCTATGTGGCTATGAGTTTTCCCAGATACGTGGTGCCAGTTTGGTGGCTCTAGAAGACATTAATAGATCGTGATCTTAAATGATGTCACAACCCTCCCCGGCAATCGGTTTTCCCTGATGATTGGCGGCAGTGTGGTGGCTCGACAAGACAGAACTAGAAAACGACCCTGAATGATGTTGCAAACCCTACCATTAATGGAGCAACGTGTTTTCCCTGATGACTGGTGCAAGTTTGGTTACTCGACAAAACGAGTCAAGTCAGGAATAGACCGTGACCTTGAAACCGTGAGATAGTACATGAGGTCATTGACTCTGGCACCCCTATCCACAGCAATTGGTTTTCCTGATGACGTCATCGCACTGTCACAACCTTGATGACTCATACCAGGCGCCAGTTTGGTGGTTCGAGAAGACGAGTAGAGACAGTAATAGATCATGACATTGAATGGTGTCGCAACCCTCCTTCTTCGATGTAGCAATGGGATTTCCCTGTGACGTCATCGCTCTGTCGCAATCTTAGCTGGTAACAGCTATAAATATAAGCATCTGTTTTGAATTCCTTTCATTATATAACTTGTCTTCGACTGTTAAACAAGCAACCCAGGATGAGTGATTACGCTTCACTAATGGATCTGGGTGAGAAAATGTACTTTTCTAACAAGCACAATCATTATTTATTTGTTGTTTAATCAAAATGTATACAATTAATTTATTTGAAAATTACAGTCAACCATGCAAGAGATGTCTAAATAAATAAATTTATAATTGGTTTATGAGAATTAAAACTATGGATAAAGTGAAGGTGTCTAAAGAGTCACTTTTGGATGACATTTGGATAAAGTTATGCCTGAACAAATGTTTATTTTATTCAAGGGTATTTTATTGAAAAACACTTGAATCGTAGCTATAGTTAAATGGTAAATAATTTTGTTGTTAATTTACTAATGGCTGAATATTATTTTCAAATCGTATAAACTAGAGTGGATATAAAAAATTAAATAATATTTTTTTATCTAATAGTAGTTTATTGAATACATTAATTTATTACAAACTATAAATTTATTTTAGTGGGAGTTTAATAAAAACTAAATTTTATTTAAAAGATGTTTATAACAAGTTTTTATTGTAATTAACAAAATGATGTGTTTATTGAGGGTAGTGATTTAAAATACCACAATGCCATCAGTTTCTGTGAACCCTGCACTTATCAAAGACGTTGCATAGTCCAGCCTAAATGTACTAGAAAACAAACTATTTAAAATATTTTTTGGGATTCAAAAGCACTTTTGTACTGTTCGAAAGTATCTAAACACCCGTTCTCACCGCTAAAAATGCTGTCCATTTCTATACAAAGCGAATATATCTGTAACGGTCACCATCATGATGCTAGGGAATTATGTAAAATTCGGCGGATGGCTGAGGACGCCCGTTGCTATCGTGCTATTAAATACAGATACCAAGAACAGGCTTATACTTAAAAGTTAGGATGTTTTATCATAAAATACACATTGCCCTGGATAAGCTAACGATGCTAAATATCTCAGAATTACATAAAATTTTGGAGATTATTTTAGCTTAATATTATATCACGTAGATAGTCTGTTTAATATTTTTAATTCAAACTAATATGTTGCGTTGTATTTTTTAGAGGATGAGCTGTCGGAAGATCCTCAGACAACGCGGATTTGATGGCCCTCGGTGTCTACATGGAAGAATTGATGGCAAACTGTTGTTAATTGCTGACTAATGAAAGACCGGATTTGTAATAAAGAATAATTAGCTTTTAAAAACTAAACCAAAAATAGCATCATGCAAAATTGTATTGAATTATGAATAATGTGTTAATTTGATATGTTTTCATAAATAAAACTGCGATTATCAGTATTTTTTTATAAATGCTAAACCTTAAGTATTATATTGATTTAAGGTTATATCCTTGTTGCAATAATATTGTATGACAACTTGCCTCAGTTGGTAGAATACCTACTTCTTGATATAGGTTTTCCGGGTTCAATTTCCGGCAGGATAGATATTATTGTGAAATTGACTATTCTGATTAAAAACACTTTCTGTATGATTATTCATGGCTATTACTTACGGTAAAATTCTAATACAAAGTTATGTTGGTTTCAGAAGCATGTGACCATTATACGCTGTCTCCTTCACATCAGGTGTCTGTGGTAGTATCACCTCTACCACTACCACCCCTAGTGCCACACGAGCCAATAAAGGACATTTTTTCGGCTCTGAATGCGATTATTGCATCCATAGGTGAGATTATTATTTTACGATATGATAATAAAATATATGTATGTCTAAAGAGCATATAATGAGCAGAATGCTTAGTAAACCTTTATAATAGAATAATAATAATAATAATAATAATAATAATAATAATAATAATAATAATAATAATAATAATAATAAGTGAAAACAATTTTAAAATGGAACATACCTTAAAATAAACGAAAAGTACCAAGTATTGTGTGAAATAAAAAGGTATTTTTTAATTTGGGTAGTTAGAGTAACTGAGGGATCCGTTTTAATATTTGATATTCACACTGTTTGCTCAGAGGACAAACTATAAATAAAATGGCCATTACGTATTCAGGAATTATTTTATTAATAACTCGTAGAAAGTTTGTTTGGTTTAAAAAGTGAAAAGCATGAATTTTTCAAATTGACTTTGTTTGGAAGAATTATGTTTCAAATTCTTACTTTGTAGCTAGTTTGACTTATGTTTGAATTAAAAATATTATTTTTTCGCTCAAATGAATAACGGAGATGCCTGTCCAAGCTGAGGGGAAGACGTGGTCCAGACCCCAAACTCCACATTTCCCATTTAGCTGGTGGGAGCTTTGACATCTTCAGACGTCTTCCCGAAAGCTGATGGTGTGTGGGATGAGGCAGGAGGGAATTGCAGCCCCCTTTCAAGCATGGGGCGGGTCGTCATCAGCACCCCAGACGGGAATTAGTGGTCCAGTATATCAGGTTGCTGGGGCATTGTCAAATGTTATCACTCTTCGAATCTTCGAGGAGAGAAAAAAATTACGAATTTAATTTATACTGGTAGAGAAATTACCGTACATATTGGTGCTACAGGAAGCGATCGAGATGCATTAAGCTGGCTTGTAGAGTAAATTAGTGTTTTGCTCAATCGGCTGGAGAACCATGGTGTCAGCGCCGATGATCATGTTGGCTTACTTCTGAACAGCATGGACTTGAAGTTGAATCCTTTATTCATATTATTTAGGTGGTCATGTCAGTTAGACGCTCGAGTCGCGCTCGATAACGTAAATCATGTTTTGAAAAGTAATAGTTTGTTATTGAGTAAATCACCATTGTACGTTAAATTCATCCAATTTAAGGAACTTTGCAGGAATGCATGCCATTGTGATAAGCTCTCCCAAGCTACCACATACTTTAGAAGAAATAAATGAATCATAATGATTCAAAATAGCGACGATACTCTTTGGCTTGCCCGTGCATTGGTTGTCACCAAGGCTGTGTGAGACGTTAAAAGATAATCTTTATGCATAGGGTGAACGTCGTTAAACAGTTTAAAATGGGTCGTAATATTCAAAAACTCAAAGCAGATGAACTATGCGGTGATGCCTGTATAAGTCTTGCGAAGGGTGGTGGTGGAATCATTGAACTGAAACCATTTCAAACATAATTCTAGGAATACAAAATCACAGTGTCAAAGAAACGTTGAGGAGGTATGTCCTATATGAGGGGCCTAAACCTCCCGAACATTCCTTTAAGGGCTACCATGATTTGTTTTTTCAAGACGATAAGCAAAACCATTTAAATTCATACCAATTTTGACAGCCGAATTTAAGTGCTCGTGCTTTTGCCGCGATTTCCGTATGCCATTTGATCATAAGAATAACCACACGTTTGATTCCACACGCAAAATGTTTTACGCGAAACCGATTTGCAGTGGAGGTCAAATGGTGACCTGTAAAGATTTTGGGCGCTGGTTCACAAACCAGTCATATTTTGATAACCATAAACGTCCCAATTTTTGAAGAGGTCAAATGTTGGTTTGTGATGTCAAAAGGTTTGTGAGTTTTGTGGGCAATTTTTCAGTTTGCAAATATCAAATTATTCACACAGGTGTTATGATACATTTGTAGAGTATGCAATACATATCGTCCTTTTGGACCTGTAATGACTCTTCACAGCTGATTATACTAGATGAACTGATGCGTGAAGCCAACAAAGTGTTCGTCGATCTTTTCACCAAAGGACGCCACCATCAAAATATTAGCGTCATGTAGCTTACACAAAATATATTCCACCAGGGCAGGGGCCAAAGAGACATTTCCTTAAACGCACATTATATCGAGCTTATTAATAATCCCAGGGATAAAATTCAGATTCAAAATTTGCACGTCAAGTCTGTTCTGAAAACCTCCGTGTTTTACAAGAGGCTTACGTTGATGCTACAAGTACACCATACGGGTCTATAATGTTAGGTTTCTAACAAGGTACACCCGAATGGTTCAGATATAGAACCCGCACAAATGTAAGGTATTGCATGTACATACCATGCAAAGGCTATAAAAACACCATCACTTCACGATTAGAGATCATTTCATAACCATGAGTCCCAAAGTCATAAAGCAAGCCAATCTGCTAATTGCGATGCATTGCATGAACCCGCAGAAACGTGTTGCCTTGCTGAACATGGCCGATATGAAACTGATTGACTTTGTTTGTAAGTGTGCCTACAAAACTTTAAAAGGGCGGGTGCCATTGAAAATGCGTAAAAAACCAATTTACGTTATCACAAGCAGGTGTTGCACAATCTAATTAAACGAGGAGATTGTTGTAAGAAAAAAAGACAACTACTCGTTCAGAAAGGAGGAGCATTCCTGCCCTTACTTTTAGCCACTTTAATCAGTGGGGTCCTTGGTTTTTTATTCATAAAGTAGATAATGAAACACACGAAAATGATTACATCGTTGTACCAGGAAACATTAAACCATTACGTGCAACATCACAAAAAAGTGGCATCGGCCACAAATCTAGTGGTCTCCAAGAAGAACAAGAAATGCAAAAATTCCTCGCTTAAAACTAAATGACAAATCTAAATGGACTTTATACCAACAAGTGTTACAGCGCTATTCGCACTTTAGTCAACACCCTCCACCTCCTAAAATAACCACCACCTCCACGAACACCCCAGAAGTGTCTGATTTCCCATCCATGCTGTACTCAATACTTTACCAGAACAGGCACGTAAGAAGCTGCACTTTTACTAAAACATATTATTTAACGGGGCGGTATCCTTTGGGATAAAAACGGGGAAGCCTGTGATTTAGTCAACAATCTGGTCAGTGCAAGAAGACACAGTGAGCCGTCTGGGTGGCGAGAGTTTTTCATGGCGCTTCAAAAATTAAACGTACTGAAATAATTTATTGTGAATCCGAAAAGTTTGGCGCCCATTAGAGATCCGAGGATCATATTCCAACAACTTACAACGTCTCAAAGCCCTAAGACGTAGAAACTGAAAAAAGTGGATGAAAACCTGTGGCTGCCGTTCCGAGCTTAATTGCCCGTTTAGTTGATATCTACTACGACCCTTCCAATTCTGCAGGGTTTGCGGGGTGGCATCACTCATAAAGGCTTCCAAGAAAGATCCCGACAAAGTACGAGGGTACGCAGGTACCATACACAAACTGGTGGTTAAAAAAAAGTTTCCACGCAACAAGCACGTGGTCTCAAACATTAAATATCTCTGGAAAGCTGATCTCAACGATATGCGAAGTCTCGAATATATAATAACGGTGCATTGTACTTGCTCACCGTCATCGACGTGTTGGAAAAATGGCTTTGGCGAGAACGATCCCATACAAGACGCCTTCAGCGACATTTTCAAACAAAACGGCCGTAAGCTTCTAATTTTACAGACGAACAATTGGACCGAGTTCACGGCACGTCTATTCCAGAAATTTATCAAGCAAGAAAGCGTGCATTACTACACCAATTATAATCTGAACGTGAAGGCAAGCATCGTGAAACGATTCAATAGAACCATGAAAGGGCGAATTTTGGTCTACTTTACAAAAATAACACTTAAGGTTTTTTGGATTTCCTTCAAGATCTCGTAAAAATTACAACGGCGCAAATCATTCCAGTATCAAACTTCACCTGCTGACATTTCAGAAACCAATATGCTTCAAATCAGAGATAATCTTTACAGAAAACGATGTTCAAATTCTAATAGTAAGCCAAAAATGAAAGTTGGTGACACGGTGCGTATTAGCAAATCCAAAATGCTGTTTTAAAAGGGCTACGAAAGCAATTGAAGCGAAGAAATTTTCAATGTCAGTAATGTCACGTTGCGGTAACCTCAAGTCTACAGGCTGAAAAATCTTGATGGCGAAGAGTTGGAGGTAACGTTTAACGAACCAGAATTTTAACGCGTACTTCTTCACGAAAGTTTTAAAGTTGATAAAATACCATGTGTCAAGGGTAAAGGTTCCAGAAAGAAAATTTTACGTGCATTAGAAAGGTTACCACACAGAGTTTAAATTCTTGTATTCCTGCCAGTTACGTCATTGCCCTACTATAAAGGACCAGTTTTACATCACTTTGCCGAGAAACAACTTTATGGGATATTTCCCGAAAAATACCCCCGCGAATTTAACCACGCAACTTTTCAACCTTAGTACACTTGAAGGCCATTGGGAGGTCACTCTCGCCAAATCCAATTACGTGTTTTCTCACAACTGTACCCGAGGGTCGAAATACTTTCCAGTAAAACTTGGGGGATGCTAACGGCATGGAACAAATATTCAACTATCTCATCTCTCCTGAAAACTACAGCTTTATCCATAAATTGATCAAAACCCTAAAGGAAGAAGAGATGTTAAAGGGGATTCCGGAGTTGTATTCAAATACACAAACCCTAAAAAAAAAGTGGACGTTGTTTCTTCTTTAACAAATATACAGCTGCTGACACTATCAAGTCAACTAAGTCTACAGTTTGGTTTCGATCCTCAGATTAATCTGATCAAATTCCCAAAGTCACCGTACGCCACGAACATTCTACTAGGCTTGCCCTCGATAATGTACATCTACACGGATATAGTCGATCTTCAGTCCATGGGTGAGATTGTGGTGCCACTTTTACTTATCGTTGGTATCAACAACATAAACTATCTCAACGTCATATATAAGACAGTTAGCTATGATCCATTGTACTACGTACTCGTACTTAAAAGGGAAATTATATCCTGGAAATCAATATAGGAACAGACACTTGTAATCCTGTATCATTCGAGTTTGGAAACGTGTGCGTGAAACATAATTTTTGACGCTGCTTTAACAGTTACTGTCCTTAACAAATACTACGTCAACCAGGCTGGAACAGGAATATCTTCGATCTATCACGCTGTTCTCTATAAACAGGGCACGAGATATGAAGTTTATTCACGACCTTTTCGAGAGTGTTGTACTGTTGCTGAGAGGTGGCGCTAAAGCCATGGGAAAACAGGTGCTAAAGCGATGGGAAAACAGGCGCTTAAACCGGGTATCGACGTTCTTTCCAACGTTGCCAATCAGCGTCGTCCTTTCAAAGAGGCTCTACGGACACGTGTCGGCGAGGTTGGAACAAACCTAAACTACAAGGTGGAGCGGAAGATAGACACACTAATGATCGGCTCAGTCTATAAAGGGAGTCGTAAGAATCACTGACTTCAGTCCTCTGTTGTTTCTGAAGAAAAAATGTCAAAAAAGAAGCGGTAGATATTAACATTTGAAATGTCGTTTCTATAACCCTAGTTCTGCGAGTGTGCCGCCAGTGAACTTGATCTCTTTTTCGTCCAACTCACGCAAACCAATTTTGAAATTGGGAAATGTCCCCAGTAAAACTTTTCTCATAACTCACCTTTGTTTCGCCTATAGAATTTACCGTTACCGGACAAGGCGAGTTTTTCTATCGATCTTTCACAGAATATGCTCTATCTCAGGACGGCCATCATGAAACCCAACGTTGGCCCTTTCACAGAAGTCTATCAAATCGCTCCCAACATCAACTGGTTGCATTCGCCTAGCACACAGGTGGATGTGTTTTTGAACCAAAAACTAGTCTCACCGCCCAGCAACACGTATGATTATAGATCGTACATTGAGACAATGATCAATTACAACAGTGACGTCAAAAAAAACCATTTGGCTTGTAGTCTGTAAATCACAGAATGCCCCGGAAGATTTGAGGAGGATAGCACCAGCAACAAGGGATTTAAGTCCCGTTGCCATCTCACCGTAAAAAGTAAGACGTTGGATATTTTGGGTTATCTACACGGTGACGTATTTAACCAAGAGAAAAACCTTTTGAATGACGCCGAACTCAAAATTAAGTTGATCCGTTCCAGATACGGGTTTAGTCTTATAGCCGTCCCTGAACTCCCTCCCTATAAGGTTAACATCGCTGAAGCCAGCCTTCTAATGCGACGTGCAAATTAGCACCTTCTATACCGTTGGCACATTCCAAAACATTAAATGTCAATCCCGCAATCTACCCCATTACCCACGTGGAATTAAAAACACTCACTATTCTTACGGGTGTGCAAGGGAAATCACTGAATAACGTATTCACCGGACAGTTACCCAAACGATGCATCGTGGGATTTGTATTAAACGGGTTGTTCAACGGAGATGCCACCAAGAGCCCATTCAACTTACAATCAAACGGCATGAATAATTTCTTGTTCTACGTGGATGGGGAACATGTGCCATCGAAACTGTTGCAGCCCGATTTTCAAACGGAAACTATGTCATCTCCTACCACACACTGTTTAATGTATAACGGGTATCCATTTTATGAACGAAGGTAGCGACATCACACTGGAAGTTTTCCATAAGGGATATCATTTCATGGTCATTGATCTCACAACTAATCTGTCCACTCATATGACATCTGATTGGAATTTGACGGAGCATGGCTCTCTGAGCATCGAAGGTATCTTCACAGAGCTCTCACTGAAGCCGTCAACTGTATCTGTAGGGGAGTTTGCCAACATCATCACCATTGACAAGGACAGAGACGTTGTGACCGATTATGGGTTTTAATATAAATTGCTTCCCACCCCTTACACTCGTCTATTGAATATGGACTTCATTGGAGATTTCCATAGCTATTTCGACGATAGTAAACCGTTTATCGTCAAGGAACTGAGTGTTTATCTTTAGGGGTACACTACTTCAACATTGGGTGTCAAACTCCCTCATACGCTATCGAGGAACTTTCAGCTACCGCTAAAAAGGAAGCCGATTATATCGTAACAAACTGCACGGTTTTTCCTGAGATGGTGGGATGTGGATTACAGCATGCTTGAATTCCTCACTCCCATGCCACAACGTGTGCAGAAACCGTCTGCGTCAATGTTGAAAGATTAGAGAATGTTTCTTGTCAAATACACGTCTACACCGTCGTAGGTCTGTACGACAGAGGTTGTTTGTATTTGAAAACACTTAAATTGGGCCGCACTATGTGCATGGCAATTAGTTCTCTATCAAATTTCTGTTCATCCTCATCTTTTGGGGACTTCGAGATTCGATGATTGAATATGTACACGCACACCATAAGAGGTGCGCTTAAAACAAACCCGTGGTTACGTTCTGTACGTTCGGGTGTTTTCCCAGATGATCAACTACCCATAAGAATAGCGTGATCTGCCACTCTCGTCATCATCAATGATCCAAAAACCAAGCCTGGGATATATTTAGTCACCATCTTTATCGACAAGAAGGCGTGGAGAATATTTTTTAGTTATGGTTTTACACCCCTTTAAATTCACATCCGGCGTTCCTACGGAAAAATCATTCCCTCACGTCTCATAGAACGCTACAACTTCGAAGCATCGCCTCAGACATTTGCGTTCAATACGTCTCAAGTACCTTCCTTATCGCGCCCAGAACAATCCGATGAAAACTTTCCTCACCATATTCTCATCCACCAATTATACAGGTAATGACGATACGTTATTACAACACATTTTTCAAGACTGTTGGGTTCTGTCGCCCTTAAAGTAGCTGCGTCCAATCAGCGTGCGCATATAAAAGGGGCGTCCTCGATGGCATGCTAGCCATATCTGTGACAGTCCTCGAAGAAACAAACTTCATGGAATTTCAAGACGTTTTGCAACCGCAAAGCAAAGCCGGTAAAGCCGCTTGCCATCACCAGTATTTATAACACTTTGTTCCCGTTGGACGAAGTAGACGCAAAGTGAATCATCGTTGGCATTACCGTCAAGAATAACTTTACGACCTATGTCCAGCTAGAAAAATGTGTAGGGAACAATGTGGTGTTTAACCATACAGAGGGGCAAGAACTGGGCATCTACATGTCAGTCATATCAAAGTTTTTCAGCAACACGCAACCTCCTCAGAAGATTAGTCTGACAAATCATGAAATCTCTCTGAGATGCATGTGCGGTGGCCATATAGTCGTTATCAGCGAAAAACAAGACACCAGACTTAAACGGGTTGCCTATATAACACCTAAATTGGCGCGTCTTTGTGTGTGTGGGACCTTATTAACGTCTCTTCGACCAACGGGATATGTGGTTGACACCCTTCGCACGCTATTGAAATGGTTAGTTCGACACACTCGTCGTGGATGTATACGACACGCTAAAAGAATCAGCGGATGTCATAAATTTGAGCAGCCTATGGCGAAAACGCACACCAGGAACCTGATCTTATCAGTGCTACCTAATATACTAGTCAAGTCGTCGGTTAGGGCTAATACATAACGGATTGCTAGCTAAAAACAATTATATTAACACATCTAAGAGACACTGTAGGAAAATGTATGAAACGAGTATATGAGGCATTTCTGTAATAGTGTATAAATAAATTTATACATGATGTCTGTGAAACGTTTAATATATCTCTGTAAAACCATTAACATATAATAATATATGTATTGTAATATCGTATTTTATTCACGCAAAACCTGTCCGTCCCTTACACGTAGGTTAACCAGATATGAGTTATGACTTTTTGAGACAACAAACTGGCACCAAACATTAACAGGGTCAATAACCTCACGATCCCAATCCATTCCTGTCTCGACTTGTCTTGTCGATCTACCAAACTGGTGCCAGTCATCAGATAAAATCCATGCCCCATAGAAGGGGGAAGGCTGCGACATCATTCTGGTCATCATCTATTCCTGTCTCTACTCATCTTGTCGAACCGCCAAACTGGCGCCAGGTATGAGTCATCAGAGTTGCGACAGTGTGATGACGTCATCTGGAAAAGCCATAGCCGAGGAAGAGGTGCCAGGGTCAATAAACTCATATACTTACTCATGGTTTCAAGGTCACGACCATTTTTTGTCTCAACTCGTTATGTCGAGCCACCAAAATTGCACCAGGTATGAGTCATCAGGGTTGCGAGAGTACGGTTATATCATCGGAGAACCCATTGATGGGGAGGGCTGCCATGGTCAATGACCTCATGTACTATCTCACGGTCTTCAAGATCTCTATCTATTTCTGACCTGAGCTGCCAAATTGACACCATTAATCAAGGAATACACATTGCCACATAAATGGGGAGGGTTTGCGACATCATTAAAGGTCAAGTTATATTTCTTTCTTGTAGAACCGCCAAACTGGCGCTAGTCATCAGGGAAACGCCATTGCTGGGTAGAGTTATGACATCATTCAAGATCACGGTCAATTCATGCCTTTTAAAGCCAACAAACTGGCACCACTTATCAGGGAAAACCCATTTCGTCATGGAAATAACCGAGGGGAAATTCAGGTCAAACGGAAATATACTGCCACCTTTCACCAGGGAAAACCCAGGAGTGGGGAAGTGTTGCAACATAATACGCAATGATTATGTTACCGGAAAAAAATGTTTTCACCCGTCGGTGGAAGTGGTGTTCCAAAACGCCACCCCACTACTACCGTCCAAATTAGAAATAGCAATATTAATGTAGTATTTGTTTTGTATAAACTCAAATAGAATGACCAAGCTATAAACATTACCATAATTCAACAATATATTTCTTTAAAGGTCAAAATGCCTATAACTTTAATATCAGAAACATTATTAATTATTTGACCTCTTATTTCATTAAAGTAAATTTTACTATAATGTTTGTCTCAGAGACACTATAATAACCAACCAACATACATGGTATTTCATGAAAGGTAAAATTGACAAGAACGTTAGTACCAACAACAATATTTTAATATAACTCCTAATTTTGGGTGACCTGGTCTTTTAAAGGTAAGGTGTCGTACCTCTGTGCTGGGGTCCATGGTTCAATCCTCAGTCCCGTACTGATTTTTCTGATTACAAAACACTTCCCTCACCTCTGACAAGACGTTTATTACTCACAGCTTGTGAATGTGAGGAATGCCAGGCTTTGACCATGGTTCAGATTCCACGTTAAACAATAGGTCCTCCATTTAATCTCACAATCACCTTAACATTACACATTAACGTAAGTGTGTATAACCTGAATGGGTAAGTAAGACATAATAATAATAATAATAATAATGATATTAATAATATTAATAAATCCATTTTTCATTAATAATAAAATTGACTAGAATGTTTATTTGAGAATAAATTTAAGAATTATCCGATATGATATTTCATAAAAAGTTAAATTAACAATAACGTTAATACCAGAAACTTTATAATAATTTAATTTCATGTTTCATAAATGGTAAAATTGACTAGGAATTTATCATAGACACTTGATAATAACTATCTAAATAATATTTCAATAACCCAAATTTCTAAACTAAACCTTCGGCACCAAACGTAATTTATCATAAATACGAGAATTGGTCAAAATGCTGAAAGTCAGGAAACATGATATTGAACTTGACGTTCCACTAACACAAATTTGACTATCACGCATAAATTGGAAGATTTCAATACTACGCAACGACAAATTGGCAATTTCTTAAAATGATTAGCGTTTGCACGGAAGAGGACTTTAGCATTAAATAAAGCTCCCCAACAATAAATAGATTGAACAGAGTAGCTTATTCAAAGCAGCATATTATATGTGAATAGGTAGAATCAAAATATATATAGATAAATATATTTATTTATTATAGACACAAAGATATCAATATTCAGCGAAGACACCATGCTACCTTTATATATATATATATATATATATATATATATATATATAATATATATATTGACTAGGGTGTTCAAAGACAAATATATAAATATCAAACTTTCTCGTTACTTATGGCGACAACTTCCAGTCATTTACATAAAGAACATAACTTATACCACAAAAATGTTCGCCCACAGCATAAGGCAAAAAGAACAAAGAAGTATGTACCCTGTGTAACCAATAATCCCAAAGTGTCAATAAGAACTAAACAAATTGAGGCGGTCAGTATCCCAAATAATCGATTAATGCACAACGCCAACAGTCAAGTGTGTGTATCTCATACAAATATAAAGGGTTATATAACCGCGATCAAATTTAATTTTCCCAAAATATGTTTCCCAACTAAAACCCAAACAAACATGATCAGAGTGGCGGTAAAGCGTGACCCAAGGTCAGACGCATAAAGGCAAAACGGGAAAACAAGTTAACCAAAGAGAGTTCATATAGAAATAAATTCAAAATTAAAATGTGGTCACAGATTAACCACGTGGATACCCGACAAACCCTCCCCATGATAGTATATTTAAATTTGTAAGCCCAAACCAACGTCTTTGACAATAACCCCCCATAATTATCAGAAAGAGAATGTTGTGAATTTAAATAACCCTTAGTTTTGTTTCCTCTCTCACTTTTTGCAAGTCTATGGCACAATGAGTGGTGATACAGGCAAAAAATCTCAATATATAACAAGAAAAACGAATAGACATGTCCTCAAAGAGTAGGGTGGGGGGAAGGAGGGGAAAGAGGATTGGGAGGTGGGACGGTGCGGAAAACCTACCATTCGCCTAGCAAACTAGGGGAAGGTTCAAGAACCACCTAGGCGGCGGAAGTGGTAACTGCCTTCAATTATTTTCTTAATGGGTGTGGCTTAATTACCGAGCGGAGGGTAGGAACAGACCTCGGTTCGGTTCATGGTGTGGTGGATTAGAGATAGGAGATCAGTGCACATCTGCGAAAAAGTTAGAGTTCAACAGGGCAGATGGTAAGTGTTACCCCATTTGTTTATCATCACTACATGTAACTCGTTACACTTTTTGAACTATTTGCCCTATTGAACCTTTTAACCCTTTTATCACTTTTCACCCCATTTACTCTTTATGACCTTCAGGGACATTTAGCCTTTTTTGTAAGCTTTTAGCCTTTCCACCCCATTTTATTTCTTTTGCTCTTTATACATTTACAACTTTTATTGTGTCCATTCTAAAAACGAGTAGTTGATTTTATTTGGGCCCGACATTTTAATATGCTTGCAATCTTTTTCATGATGCAGTTGGCTTCACTTGAGAGAAATGTTTTAGGGTAAAGAGATTGAAAAGGTCAGTAAGGCGAAAAAGGGGAAAAATAAAATATGATTAAAGACGTATTTTGAGGGGTGAGTGATAAGGAAATGATAACTAAAAGTATAAAAATGGTATTAAGAGAAAAGTGTGAAAAAATGTTAGTCATGGTAAATAGTAAATCAGTAATATAAAAAGGTTAGGAAGGCTAAAATGTGTAAAAACCGCACAAGAAAGTTGGGATATATTATGGTTTTATGAAATTCGAGATATTCCACTTCCCGGGATATAACTTTAAAATTAAATATGTCACAAGGTTCTACGGTAATGTCTATTGAGAAGGCCTATATGTTTGTATTATATTATATACCACACAAAAGGTTTTTTATATTGGGCTTAGGAATTACGAGGGAATGGGCCCATTCCCGAATTAGCTTATTTATTCTTCATTTTTAAATTTAAGGATGAGATCCTAATGGTGGTTTTGGTTGGTACTTTTATCTGCTTGACCAATTTCAAATTTCTACCTCACTGAGAAGTAATTTACTATTTGATTTTGAGAATTTTGAAAACATCATTTCACCAATCCCCTATCTAAAGAGTAAACATTTAAAACTTATTTTGTTATTGGAGTCATCTCTCTATATTCTTAGAAACTTTGAATATTGAGAAAAGTTATGGTTTTATGGAGTTTTCTTTCTATCCGGATGTTAAATCTAAACTTTCTCCCACATCTAATATTGTGTTTATATGTCTATATGAACTCACACCTTATGTATCCTAAAATACTCATATTTATTTAGAGTGGTATTTTAATTTTCTACCACACTAGGAATTGGTTGTTTACCATTAATCTTTGAAAAATTCAACATCATTTCCAACCCCTTTTATCTATTTCACTTTAAGAAATTTCAAATCTAAAACTTATTTGGTTATTTTGTGTTAACCATCTATCTGTCCCTCACACTCTTTAAAGGGACGAAATTTTTAAAACCTTCAAAAACATATAATCCAATTTATAGAAAGAAACCTTAATTATAAATTTCAAGGCATTATCTTCACTGCTTCAAAAGATACATCAGTAAACCATCAACCCCATTTTTCACATTTTACAGGTTAAATTTAACCAAACAGTGAGCTTTCTCTTGCTTATGTCCTAAATAAAGCCTTTACGAAAATGTCACGTTTACTAGCTCAGGTTTTGAGTTGATGTGGTGGTAAGTGATTGAGTAAGACTATGATTGGAATTTACCATTTATTATATAGATTAATTAAAGTGTAATTCAATTGAATATATTTGCCTCTTTATATTTCTCTCATTCGGTGTTACTTATGTAGCTATCACGCCCTTCCTTTATTTAGGCCTTATATATGAGTATTTGCTACTCTCTTACCACTTAGCCATGGGGAATGGAGGAAATGGGAAGCAAGTTCATGCCCAAGTTTGACGTCAGTATCGAAGGCAAGACGCCCCCGAGGCAGCGCTGTCATCAAACTTGATGCTCGATTCTCCATTTTGTCGGAATTATTAAGATGACGCGCAGTGTATTTGGTGAGAGGGTTGAGTGAAGAGTGGAGGAGGGTGTAGCGTCTCGACGACCTTTGTCCGGGTGGGAAGTGGGAGAATCTGAAGAAGGGGGGGAAGAAGGGATGAAACTGTAAGGCGCCTTTGAGATATTCATATCAAGTGAGTCTCCCTATGCTTTCCACAAAAGAGGCGCTCACTCGGGCGAGCAATTTAAAGGTAAAAATAAAAATAAAATAAAAAGAAAGACGCTTTTATTATTAGTAACTTAAAAAACTGCCGTGCAAATTAAACACGTAAAGGAGAATTTCTTTGTCGGTGGAAACCCCTTAGGTAAAAACTGAATACACGTTTTTAGGAGTAGAACGTGTTTTATGCTTCCTTTTTCTCCCTTTTTTATCTCCTTTTACAGAGCAAGACATGAAAAGTCTTAGGAATGTAAAGAGAGAGTCAGTCATTCATCCCTAGAACTGCCTTTGAGTTGCTTGGTCATGATACAATGTTCATCTATTTATTGATGAGTTGATGTAAAAATTCAAGAGGAGAGTTAAATTTAAATTGAGATTTTCTATAAAATGTCTTGTTCAAACCCACATCAGTGGTCGAGTGTTATAAAACGTCATTATATAAATATATATTATAACGGGTGTTGGGGAGATAAAAGATTTAAATTCATCCAGTTGTACTGACGGTGTATTGCCTAAATGTTTTATCCCTCTACTTTTAGGTAAATGTTCCTTAAAACTATATCATAATCATCTCTAGACCAAGTTTGTAAATACTCGCTTATCCCGAACGGATATCAAGACTCAGTGACAAAAAAAATGTTTACCACGTACAACTAGAATGTTATTAACGACCTAATCCTTGAAGTAATGATTTGGAGCATAATTTAGAGGGATGCACACAAGTCAGCAAATAAATGAGATATGAGAATACCCGCTTTGAAGGCCGCATGGTCTAAGGCGCTACTCTTGCAGTAAGCTAGACTGCCAATGATGGGGATATCGAGGTTCGAACCATGGTAGGGTTTACAGAGGGTGGCTTTTTTAAATTGGTATTCCACTATCTCTCCACATAAATACGCGTAAACTGCCTCTAAATATATTCCTCATAATCCCTAAAATCATTGGCTTGATTAAAACATATTAAGAGTATAACTGAATGGATAGTAGGACGTAAAACCTTTAAAAAATGTGTTAAACTACTCTAATGCTCTCGGCTGGGACTCTAAACTACTCTCCTTATCAATGGTGATCAAGTATATAATGAATTCATTTTATTTAATTATTCTGACAAAATTTACTCCACCGAATAATCTATTTATATAGCGATCAATTGATCAATTAAAATCGTATATACAAATATATATATTTATACATATATATAAACATATATTAAAATATAAGATAACGAAGTTGGTGTGAAGGAAATATAGATGATGTTAAAAATTTTGAAAATTAATAGAAAAAATCTACATAAATGGTATGAAATTAAATTAGGAATGAATCTTGACATGATGGTAAAGAGATTACCAATGAAAAGCAAATAAATCTAAAAATGAGAAATTTTAAAAAGGTCACTCGTTTATAGATATATAAAAAACCTTTTAGAAAAGATATAAAATTGAAATTTTGCTAGCAGTTGAAGGAACCACACTAAATAATAACATAATTCTTATAATTTGAAATTTAAAAGTTGGAGTGGGTGAAATGGATCAAAGGGGATTCAAAACTTTCAAAACCAATAGAAAAAAGGATAAACGAGGGAGGTATAACATCTTACATTGTCAAAAAACTTTGTAAGATGGTAACAGGATTGCCTTATATATTTATATGTATATACTTATTAGATATTGGCAAAAGGGAAAAATTATTTAAAAAGGTAAAATTAAGATTGAAAGGTTAAAAATAGTAGAAAGGGTCAAAAAGAAGAAAATAATTAGGATCAGAAGATAAAAGGATAAAATGTGTTAAAAGTTCAAACGTATATGAGGGGTAGAATGTTTAAAATTGTTAAAAAGGTAATAAATATGTTAAGAAAATGTTAAATAATTCTAATTGAATGAAATTAACAATTTTTAACAATTAATTATTATATTTATGTTGTGAAAATCCACTTTTTACTTCCTCGTATTTAGGGAAAATAATCTATCTCTAGATTATGGCTTTTACGTTTTATGTGAACCCAAACCCAAAAAATTGATTTTATAATTCTCTTTGTCCACATATCTGTCTATCTGGCTGGCTGTCAGTCTTGCTCACCACTGAGCTATCCAGGAATAGTCCCGTTCTCAGGGTCATTCTTCACTCATATTTTAAGGCAGAGTCTATTATGAACGGATGGAAATCGTCGGCTACAAATGTGTGATTTTATTAAGATCACGAGATATAAAATAACGCTGCCACCTTCGACTCGTTAGTTGGCTTGTTGCTGCCATTTGTACAATTAATATAATTGTAAGGGATTGCATATTAAGAATCAAATAGCCGAAGATATTATTTATGCTTTTTAGTAAGTTATTCTCCATGAGGAAGATTCCTGGATAGAGGTTAAATAATTTGCGTACTATGCCAAAGGTCATGGGTTTGATTCCCGTGTCCATGTATCAATTTTCTAAATATAACGATTGTCTTTAAAATCTATATCTGGAGCGTGTTAGACATGAAGATGCCAAATTCATCTGTATACTTGTTTTAGGGCAAAATTTGATGACTGTTTTTAAAATCGAATATTTCAAATGATTGATATAAAGATTTTGTTCAAATTCGGTACCGGGAAAGTATTTCACATATCAATCATAACGAATCTTTATTTATCTAAAATAATAAATTTAATGCTAGTTTACATACAACAAATTATAGAATATTTGAATACTTTAGAAATCGACCTTTAAAATGTAATTCAAAATGGGATTATGTGTATAGTTTTTTTAAGATAAATAGTAAAACGTTTGTATTTTTAGAAACAACAATTAAGTTTAGACTAATTTATGAATAATTGGTTAAATTTTAAAAAGCGGATATTATTAAAATGAAGGACTATTTGTTAAATTTGGCAAAAATATATATATAATGAGATTATTGTGATTAACAAGATTATTTTTGTTTTTCCTAATTAAAACATATTTAAGGCTGATTTATGAAAAACTTATTTTGAAAATGATTTTAAAATTTATAATATAACATATTTGGTGGTTTGGGCGATTGTGTCGTACCATTTATATTTTTACTAGAACCAACAAGCAAAAGCTCTAAGTATTGTGAATAAAGATGTAACAACTTAATATTTAAAAGAAATGTCATTTTTTGAAACATGTTAAATTTATATCCCTATTTTTACATTGTGTCTTAGTGAGCCTACTTTTGTGTTTCGTATAACATTTCAAACCTATAAGGGATTAGTATTTATACATAGTTTAATATTTGTTTACTAATCCCTGTGGCTTATCTTATATACTAAAAATAACATAGCTATTTTATATATAGTGCGAAGGTCCAGTACACTAGATAGTTACTTACTAAAATATTTTTATTTTAATATATGATTGGATTTGCATAAAGTATATCTATGCATGATGAAATGAAATCTAACGATTAAATGAAAAATTGTTTTGCGTTAATGTGTAGATTAAGAGTTGTACAGTTCATTAAACCTCTAAGAGTTTCCTATTTATTCCACTTTAGTCTAGCTATGATAATGATGTAATTATTTATATATATATATATATATATATATATATATATATATATATATTATATATTATATCAAGGTTAAAGAAAGGTCTATGTGTCTATGAAGTATTATGGAAAGATCTTATAAAAATAAAATCTACTGGATTTGTATATTGAAAATGCTTGTCAAAATTATATTTGCATTTAATTTGTCTTGGTACTGATCTATTCTCTCGCATTTGTTCTCCCACCAAATAAGAAATGCACAAATTTATTTTTATTATTATTTTTAGGAATACAAGATCTGTTTGGACAGATTTAAATTTGTTTGTATGTGTCAGACTACTTTCTGAAAAATAAAAAGAGAAAGCCTTATGATAATTAATCTCTGAATAATGTCATATTTTCATGTAGTAATTTTTAGACTGCCTGCTTTCTCTAGATTATCTTATCAATCCAGCACTCTTCCCATGATATTTCCATTTATTATATTTTTATGAGGTTAAAAAGTAGCACGTCCATGTTGGTGCAAAGAGGCAGACAGCAGAAAATATTGTGAACACTTAATAACTTGTGTCAATATGGAAAAATGACGCCTGGACATTTGGATCTATGTGCTGACCATTTTACCGACTGCGATCAGAACTTTCTTCCATGTCATTGTGTCATTCAACTCTAAAAACCCGACCTCTCTAAAAACCAAAGTTTCAGATATATCCATATCCATGTTTCATTCAACTATACAATCTTCTAAGGGTACACATATAATGGATTTTTTGTAAAATTCCTATTGTTGGCAATTACGGAAAGCCCCGTAATTTAAAATTCTTGCAGTAATTCAAAGCGCTCTTTTTGCAATTCTCGGTAGCTAACTACATAAGTACGCTTGTAAAGCTGTATTAATAATACTATGACATAATTGGGGATTAGTTGGCACGTTAATCTGGAAAACAAGGGTAAAATTCCTGTCTATTTGTAAACTTACACAAATTCTTTATCAAAATGTAATTTGAAATAATACATTTATTTGATCTATTATTAAATTTGTATTTAATTATTCTAAAGAATTGAGAATCTCCTCCATACATATGAGAGTGGTAGATTCATAACAATACAATACCTTAGTACACTCAGACGATATTTGTAATCCTAATTCACCATCACCCTCAAACTAGACCAGACAAGACCGATACCTTTGTACGCATGACCACTGATTCGAGAAACCACCCTTGCCACTAGGTTTGGTCAGCTGGTCACTTTGACATGTTGTGATACTGAGGTTAAATCTGACTCATTTGTTAAAGAAATAAAGATAACATTAAACTGATTTTCAGTGACGGAAGAGCAAAGTTCAAAACTCGTGCAAATACACTGTCTAGGAAAAAAGGTTTAAAATATGAAATATCACTTTGGTTTTACCATATTTTTTATACTTCATTGCCAGTGCACTTTCTAATAAAACCAACTTTCCCATTCTTTCCACTTACATTAAGCAATTTAATATCACTGGTGTTTAAATCCACACTTATTAAAAAAGATATTCTTCAGAATCAGTAGAACTATCTTAACCCAAGGGTTATTCATTCTAATACTAGAGGTCAGGGTTCGGATTCCATCAAGATACAAAATATTTTTTTCAATTAATGACTGTTTAGCGAAATTTGTTTACATTTCCATGAAAATTCACTTTCCCCATCTGACGTCTCTAAATCAGTGTAGTTTTCTGAGTGCATGAACATATGTAAGATGCAAAGTGCATAATAATTTGAATTAATGTTGCACACAACCCACCCAATCAAATGAGTAAATGGCTACTAAAAAAATCAGCCCCCTTATTATGTCTCCTGTTATCACCAGATGTAATAAAGTAAGAAAATCTTTCACAACAAGACTCGGATTTGAGCAAACTACTTGTCAAAATATCACAAAACAAAGGTTAGATTTTACTTACATTTATTTATAAAATTTATAGTCTTCAAGATAAGTTTTTTATATTTTTCTAGCGCATACCTATTTTGATCTCTTCCTAGAGACATATTCCTAGTAATATTCCTAGTAATATTCCTGATAGAATGAATTTTTCAATACATATATTTTATGGTTTAAAATATATATATAATATAATATATATATATATATATGTGTGTGAAGTTTTATACTTTCCTTTCGTTCAAACCATCAACTTTTTATGTAACTTTTTGACTTATCTACTTGGCTGCACCTCCCTAGACACAAATATTCTTCTTCCTGTTAAATCCCCTCTCTTCCTCTCTATCATCTCGACTTCCCACAACTTCCATCTTCTAGTTTTCAGCAACCTTTCGTCTTCTAGGAGGCGTCGTCATCATCTTCCCCGCGGGATCCTGTGCGCCACTTAGCTGTTATCCGTCCTGACCGCCTCTAGCGCTGCTGCCAAGTTTCCCTTATAGAGTAACCTCAGTGGTAGTACGAGTATTCCTTGCAAAACATTGTGGAGGTCCCTCCTTAATGTCAGTGAACCTCCAATGAACCTTGTTCTCTGCCGAGGCGGCATAATTTTCTTATATTTTTCAAATAGTCCAATATTAGAATCCTCCTTAATCCTATACCCCTCTTTCCTTCAAACTTGCCTTCTGACTTCGTGTGGAAGATATTTCCTTCTAAAGACGTGTCTGATCCAGTTTGCTTTGTACAAAAGTATTACATACAAATTGGTTATCTTCTTAAGACTTCTTCATTTGTCACCTTGTCTCTCCTGATGTAATTCTCAAGTATTCTCCAGCACGTTATTCCCTTAAACAAAGGTATTTTCAAGGAAAACATACTGTGGATGTTTTACCTTTTCCTATCCCTACAACAGCACCACGGCTGACCCATCTCAAGCATCATTTGCTCTGTTCCTCGAGTAGTTCCTGATACTGCTGCTTCCGGTAACAGCACGTAACCCTGTGCAGGAGGACGTGACAACCAGACCTATTGAATTCATTAAGCTGCCATAATGTATATATCGTCGCCCACCCGTTAAGTGGAAGCTTTGTTAAATATTACCTATGTGAGCTCAGAGACAGCTATCACCCTCTGGTGTCCCATGGTCCAGGAAAAGGGAATATGGGTGAAACCATGTAACTAAAGTACTAGTGTATACCAGAATATAAGATATACGGGTATGGCTACTCTTGAGTTCCAGTGATCAGATATTGAAGCCAAGTGGTGCTGGTGTCATTGCAGAAAAGTGCACGTGCAATTTAAATATTGAAGAAATGTTTAAGCCTACGTTTTACTGCTAGACAGTAGCTATTTCACCCCGAATGCGGTTACAACTAAATAAAAATAATAGCTCACAAAAAATTATAACATACAAATAACAGTTTAATCATTTGCTCATTGGTCTAATATAATTTAAATTTATTTGATATACTGTATTAAAAATCACATGCTAATTATTTGTTTGGTAAAATTTGAACATGTAAACATAGCTATAAATTATTAATTCAATAATTATATATGTAGGAGGGCACTAAGGCATAAATCATTCTTACCATCTAGCTAATAACAAAAGAGGGGATTTTTGATTTAATCCTGATCAGTAGCCTACCAAGGCATTTAGGGTAATTTGTCTAGATACTAAAATTAGAGTCTTTCCTTGAATAAAGAGATAAGGCAAACTGCAATAGTGAAATAATCAAACGTAAAGAGTGAATGAGAAATGTGATACTCGAGTGGATTTAAAAAATATTAATTACATTCGAAACTGTGAGTGGTGTTAATAATCTATCCTAGAAGGTACGTTCTTGCAGAAGGATCAATACCGAGGCAAATCAATACCCCTCACCTTTCACTTTAAGGGGGCAGCCTCGGTAGGGGAGAAATTAACGTGCAGACTTCAGAAATTCTTCATATTTAATCAGTGATACGTTATTTTAAAATATGGTTTACGACAAAATGAAGTCAAAAGATTCCACCAGGCTTATGTTTGCTTAACAACTCTATATTTTTAGTTTTAATGATAGAAATAAAGTCCTTCACGAATAAGATATGAAAGGTAAAAATTTTAAATGAACTTCGGGAAATAGGAAAAGGAGCGAATGGACAAAGGTTTTTTTTTTTGTGATGGCAATCAGGTAACCAAATAAGTTTAAATTAGAAATATTTATGTATTAGTTGGATGTATGGAGATGGGTGGTATTTAACATTCTCAAATCTCCCATGAACAACTCTGTGTTGTAGAAAACCGAAATTGGACCGGCATGTTTAGAGACCGTTACAAATAGCTATATAAGTCTGGAAATTTTAAATTGAGACTCTTGGAAATTAGTGAGGGAATTAGAATATAGCTCAAATAAACATTTTTATATTAAATAGAAACTTAAAATTTTATAATTCAATATAAAAAATTATTAGTGTAATTGAATATAAAGTCAAACTCTTTTATGTGAAATTGCAAATTTTTAATATAGTGAATGTATATAGATTGATTAACAATTGGACCAATTTGATAATTTAAAATAACATACGATCTAAGATATCAGAAAATTATTAAAATGACACATTAAAAATGTGTCAAGGAGACATACATGACTAGCAGATAAAAATATACACGAAAAGGCTAAAACCCTTTAAATGACATAATTTAGATTATATAGCTAGAAAATTAACATTGGTATAATGCTGGACTGTATAAAATTATAAAACGTTTTCAAACTTTTTCAATATATTTTTAATTTTATATAGTCAAGCATTAGACCAAAGTTAATTTTCTAGCTAAATTGTTTAAATTATGTCATTTAAAGGGTTTGTGCCTTCTTGTGTATATTTTTATCTGTTAGTCATGTATGTTTCCTTGACACATTTTTAATGTGTCATTTTAATAATTTTCCGATATTTATATCTTATTTTTTAAATTATCAATTTGGTCCAATTGTTAATCAATCTATATACACTCACTATATTAAAAATTTGCAATTTCACATAAAAGATTTTTGACTTTGTATTCAATTACACCAATAATTTTTATATGTAATTCTATTAATATAAATTAATATTGCTTCCTTACTACAATTTCATCATGTTTTTCAAAAACTAGATATAAATATTAAATCTGAAAGTATTGCAAAGGTGTAAAATATAAGATAACCAAATATTATTAAATATATAATATAATTGGGGACAACTAATGAAATAAAAGCTTAGAGATATCAAAAATTAATAGAATAAATCTAATTATCAGTGAGGTATAAGATTGAAATATATCAACCAGGTATATGTACCAAGCCAAAGAGCCATAAATGTGTAAACATTTACAATAATTTATCGATTTAGCAATAAAATCGAATTTTTGAAAAACATAATGAAATGTAGTAAGGAAACAACATCCAAATGTAATAATAGAATTCCATATGGAACAGTTTTTGAAATTTGGAGTTTAGTATAGAAGATATGAAAGCCTTGGATTGAGTAGAAATTGGAATGTATTGACAAAATAGGGAAATTCCTATATTTCCTTCATAATATGAAAGAGTTAAGAGAACATTAAATTAATATAATTCACATATATATATAAATATATATATAACACATTAAAATAATATAATATAAACTTATAAGTTTAAGTCAAGTGTGAAGTTAAGGCAGAAAAGGACAGATTAGATATAGGTTAGAATAATAGAAGTTTATAAATTAGCAAATATTGAAAAGTGAAGTAAGAATTTAGGTTGAATATAAATTGAATAAATTGAATTCTATATTTATCTGTTCTTTAATTCCCTTGTTCCTTGTTCCTTAAATGCGGCACATTTCAGCCAAGGTTCTTTGTTCCATCACAGCTGGAAGGACTCATATCATGAGTCGTTAACTGTCCTGATGATGGCGCCGATGTAGCGCCGAAACATGTCGAGAACCTTGGCTGGATGGAAGCTATTCAAATCAATGGCTTATATTTAATTTTTCCCTTTAATAAACCATCCATAAATAACAGAATAACTATTTAAAGGTATAATCAATAAGGGCTGTAAAAGTAAGTTCAATGTCTTAAAACTATCGCAGTATAAATATTCATGATATACACAAAATTGCATTAAAATAGGTTAAGAGTTCCATAAATCTTAGACAACATCCATACAGGGATACTGGCCGACACTTTTTTTATAAGTATTAGAAATTTGTATTTAAGCTCAACACATCTCCTTGGAGAAGAATATTGAATTAAAAACGAATATCTACTATACTAACAGCACATAGTGATAGTAAACAGTTTTATATACCATCTAAAACTCATTAACCAGTGATAAAGTGATTAGTCTTCGGGATTGTAATGTAGAACTAAGTAAAAAGAATCCTATTTCTAAACCAATATTTTTCACTTAAAATGTACAGAAAGTTTCAGTTTTCTGTATCTATTTTTTTTGTAATCAGAAAACATAAGTTGTCAAGACGTCATGCATTATATATGTATAGGCCCTATTGATAATGTACTTACATTTTAGTAAGAATAATTACTTAAATGCTACTGAAACCTATCTGAATAAGTTGGCATTTATTAAATCAATAAAATATCTGACATATGTTTTGTCTGATATCTTAGGAGGCCTATATAACATAACATATTAAGAATAATATATGAAAATTGATTTTAATAATGTGTATATTATATAGAAAATAAATAATAAGTATGTAATATTAATATATCAATAAAATACTAATAATATATCACAAAATTTAAATATATATTTTATATTTAACATTAAAAATATATACATAGTTTATATATAATTTTATATATAACTATATAATATTATATTAGTATATAAATATATTAGTATATATTATATATTATTATTATTATTATTATTATTAATTATTATTAGCACCGCGTCTTACTACCCGTTCGGGTTATACACTTACGCTAATGTGTAATGGTAGGGTGATTTTGAGATGAAATGGAGGACCTACAGCTAAACGTGGAATCCGAACCACGGTGGAGGCCTGGTATTCCCCACATTCACAAGATATCTTGTCAGAGGTGAAGGAAGGGTTTGTAAATCAGATAAATCTGTGCCGGGACCCAGGATTGAACCCCGGCCGCCAGCACAGAAGTCTGACACCTATATTATATAAATATATTAGCTATATAATAAATAAAATATATTTATATATTATATATAAAACATCTTTTTATATAATATAAATATGTAAATATAACTTATATGTTGTATAAATAAATAATACTATTTATTAAATATGTATTATATAAATTATAAATAAATAATTAATACAATTTATTTTATAGTATAATATAATATATTATATGTAATATATATTATGTAAATTACATGAACTTAATAAAATATATATATGATCTATGTTAAGTGAAATTATATATATGTTACGTATAATAAATAAATTACAATTATTACATGTAAATTATCTAAGTATATAATATATACTAGCTGAAGTACCCAGCGTTTCCATGAGAGAAGAGGTTTAATTTTAATAATTTTAATTAATTAAAATATATATTTAAAGTTTTAAAATTACCACTTTGTGGTGTACATATTCATTCACAAGGCCTTATGGTTTATTAAATCTCAAACCTCTGCTTGCGGTAGATTTACACTGCTTATGTCAAACACACAAACTCTTTGGGGTGGTTCTTATATCTTACTAACAAATTTAAATCTTATACCACAGTGACCATTATTTGCATAAGTTCTGGAAATTTCCAAATCCTCCATTTCCCTAACCTCCTATTAGATATTTCAAATATAAGGTTTTCTGGGATATTGGAGATATCCCATTAAACTCTGATATTTTAAATTTTAAATGTATATTAAAATCATACAGAGGTTTGGGCGAAAATTAGCTTTATACCGACAGACAATATTTATAGGCTTCTGTATATAAGTACAATTTAAAATTTATAATTCTCCTAGTTTTAGGATTATAGCCTACATACATAAAGATAAATAAAAAAAATTCGCATTCAATATTATTATATGATAGATTTTTGTTTACCAATGTCAGGGTCCCATAGTTTATAAGCTAGGAGTTCTGGACAAGATAAAAATGAGTGTTATATAGCTATATATTTTTCCCAAGACGGCCATAATGTATAATATAATTATATCTATGAATAATTAAAAGCTGGTCCAATGATTATACAATAAGCATAAGCCAAGAAAATTCAAAAAATAATGTTATAAGACCACTATCTGGAAACAAATTGACAGACGTAGCTTTTTAGTTAGACTATACTTTAACTGGACTTTCAAGTCATACATGCAAGATTTCAGAATACTATCAGTACAGCGGTTTGAGTGAGGTTGAACAACAAACAAACAAACGGAGATAAAAGATTCAATTTTTATATAATTAGTAGAATAAAAGTAAAACAAACTAACCAACATGGTTCTGGTTTCGCTAAAAAATCATATAATGGTTTATGATTATTTTCAAGGTCCTTTGCTTGACATCCTTCCACACCAGCAATCACATAGTTTAATACTTCAGGCTCACTATATGTGTAGTAATAAAAATCAAGGTTTTATAAATAACATTATTTAATTTAAGGTTTCCGCTTTATATGTGTCAGACAAACCAATCTTTTTTTTTTTAGGTTTTTAACTGACATTGCCTTCTATAGTAATAAAAGGAAGGGTTTGTTTGTGTGTTTGTTTGTGTGCGATGTCCAGCCAAATTTTCGGCACGCAGAGATATGAAATTTTTAACATAAGTGGATGGAAGGGGGTCCAAATGCACATCGAAACTGGATTTTTAAATTTTTAATCAGATTTTTAATTGGGTTAAGAATAACGTTTCAGAGATAGCTGTGATAAGAAATATGCTACATCCTCCTCGGGGGGAGGGAGGGGGGATGTTTACGGGATCGACAAGGATAAAACAGAAAAAGACAACATGTTTCAGAGATAACGTTTCTAAAAAAATTCTGAAAAATGTTAAATTCTCATGGCGAATCGGGCAACATAGGTAATATAATTCTTATACCACAGTGAGTCATGGGAAACACCTTGCGGGATTGCTAGTATTCAATAAAATATTCATCCTTTTATTATGAGTTTTTAAATATTCTTCCTATAATGTAAGTCCAGGATAAAAAAAATAGATATGTGTATGTATATATGGATATATACACTGATCTTTGTATAAAAGAGTGAAATGAAACCTCTATAGTCATGCTAAGAATACCTTATACATAGTTCACCCAACATACTGAACCATGAAGTGAGGCTATCACCAACTCCTGAAAGTGCAGCTCTTGGAAGTTTCGGTGGAAAATAGAGGTCGCGGCAGTCAAGAATGAAAAGGACGAGAGGGTGAGTAAGGGGTGAGATGTGTCAGCGATGTTTTCCCTCGATTATTGGCGTGGTGAGAGCAAGTTTCCGTACGTCGGGACGTGCAGGGACGTCTTCTATAAGCGTCAACACCGGATATTAAGACTCCTTGTCGCGACAAACGCGCCTGGGTCACAACCGACTTTAACTTGATGCCTTTTGCTTTCCCCCTCTTACAATTTTACTTTATTTTTCTATTCTATTTTCAAGGTTCTGTCACGTTAAGCATCCAGCCATATATTATTTCCCCTCTTGTAGAGTTTTTCACTATTTATTTTTCTAGGGATGAGGAATTGGAAAGGGTATTCAAATATATAAAAATTCTAAATACAATTTTCTACACAATCAGATGTTGCATATATTTATATCCAATATGTTCCAACATGCTGGAAGCTACCGTATATTATAAGAAGTTCTTTCATATAAACGTGTAATGTTACATTAAACTCGTCACTAAAAAATAAATGATTATCTGGAATTAACTGGGTAAATAAACCAGTATTATAAACAGATGCAATTATTGTTAAAATCTGTGGGATTTTTCATTTAAATTAGCCGTGATAGAATAATCATTAAATATGATAGTTTAAAATTGGTTTCGATAAGCATTCATGCTATCTTATTAGTGTATTTATTTACATAGCAACAAAATTAATGTGAAATTGAAGTATTGTATTTGTGATAGACTCTTTGGTGGCATCTTTGTTTATTAACTGACAAGCCTACCCACATATTTACACTTTTAGGGTAGCGAGGAATAAGGTAGAAATTAGAGGGTAAATACAAGCATTGGCATGGAGTGAGTGTGTTAGCCATTTGGGGAAAATACCCTCAGCACACTTGACTGAGATACAGCACTAATTAGTAATGGAAATATTGTTGAAAATTGATGTACTGAGAAGGCGCAGAAAATGTAGGAGAAGCACATGGACGTAACCACCTCTATCACTGACTGCACGTAAACAGTGGCGATCATCGTCCCTGGTCACGTGACTGAAGATTGCTCTCCTCTCTAATTGTCTCACCTCCCAAGCCATTAGGAACCAAGCACGGAAAATAGCACGTAACCTATCAAGGAAAACCAGCAGGCCAGCCACCAGCGACGTCATTTTCCAGCCGCGTGCCCTGCACAGCACCAAGCAAGTGATCTTGCAACGAATCCTAAACCGTGTGCGGCGGGCTTTAGTCACATGTCCACCAGAATATGTTCGCTGTACCACTGTCACGTAGATAAACCTGCATAGTAGCAAACTCTACCATACACCCGCCCTCTACTGAACTATCAATATCAACTATCAGTATCGTAATCTACCGACTTAAGAACGTGTAAACCTGTGAGATGGTTACAAGTAAAGATATTATTTCCCATTTCAATGCATTTACATTTTATTAGGCAAGTTTAATTATATAACATTGAGGAAAAAAATCTTTAATAATTAAAAAAATAACGTTACATATTAATATTTTTTTTTAATTTTTGAGTTACGTTTTTGTAATATTTTTTTTTAATTATCTGAAGTTTAGGGCAATTAGGTTATAGAATAAAATTCCTTTGGGAGTTCCTTCTGCAGGATTTAGGCCAAAGATTTTCTAGGAAGCAGTCTATTTAGAACAGGAAACAAGAAATGAAATTTGAAATGAAAGAATAGCTATATTTTCAGGCGTTAATTGCATAGTGAGTGTTTATACTCGTGAAAGGCTTAGAATACATCATATAAGAAGCTAATAAAGAGGCATCGTAGGGTGAACAACCCATTTTCGTCCCTCGCTTTCTATTCCGTACATTCTAAGTGTGATAGCGCTTATTGGTCAAATTTAAATTCAACCCATTTTGCAAAATAGCTTAGAAATCACCAAGAGGCAACGTCAATAGCTTCATACACACTCTTTCTGGTATAAGCCCTTGTATATAGATGCCGCATATCAACTGGAACATTATCCTTTTGAAATTAATCCTTGTCCAATAATAATTCAAATAACAGGATTTTCATGAAACGCTCTACTCTATGAATGTATTTCGTCAAAATATGCGCTAACAACGTGCGTAATACAGCTGGTTTGGCTCACTTGTAGAAAAGGAGAAAAGAAGCTCATAAGTTGGCTCGCTGCTATACCTTCGTTGCTGGACAAAG
The DNA here is from genome assembly GCA_039000515.1 of Timema cristinae. NCBI lineage: Eukaryota > Metazoa > Arthropoda > Insecta > Phasmatodea > Timematidae > Timema > Timema cristinae. The sequence goes on along the minus strand of JBCFYV010000012.1, from coordinate 22,188,206 downwards.
AAGGAAAACAGATGTACAGTACATAACGTTATTCCTGCCTGACATAAACATAAGTTTAGACTCGGATATTGTTATAATATTAGTGGACTAATAAATGCGTCCAAAAAGTCTACATATGTGATTTCCTACTTTATATTTACTATTGAAACTTATAAAATCATTGTCATTAGATTATTAATCCAATGAGAATAAGTGAGTAAAATTTGCCCAATATTCTCACAATATAGTTTGTAAAAAGAAGTAATTCTTTAAAATTGACATACATAAAATATTTGTTAAATTTTCATTTCTGATTATTACTTTCTCGCTATCTTACAGAAAGTATTGTGATGATCGTCATAAATATCGGACTCAAGATTTTGATGAATTTTGTCGTTTCATGAACACCCGAATCCAAAAAAGTGTTTTTGAATTTCCGTCTGTCTGTCGTCTGTCTGTCTGTCTGTACCTCCAACTAGAGACTAAACTATTTTACCGATCGGGCTAAAACTTGGTATCTAGGGTTTTCATAGTGTTGCCCCAGGGATTTTTGGAATTCGATATCTAACCCTAAATTAAGGGTAGTTTACTGAAGGAAAAAAGAAAAAAGTCGATTTTCTCAAAATAGGCTCAAACCATTTTGATTAAATTTCATTTCTAAACATTTATAAATATTCCAAACAAAATGGATTATCTCAATATTTCTGCAAAATGACTAAGGGCTCCTGTCTGATAGGTAAATTAACTTTTTTTTATAACATCTCTTAGCTATTTGAGATATCAAATTACTTATCGTTACAAATATTTATGTCTCTATATAATACAAATATTTTATAAGAAGAATATTTTTATAAAACCAATAACTTTCAAGCTATACGTATATTAACTTTTCGAACAAAAAAAAAATTAAAGTATTGTGACATCAAAGAAAATCTAACCTGAAATGTTGATGGATGTTGACGTCTCAAGACCCCCCAAACCCCAAAAGTTTTCTTTAAACAGACACGCATACAAAACATAATTGTAAACGTAAAATTAAAAGTAGTTTAAGAAAGAGCGAAAAAAAATTGGTTTCTCAAAATCGGCTCTAAAAACGTTTTGATTAAAATTCGTATCTAGTTGTTGATTAAGCTTGTAAATAAACTGGCTATTTTCATTTTCCCATGAAAATTAATTTTAGGGTACTTTAGAGAAGCAGAAACTTCCGTATCTTCGCAATTATTTGAGATATTAAATAACTTATCATTGCAAAATGTTAGTACTATTAAAAATTTAAAAATCTATATGAAATATATTTTTATAAATCCAAGGGTGACCTGGCGGTGTAGGGGTAAGGTGTCTGACTTCTATGCTGGGGTCCAGGGTTCAATCCTCGGTCCCGGAACAGATTTATTTGATTACCAAACCCTTACTTCACCTCTGACAAGAAGTGTATTAATCACAACTTGTGAATGTGGGGAATGCCAGGCCTCCACCGTGGTTCGGATTCCACGTTAAACTGTAGGTCCTCCATTTCATCTTACAATCACCCTACCATTTACACATTAGCGTAAGTGCGTATAACCCGAACGGGTAGTAAGACGCAGTGCTAATAATAATAATTTATAAATCCGACAGTTTATGAGATATTGGCAAATAGATAATACAATTGTGTGAGCTTTAGTTGTAAAGATATACTACTCTACAATGCTAAAGAGTAATTAAATATAAGTAAATCTCTAAAAGTTTATGTTGTTTTTCCTTAAACCTCTTAGGAGAAATGTTTGTACAACAAAAATCTATATCCATTTTAAACTCAATCATCAATATTTAAATTTTTTACTGTACAAAATTTATAAATGAGGAATTTAATAACAATGCGATGGTATGAAGATTTGCAACACCTAATAAAATGTCGAAAATTTTAACTGGAAGTCGAAATTTTAATATGAAGTGTTGACCCTTGTGGACCCAACATTGATCTTTTTTATCGGTCCAAACATACAAATGAGGACATTAATTCTTTAAAGACCAAATTTAAAAATTTAAAACCTGTACTAATTTTTTTTTTACATAAGTATAGTGCAATTTATGGTTGGGTTTGCTAGTGTATATTATTTCGTTTAACATATATTACGAGCATTGAGTAAATATCTCTATTTTCAAACAATTAGAGCGAGAAAGTCCGTGCGGAGTTCCGTACCATTTATTTTTTAAATGTAACAACTTAAAATATTGGAAATAAATTTATACCTGGTAATGAAATCGTTGTTTAAGAGCTCCATGATGTATGTTTGGTTTTTAAGTTCTGATAGTTATTAATATATAATTTTAGCTTTTATGTAAAGAAAACAGGTGTTTCTTTAATAAAAAGTAGCTCTAGGAGCCTTAATTAGCCACAGAGATAAATGTATCTGTTTTTTGATATTTTGCGCTGCAATGGCGAAGAAAGATTTTTTGTTATTTTCTTTTAGAAATATATACACAATACTTTAATAATAATAATAATAATAATAATAATAATAAATTGCTCGTCTGGGTGACATCACTCATAGCCCAGCAGTGGAAATATTAGCCAGTACTAAGTTACATGGCCCAGGGGACGCACGAATTTACTAATCTTACATCCTTTCCGTGGAGGCTCTTACCATGTCCCTATTAGATGAGGTAATGGTGAAAGTGAATTTGAGGGTGTAGAACTGATGAGGATCTTAACCTAACTAACACCTAAATAACCCAACCCTGGTGATCATGGCAATTATTCTTCTTTCGAGAAAAATCCCTCTATACCAGCCGGGAACTGAACCCTTGACCTCTAGTTCAGCAGCCAGGAACTTTTACTACTATGCCACGAAGACAGTAAAATAAATGTATATCTATTACAAATAAGAAGTACAATTATTAAGTTTATAGCTAGGATTAAAATTCATTCAAAATATGTGTTATTATAATATAAAGGTTTTAATGTAAGATAGAGGTTAGAGTTAAAGTTTAAATTTATGAAACTTATTTTTAAGCATTCAGGAGACTTGACTGTCAAGTAAACCCAGGAGACTTTCTTTCAAGTGGGTGATGATTCCTCAAAGGAGTTGACGCACAAGAATAATGGTAAATATGACAAATTGTTGTCTGCAAGTTTTTACTCTCAACGCCATGGAAACAAATGACACTCCTCTCTTGTTTTGCTATTTTTTTAAAAGAAAGGGAAAGTGAAGAAAAGTGGTTGTCATACCAATAGGCATAATATATATATATATATAAGTAAGGAAAACAAAACATTTATAAAACTTCTTTTAAGAATTGTTTTTTATATATAACGGAAACAAATGGTGAGTTTTCTGGTATAGTACACTCACATTTGTAAGTTTTTAGTTTTTTACTGCTTTTTCAAAGATGGTTTTTTCATTAGAGAGGTAGTGACATCCTTGAAGATAGATCCTTTCATTTTGATGTCAGTGGTGTTCCCAGGAAACTAAACCTAACGACACAGATAAAAAAAAAAGAGAGATTAATGGACATTATAGTATGTTTCACTAAACTGGTGACGTTTTGGTCATTTTCCTCCTTAAGCTGTTACTCGTGGATTCAAAACAAGATATTGTAGAACAGGGCTTCTCAAATTCTCTGATACAGCGGACCAGCCATTCTTTGTATTACATGATACTAGGGACACATACAAAATTTCTAATTTAGTAGTGTTGAGAAATTATTTGAATGGGAAAAAAAAATTATGTTAAATAATATTGAGGCAATATATGGTGTTCAATGATATAAAGAAGCAAAAGTTAAAGACAAGCTTATTGATTTAAGTTCACTCTATTCAAGTAGTTTGCATTTGTTTTGGTGTTTATTTGTTTTAAAATAAAAACTGAAAATAAAAGCATTAGGTTTGACTGAAAAGGTACGCGAGAAAAGGCAAGCGTTTTCGCAGATTTGATGGCAAAACATTTTTGGCTAAGATAAATCAAATATTGCTCCAGTACAAACATATAATTTTGTTTTCTTCAAATGTTGATATCATTGGTTCCTGAATATCCATCGTGAGCATAGTGGTATTAGATAAGAAACATTTTAAATGAAAAGAAAAAGTTGTCATTAAATTCCAGTACATAATATTTAACAAATATTCAAGAAATGTTGATGTCATTATGTGAAGAAATTTTAATTTTGTTATGGTACTGGAGCAATATTTTTGTTATTTTGGCCAAAAAAAAATGTTTTGCCATAAAAACTACTCACATCCTTCCACCTAATACCAAAAATCTCTTCAAATGATAAGGTATACAATTTTATTCGTCTTGATTCAATGGGTCATGGTTCAATTTGTGTACATTTTAGATCTAATACTTTCAAAGGTTATACTCTCAAATTTTTCTTAGCGCTCACTAATATATCTATTAATGAATCATCCTATATAATTTTGTCATGGAAAGGTCTCTACTTGGTGTCCCACAAGATACAGTTCATGAGATTTGGGCTTTGGGTAATTTGATATATGAGAAAAGGTGCATTCTAATATCATCCGAAAATAAGCACTGGATAAAACATTTTCCCGATTCTTTTGAATTCACCCTCACTGAGAGCAATAGCTCTCTTTTGATTGTTCTGTTTCTATCAATCCTGTGACGCAGCTCAAAGGCGCATATATTATATATTATCTTGGTCTTTTACCAGGAGACAACATATATATAAGCTCTAATCAAATAAATATGTTTAATGCCAAGTGTAAACATTTATTGAAAAGAGAAACTGTTTTTTTTAATTATATGAATGCAATTCAACTAAACAATAAATACTGTAATTTCTCTTTAAATTTGAGATTTAAGCTTATAATTTAGGTATTCCTTGTTTTTGTATTACAAATTACATGAATACGAATTAAAATGTTTAAATAAATCAAGTTTTTATTTTATAAATATTTGTTTAAATTTAAGTTTGAATTTTGCATACCTTTTAACTGGTTCCTCTACAATACTACTAAATTTCAGCTTTATATATCATTGAGAAGTATGGCTACTACAAATTCTCTGAAAATTTATATATATATATATGTTCTTTACAGATATCTATTCCCATAATAATATTAAATATATGCTCGTTATTTTACTGTGCTGGCATCACAGGCTTGGGACAAACTTGATAACTCGACTACAACACATCAAAGTGGCCACCAAAATGTTACACAGAAAACTGGGAAATCTAACAAGGTGTCCTTTCTGCCCAAATCCAGTATGGGACCCCATTACTCAACAAGTCAAACCGAAAGAGTAAACCTCTCCAGAGACTAAAATCACATGTTGTACCGGAAGTTTCTCTTCTCGCCATGTCAATGAGGTACGCCTCAGTACTAAGGTAGTGAGTGAGTGGTCACCTACCATTGCGCAGCACCCCTCTTGGAACCAGTCCCAGTCCTTATTACATGTATGAATATTCAGTACAGACCTCTATGCCTGTGCTTACCGTGCTAATAACTAAGTACGCTAAAGATGAAAACAGACAGCTATCAACCCCACAATTGGAATCACTGCGTGAAACCATCTATTCAAACTTGAAACATCCATTCCATTTGATCTTCCACAAAGCAAGAAACAAATCCGAAACGCTATAAAATGAATGAAATTGGAAATATTTATGTTACCCTAGTATCCCCTGTGTATAGTGGTGGGATGTATGTGTGAAATGTACATTTTTCTCGAAGAAGAAAAACACGAGTATGCCAAACACTTTTTAAATATATTTATATTGCAAAACCTTTAAATATTACTACATCACGTAGAATAAGTTTTAAGGAAACTTATAAGCCAATCAACGAGAATTTATATTGTCCTAGAGTATAAAAAGCCGGTGAGCATCAGTTTCTCAACTATATATTTTTTAAAGGGACTTTACATCTAATTTTCCCAAAAATTATAGAATCTGCTGTAAATAAGTAAACACATTCATTCCAATAATTATTTTGGTCTACTAAATATGAAATTTTCTAACTCTAATATTTGCTATCTTAATAATAGTAGGCTAGGAAGCTAGGAGTACACAAAAATAAATATTGGATTTGCTCACTTGGGGACATTTCTTGAAGGCAATGAAAAATATTGTTTTTAAATGTGATGCACAATATTTAAAAAATTAATATCTCCCACTTTCAAAATTAAAAATATATAGATTAATAAAAAATAAAATGAACTTTAAGACATAGGCAAACTTATCTCATTTTTGTTAGTATAATTTTATTGTCCTAAAAGCTGTAAGTTCCTTCTGAGAAAATACAATTGTAAATTTAATATAAAATATTTAGTCTATCAGTTAGACTCCGATTTTCATGTAAATAGTAGCATTTCTGCAGTAAATACGTGTGGAGTGTCATTTTATTAACTTTATTGTGTAAATTATGAATATGGCAACCGGAAATCTAAATATGGTAGCTTTCTCACCTTTTTGCAAAAAAAACAGCAACATAAAAACCCACCTTTTTGTTTGTTTTATTCTATTACTAACCATAGTTTTTTAAATGTTCGTACAAAATTAATTTAATTATAAATTATCTATAAAAAAAATGGTTCAATTCATTTTTAAGTTTGAACTAGAGATAAAAGCCCTAACAGGGTAAAACCCAAATTAATATCCCTCTATTCCGAGTCTTAAATGCATCACGCAAAGTTAATACGCTTAAAATCCACCCAATTGAATTTTACATATAGCTATAATATATTTTTTAGTAATTCCCTTTAACAAAACCAAATTTGTTTAGTTTCCATTACATCACAAAGCTTATCATCAGTCTTTCAAGTTTTAGTTTTTTGGTTTACACAAACAAGTTCGGTAAATTCATACTTTGATAAGGTTTAATCAATATTTATTTACACATAGCTTACTAATATTACATATTAGCTAGATGGTGACTTTTGCTACCAACATAGGCTACATATTTATATAGTTGTTAAAAAACTGTTTTATTTTAGAACAAAAAAAATCTAAAAATATTAAGATTTAGAACCACTCTTTGGTTCAATTTATATTTTGACTAACATTCTTCTTCAAAATCATCATCGTCATCATTAACCTTGTCACCATCACCATAATTATATGGTACTCCTCATATTTTGTATCAATTTCTTTTCTATGACACAAGCAGCTTCAGATGTCAGTGCGTGGGAGGTTGACGTCCGAGCACGTGCATGATCTTGGTTGACAGAATGTGCAGTTGTTTCATGATATCATCTCCAGTACTTTCTCAGGAGCGGATAGACTTCCAAGTCACTTCATTGCAAACATAGGAGCCGAATTGTGAAAAGAAAACTTTGAGGTTGCTCGATAAAAAGGAGTGTTGGCGTGGCATAAAATTTGCACATTTTCCAGCGCTGTATTTAAAATATGTACAAAAATAAAGTGCAATTTGTTAGTCTCAATATGTTTGATAAAATAAAAATGTATTTAATAAAAGAAGACAAATATCCACAGCACGTAAAATATACACAAAATACTAGTACTGCCACTAACCAAACTATAATGGAAACATGTTGACAAATGCCAGGCAGGCTGTCAGTTTACAAGTGGTGAATGCTACCAACTTAATCACGCTTGCTTGCATATCAGATTATTGCATATTTCATTTCCTACGCTATACAACACTATTTACAGTAAAACACTATATCCAAGATATAACTAGCGCCTTAATATTAATGTTTTAAAAAAGCTGAAATATTGGGGGTTCTGAGCATCCTGAAAATATTGTTGGGAGTGCTTAGTATGACAAACACCCCTACAGTTGGCACCTATTATGACTATGCAACCATTTTTCTCATACCATCCATGCTCATATGACGTGGGAGCCATCTGAGATCGGTTAAAGATCACCCCCAAATAGCGGCCTGGCTCTACACACCTGGAGGCGTAATTTTGAATGACAAGGAGATAAAATCTATGGCAGAATATTGCCTCCCTTACAGCAGTATTTTATTTACGTAATATTTTTTTCCCCGCCGTACATTTGGCCCACAAACTTCTCCAAGCTGGCATTTAGGGGATCACTCACCATACATTCTTCTCCAAAGGCTTTGAATGATTCATTGTAGTGTGTTGCAGTGCTCATTAGAGTGAAAGGCGTACTCTTTTCTTTTGCCGCTAAAGGCTGAAACACTCTCATAGTTTGTGAAGTTATTAAATCGTATCAGAACTTTCATGAAATCATCAGTGTTGCAGTCATCTGATAGCTTAGGGCTGTGATTGCGAACAACATTTTGAAGAGAGACAATCCAATCTTTTCCTTGCTTACCAATTCCCACATAAACTTGGCATTTAATTTGTTGAATGAAATCTAGTAGAATGATTAGGACATCGGTGTCATCATCATGAACAACAATTCAGGGATGTTGCTTTCTCCAACATGCTCAGCATAAGGCTAGCCTTGTGTAAGCCTTTTCGTGGTCACAAGAAAGTTCGTTAAATTCTGTCACTACTTTCTGAAGTTACTTTCCAGCACTCTTCTTCATCATCAATAAAATTACTCTGCTCTGCAGTTTGCTTTGATAGATGGATGTTTTCCACAAATAATCAGAAACTTAATGAGTTTAGCCTGGTTTAAACTAGCTGTACGGAACTATGGCTAAGACTTAATTTTGAAACCTCCTTTGATATTTGCATACAATGCAGGTGTAGTATTATCTTGCTGGTGAGCTCTCCCGAAGTAATTAATCGAGTTAATTTTGTACAAATTAAAAACTCTATCATTTCTGTTTCCTGGGCTCTGGAATAACTTTAGGAAGATTGTCTCACCTATAGAAACTAAAAGTTTGTGAATATCAGTAATTATTACACATAATCGTTATTAAATTCCATGTTTGAATCATGGTTATAAAATTTGCTGGATTTTAAGCTTACGAACTTTGCGTGATGCATTTTGACACTCGTAATAGCAGGATATTATTTAGGTTTGCCCCTCGCTAGGGATTTTATCGTTAGTTCAACATTAGAAATGAGCTGAAACTTTTTTATAGAGAATTTATAGCTAAACAAATTTTTTACGAAATGTTTTTTTTTATATTTAATAAGAGAAAAAATTAAAACAAAAAAATGCGTTATTTTCAAAGTTTGTTTAGCAAAAAAGATAATAAAGCTAATAATCTAGATTTCTGGGTTATCATATTCGTAATATACACAAACAAAATCAATAAAATTACACCTTACAAGTATCTACCGTAGAAATGGTACTACTTTTTCACCTAGCTGATAGACTAATTTATTTGTATTAGCCCCACGTCCTACTATCTATTCAGGTTATACTAATATCTACAAATTATGCTACTGTGTTAGGGATGAGGAAGGTTTAATTTAAATGAAGTTTACATGAATGTGCGTGAAGGAGTGATGTAAACCAGTTATGGAAAAACCCTTTTTAGTACACTTTTTTGTTGATTTATACACAATATTATTTTGTATCATGCCACAACATCTCTGACCATCCAGGTCAACCACTTGGCCAAGAGTAATAGCTAATTTTCAAACACAGACACAGCTGCCACTTCTTCCCCTCGCAATGACATCAAACCCTCTTATCACCTAGGACGCAACATGCCGCCCACCTTGAAAGAAAGTACTTTTAACTGCTAACTGGATTTGCTTGAAAACAATTTATACAAAAGTTAAAAGTAGTACACATGTAAATAAACGTAGACAATCACATACAAATACAATGAAAAATTCAAGTATACATAATTCTGAACATATAAATATACTAGGATTTTTGACCATGAACAATAGGAAGGTTTTCGTTTGTTATATTATGAATGTTTGTAACTTTCCATTGGGAGTATACACAGTTTTAAAAGGTTCTTTCTTATAATCCCAATGATTCTTTAATGGTGGCAACACGCACCAACCCGTCGCTTCTAGGATGAAGTTTTACGATACGATCACTATTCCACTTTGGGGGGGGGGGGGGGGAAGTTGTCATCTCAGAGGAGAACCATATCTTCGAGCTCGATTGCTCCTTTATCCATTTGACCCATTGCTGGAGCTGGGGAGATATTCCCTGGACCAGAAAGCTCAGTAGTACTGTATCATCTGTTGCACTCACTGCATTCTAGAGAGTCTAGTAATATTTATTATTATTTTGTAAGTCTGGCTCCAAACGGTGATGAGTAAATCCCCGATTATGTAATGTCCTGGTGTTAAGGGGTACAGGTCATTGGGAGAATAACTGCTGCTTCTCAGAGTACTTTAAAATGAGGGGAAGGGCTCGTGGGGGAATAAAATGCCACTCGATCTTGTGTCTTGTCAACAAATCCACTACCTTATGTTGATGAATCTCAGATGTTAAAATATTGTGAAGTTCTTGAAGTTCACGATTGGCACCTACAAAGTTTGTTGTATTGTCTGATTAGATATGAGAACATTTATCCTGGCAAGCCATAAATCATTTTAAGACCCACAAGAAACTTTCTATTTTCAGAGTCCCGTTCATTTACTAGCCAAGGGGATCCTTGCCACGATAATACTGCATTAAGTATTTGTTTGGGTGTCATTCCCCTGTAAATATAATCAGAAGGATCGTCTTTAGAACGTACATATGACCATTTATATGTTTTTGTTAACTTTTGAATCTTTGCTACCTGGTTAACTACAAATGTTTTCCATTGGGTGGAAGGTGTCCTCAAACATGCTAAAACTACGGTTGAGTCAGACCATAAAGTTAATTTGCTGAAGCTGCAAATAAGATAAGCAATGGTGCACTATTTGTGACAGCACCAATTCTGCACAAAGTCCAAGTCTGGGCAGTATCACCATATTGAATGTTGCAACACGTGATTTAAAACATAATAAATTTATGCTAGTTTTCTAGCATAATCTCTTCATTTGATATATATATATACACAAACTATAGGTAGCCTCTGAATCGTCGCAGAATCTATGAATGTGAAAGTGAAATGGTTTTTTGCCTGATAGGACTCTACTAGTTACATGAAGCTGATTGAGGTGCATTGATTCCTTATATGTAGTCCATACTGTGAGATGAGTTGTGGGTAAGGGTTCATCACATCATATCTTGAGATGCCACATTTGTTGCATGAAAGCGTTTGTCTTGAATATCTCTCTCCCAATAAGTTCCATTGGGTCAAAGATGTATGCTATATTTTAAAGTAAAGTGCGTTTTGAACCCTTAAACACAATGTTGTCTTGTGTTATTGTTTAGTGAAAATAATATAAAGTAGGATTCCACTGTAGATCTAGTATTTTGATATATCTTTCAACATCCTTATGGATACTATGAAGGTTGTTTCATTTCCATGTCAAGATCAGCTATTATCTTTAAATTGTTTGAACACCATTTTCTCAATTGAAACCCTCTACGTCGAAGAATTTTGTAAGTTTCTCTAGAAGTTCCCGTGCTTCATATATAGAGTTTCCACCAGTAATCACATAATATACATAAAAGTCTCTCATTACAGCTTAGGAGGCCAAAGAAAAATCATATTGCTCATCTGAAACAAGTTATTTAAGATATTTGGTCAATAAAAAGGGTGCTGTAGCAATATCAAAAGTCACAGATGTAAGACGGAATATCTGGATAAGTTTACCAGAGTTATCTCCCCGGAGGCTTTGTAGAAGAGTAGCTGCTGGACTCACCTGTATCTACCTACATATATATTTGTAATGTCAGCTGTCATGACAAATTTGTGTAATCGAAATTTGGTCCCTATTGTAAATAGATCATGTTACACTTATGCCCGAACATAAATGTGTAATTAAGAAAAACTCATGTTGAAGAACTTGAGGATGTATCAAATGCCACGTGGAGTTTCGAAGTGATACTACTCTCACTTATTACCACGTGATGTGGTAGGTAATACTCCCTTCCAGAATAAAAGTAAATTTCCTGGTTTGAGACTGTTTGCATTCAATTTAGAATTTTATACTCATTCATGAAGATAAGAGTCTTTGAGTTTGGGGTATTTTTAAAACTTCCTTTCTAAACTTTGGAATCGTTGTAGGCATACTGAATTGTTCATGGAATCACCTAATCGAGCTATATTCTCCTTTGTTGGCAATTTGACTATGAAAAATCCTTGTAAATGTCTCTTGAAATTGTTTTTAAAGTTTTCCTCACATGATAATTCTTCACTAGACTGGTACGGTGTAGAAGAACAATCCTCTAATTGCCATAACTGTTGTATCTGTCAATCAAGATTAACTCTCACGGTAAAATGACACTATATGTTGGTACTAGCGTGTGGGATTGAAGTTGAATATGGTCCTGAAGATGCAATCAGATCAGTCTTGATTGACACTATCCAATCCAAAATTGTCTTCTACAAAATAGGTGAACCCTTTAACCTCTAATTTGACCAATGTGCAAAAGTTCAAAGAATAGTTATGCTTCTATTAACATAGCCACCCTACCAGGTACGTTGAAGTTTGGATCTGCAAGGTTAACTGTGGCTCGAATTGTTCAAAGTATTTGTCTACATGAATGACATGTAAAACTGTGGTATCCTACTAAACACTAGAAAATCTAAATTATCTGAGTATGTATTAAATCTAGACTTTATATTGAACTGAATGATGTATGGCACTCTAGTTATTGACTGTGCTGTGCCCAATCTTGAATAGAGACTCTTAATCCGTCGTAAGCCAAGACATTGCACAAGCTCTTCTGTGATACAATTTGATTGATAATCTATTCTAGTATAACTCAGTGAAAATGTGGGTCTCCATTGACATATAGTACGTCAATTAATGCTGTCTATAACAATATTCTAACGGGCCTAATCTGAGAAATATGTACAGTTGTTGTCGTTTGACCTTGAAAGCCTACTCCTGAAGATTTATTAAAATCCCATGTTTCGTCTTCCTGATTGTAATATATTGAAGTCTTATTATCTACTAACAAAGTTTACTGTTTTCTGACATCATTATAGGGAAGTAATGTGTTATGTTTTTGGTTGCAAATTCTTCATGTACTCGAATAGCATTGCTTAGCCTAGTGGTCATAATCCGTGAAACAGTTGAAATATAAACCTATTATCTTAACCTGTTGGATCCTCTCTGGAATAGAAAGTTTGATAAACGTATCTCAATTATAATATATTTAATGTGATTGGTTACATTATTTACACATCTTTAAATCATGTGGTGTTACATATTCCCCCTTTGTATTGAACATAGTCTTAAAAAACCAGCTACCCTTTACATTTGATTGTGAAGGTTTTGTTTGTGAAACCCTGTTTGATTAAGCTGCTTCTAATATTTTATAGCTATGTTGTAGAAACTTGGTAAGCTATCACATTTTTGGCAGCGTGTTACCTGATATTAAAGATTCCCATAAATGGTGTGTTGTTTTAGGTTATCTTATTTGTCTGTGATATAGATATATCAATAGTGTGTCCCAAATTTCTGTCAGTTGGTCCAAAACATTCAAAGCTCTTTGATATGTATTTGTTTCATCTAGGAATTGACGTAAATACCCAAACCCTTATTTTTCTACAAGTGGTGACTCAAACAAAGCTGCACATGTTAGCCCACAATAACTCTCTTATTTTCATATCTCTCTTTCAATAGAGTCCAAGCTATATCTTAGTTGTTGGCTGAACTTTCAGAAGATTAAATTACTTTTGCTGCATCACCTTTCATCGAAGCTCTAAGGTAGTGAAGTTTCTGTATGTTCGTTATTTCAATATTGGTGTGGATAAGTGATTTAAATTAGTAATAAAAACCCAACCATTCATCGTAATTTCCTTGAAATGTTGGTAAATCAATTACTGGTAACCTAATGGCTTGTCTGTGTGTGGTTTGTTTATGTGTGGGTGTGACTGCCTTGGGAGCGGCTTCGTTTGACAACAAGCCATTCGAATGGCCTTTAATCTACTGAAGCTGCGAGATTGAAACATGTTTCTTCAAATATATCCCTTTCATGTGTACGTACTACGCTGAGTTTAGTCTTATGGATCCCTTCATGCAACATTATATGCGCAGAGGCATACCTCTTTTGGTGCATCTTGCCTCTCGCATCTTGCCTTATACAACCCGAAATGTTTACACTTTTGCATCTCTTTCCATGCGTTCGAGATGTCTTCGCGGAAAGTACTTGCTGCAAGCGACGTCAAAAGAAATGAAAGCACCGTGAATTCTGGATAAGTCAGTTTCTAGAATAACGTTCATTAAGTGCAGGTATGCTATTAGAAGTGCGAGAATTAGATAGAGCTCGATTGTTTAAGAACTTCACAAGAATGCCCCAAGTGATTTTGATATTTTGTTGAGTATGGTTGAACCACACACTTCAAAACAATATACTAAATTTAGGGAAGCCATACCAGCAAGTTCAGGATTATTGGTCATTCTTAGTTTTTTAGCAACAGGTGACAGCTATCAGAGCTTGATGTGCCAGTTTAAAATATCGATTTTAGTCATAATTCCAGAAGTATGCGTGGCCATCGTCAAGACATTCTATGGTTTTGTGAAGGTGAGTTTAAAAGAGGTACAAAGTTGTAGACTCATTTGTTACTACTATGTAAATATTTGATTATTTACATAGTAAAATTTAAACTAAATAATAAAATATTTAATTGGAACAAACAAAAACTGTGATGTAAGCTATAATTAAAATCTATTGTTAATATTTTAAATTAATCTATTTTAAACAAAAAGTGTGACATGAATGAAGAAAGAAGTAACTAAGTAAATTAGTGCTAAATTAAACCATATAGCCTTAAACCTACAAGCTATTCTCGCTATAAAGGTAAGAATCCAGACTTGAATCGTCAGTGCAACGAGTTACAGAATTTGGCATTTGTGGATATTGAGGTGACAATGCCTTGGTAGTTGGGACCCAGTTGCTGTGAATGTTGTGGAAGAGATACGCTCTGGTTGAAGTCGTAGCTAATAGATGGAGAAAATTGATTTATAATTGTTGCTGCAGTATTAACTACTGGGCTGTGATTAACTGGATAGTCAGTTTGCATTTCAAACTCCGACAGTGTTGATATCAAACTGTGCTGATCAATTAGTCATACTGAGGTAGTCATACTTCGTAGTTTAGCTGATATTAAATTACAAAAAAACTGTACACTGAGACACCTTTGTGTCCTTCACAGATATCATACACTGATGGGCTTAAGATACAATCGCTTTTTTTTTTTAAGTAACTTCTGCTGTTTAGTGGGAGGGTGAAGTTCCAGTCTCATCAACAGACATACCACTTTTACTTTTCTTCTTAATGTACAAGTATTCTCGGTGAAAGTATGAACGAAGGTTGCTAATTGTGTTCAACACTGTCTTAGAATCTATGTTGTATGTTTCAACTAGTTATTGTATTGCGTCTCTACGTTTTACGCGATATTTATAGTCGTGTTATGACCACCACAACAATAGATGGATCTGATAGTCATTTATATTTTTTTTTTCAGCAGTCCACTCCATCATGGTAAATACAACACAAACACTTTCACTCAAATAACCCCTACACAACTAATCAACAACAATAGTTAACAGTTATCTAGTGAGTGTGAGGCGAGAGTGTTGCAACATGCTCCCCAAATATTAGGGGAGCACTTGCGACTACCTGCGGCTAGGCGCACAACTAGCTACCTCTCCGGGGGCCTAAATAGATGACTCGTATCGCATGAAAAAGGCATAGTCTAAGCGATCCTTAAACGCACCTTAATGAATCTTCAATTGATTCTATTTTTAATGAGTAAATTTTCAAAAATTTGTAAGAATTGTTTCTAGTTTTGATAATCATAGTTTTAATTAAACTATTAATTGATTGTGATCGAAATTCTCAAAGTATGTTTTAAATCTAGTGACTGGTGGGTGTAATTGGCCTCTTTTAAAGTTAGTTTTTTGATCCCCTCATCCATGATTCGAACACTGATATTGAATTAGTATTTAAACATATATTTTTGGTTTGTGTCAGGAATGGAATCAAAGGTAAATACGAAAAATTGTACTTGCTATTTATATTGAAATTGAATTTTAAACCAATGTTGGTTATTGGAAAGCTATATGGAACAAAATATGAATGCACTCGCCCAAATTGTTTTAAATAACACTTAAATTGACTTTGTTGAGCTTTCACGATTTGATTGTTGCACATGTTTGAATGCATTTCCCTTTACTCTTTTTTACGATGCACATTAAATTGCTGTAAACACTAGTTAATCTCTGTTTGGAGGACCAATATGTTTTTGGTTGATTTATTAATTAATTGTACACAATATAATTTTGTATCACGCTACAACCTTTCTGACCAACCATGTCCACCACTCGGCCAAGAGCCTCCCTCACTCTCCCATACAGACACAGTTGCTATTTCTTCTCCTAGCGGTGACGCCAAACACTCTTATCACCTAGGACGCAACAAAACCTGACTGATATTCAAACCCCAATAATCCTGCCTTCAGCAATCTAGTCCAACACAAGAGTGACGCCTTAGAGCATAGGGCCACCAAAGCAGGTTACAGTGTTATTATTGAAATTATATTGTGTGAATATTTTTCCAAATAGCTTGTTATATAACTTCAGGACTCAACCAATGTAAATGTAACGTAAAAAGTAATACAACATGTAGCCTATTTGTTTATGTTGAAAGTGTCCGATCATAAAAACACTTACTTGGTATTTTGCTCTTTATTCTATTAATTTTTTGTTCCAATACCACAACATCCCTTTCATCCGTGTTATAGAGATTCAAGACACGGATATTAGATACTAGTCTCTGAGATGTCTAATACACCATTGTTTCGGAAAAACTTAACCGATATTAGTTTAAATTCTTTTCACTTACTTATTTCTTGGAGATCCTGAGTTAAGTGATCGTGTGTCAACTGATTTATAATTAGCTATCAGCATAAAGTCATTGTAGAAAGTGTAAGTTTAATAAACATATATGGAATTATATCTAGGATCCAGATAGCTAACTTCAACCTGGTTCTTTGTATTGCGTTGAAAGATCGAAATGTTCTAGTAAAAATAATATAATAGTCTAATATAGCTAGTGTGAAATGTCAATAATTTATAGCTAGAAGGCTTGGATTTAAAATAATATCAAAATGAGCTATTGATAATGAATATATGTTTATTTATTTTTATTTTAGAAAATCAATTATTTTTAAAAAATATTTCAAAATAAGATCTAATGAAAATATATAGCCTTGGTGCTGTTAAATATAAAAGTATGTAGTTTAATGCTCAGAAAGTAACATAAATAACAATTTAATAACTCAAAATCAAAACGAGTAACTAGCATCTACTACCTATATAACACCACGTTCATAAAACGTACAAAAATCTACAAAAATAAATTCTGGTATTACGATATGTTACGTGTCTACTTCTTTCGGAAGCTAATTTAGAGGTTTTATAACCCAATAAAATGTAGGTGTGGCCACACACAGTCTTGACATGTTAACTGATTTACTGTTGTTTTATGTGCCTTGCATGTCAGATAAGAAGAGCAGAAGATCGGAAATGTGGGACGATTTTTGAATTCGGAAAACTTTTCTTTTGTTACAACATAAATAGGGAGAACCATTATCTTGTCAAATGAAACCAGTCATATCAATTTTTTTTAATATTTAAATTAGATATTTGAATAATTTCTAAGTGTAGAAGAATTGGGTTGGAATAGGCCTTGTGTCTTATGCCAAGGATGAATTCGAGATTTTACTGTGAGTTAAAAATAGTGTTTAGGGTTTTTTTAAAAAAAATTGACATTTTGACAAAGTGTAATGATTTTCCAGATATTGATGATATTAAAATAAGTTGAAAATGATTTGTGAAATAATAACTAACTTAGCGACTATATGTTATTTTCTTTATATTAATACAATACAAGAGTAAGTTTAAGAGTATTTGATAGAATTTTATAATAAATTGTGGTTGAAATAACTAACAAATAAGTGGCCCTATATCTTGACGCTTATTTTAATAATTAAAACTCAAGCATGAAATTTACAAACTAGAGCTTTTTAGCGTAATTCCTTTGTAATCAAGTTTGTAAAATTAACCAATTTGGATAATCAATTATAAATGCATACTTTAATTCGCCTGCTATGATATATACATTAATAAATAAATAATACAGTGCACCGCACATACTTTCTCACTCCTTTACATAAAAAGTGGAGACATTAGTTAGGAGAACTAAGATATATAAAAAATGTTATTTTGCAGAAAAATAAAGGTAAAAAGAGCTTCCCGTTCCACCAGAACACAAATTAAATAGTATTCAAAGTTTTCAGAAAAATTGAGTAAGGAGAAACATTTCTGTCAACCAAAGATCTAAACAATCAATTCCAATTTCAAAGACCTAAATAAAATATATATTTGATTATCTAGAAAACTATTGACCTTATAAAAAATACATAACAAATAAATTCTTGTTATTTTTAATAGTCCTGTAAATTTGTAATAATAAGTAAATTAGTATCACAATCGATTGTGCAGATACGATCAAAATTGTAGATATCCGCAAATGTAAAGTAACCTCAAAGACATGTTTATTAGTCCAGTGACTTTAGGGGTTTCCTTACGGATCAATTCCGAGCTAGCTGAATTTTGGTATGTATTTTCATTTAGTAGTTATAAATAATATATCAAAGGACCCATCAATTAATTGAACGGGAAAGAATGTAAAGAACATAAAATAAGTCAAAAATAAGTTTTTAAATAATATTACCTTATCTATGGGTCCTGTAGCATATCCTATATATAAAGGACCTCTACAAGAATGACAATAAAGCTACGAATTAAAAGGAGATAATTAAAACGAAAACAAATTTACACCTTTAGAAGGTAGAAGAAAATAAGAACTAATCTATTTCTTTTAAAAGTAGAATAAAATGGCTTAAAGTGGACAGGATGAAGTCTGATATTGTCACCATACTTTCACGAGCCTTCCTGACAGTATGGCGGCTTGGCTGATGTCTTGGCCGTTGGAAGCACGAGATGGGAAATAACTTCAGTATCACCAGTCGACGCCTCAACCCTAAGGCGCTGATTCCCTAGCGGCTCTTCTGGGAAACACTCTCTCCTCTACCACCCCCTCTTACCGTCCATCGATCCCACCGTTTGGTTCGTTCCTGAGTTAGACCAAGAGTATAAAAATGGGAACCGTGTGCCATATAACTGCACTTCTTTGTAAAATTTCGTCGAAGGAATAACTTATGGACTAATCACCAGCGCCACTAATACTGGTGCTCACAATGGATCAGGAGTCGGACTCGCCATAGCTTCGCAGAAGAATCATCGCCAGATTCGATTAAGTGTCACCTTATATCTCCAACTTTGAATAATATGTCCTTCCGACATAGTTTGTTCTATTGTAATAATGTTTTTATGTGTCCTTCAGACACTAGCTGAAGTTATGCTTTGTAATGTTGTTTTTATATCCTATTCAGACATGTTTGATTTTTAGAGTCTGAATGACTAATTATGTTGTATGTCCCTCAAACATGTTGACCTTGATCAGAACTAATAATTATGTTTTTTATGTCTTTCTGACATGTTTGATTTTTAGTATGAATGACTAATTATGTTGTATGTCCCTCAAACATGTTGTCCTTGATCAGAACTAATAATTATGTTTTTTATGTCTTTCTGACATGTATGATTTTTAGTATGAATGACTAATTATGTTGTATGTCCTTCAGACATGTTTTCCTTGATCATAACAAATAATTATGTTTTTTATGTCCTTCTGACATGTTTGATTTTTAGCTTGAATGACTGATTATGTTTTATGTCCTTCTGACATGTTATAATTAGCCAAATAAAATTATTGGTTAATACCTATCGTCTATTTGACATAGCTTAAATTGGGAGCTTTGAGCTCTATGTATAAAGAAGACCGGATGGTCAAGTTTTTCTAATCCATTTATTCATTTAACTATTCTGAATGCTTATGGCACAGTAATGTTTCGTAATGCCCTTAATGGCGTGTTCACATGTTCCATTTTTATGAATACAAGCAGTTCTACGCCTTTTGTCTAGGACCTAGTTATGTCAGTGTCACACTACATTCTTTTTGGAACCTTTTCTGTGTAACTATTTAGGGTACGTAAAGTGCGGAACACGGCTAGTTTCATATAGTGGCCCGCACAGATAGTATTTCCTTTCGCCCCTTGTTGCCGCCTCGTTTGACTATGTATTTAATGTTAGATTGTACTAGCTTGGTTGTATATCCCAGGGTATGGGTTATTGTTTACATGTACTATTGAATACTCTGGCGGTACCCACCGGGAAAAGACCGGCCATAGTACTACATGGTATTGACACCTGACTGTTAGCCATCTGTATGTATATACTAGATCATCCATTTACTGTTCATTATTTAGAGTATCTATGTAACTCAAGCTAGCTAGCTTGACCCATATTTAACCTCGTAACTCTAAAACTATAGGATTTACAGTAGTGTTATTTAATAGTTACTCTTTCACAATGTTTTCTGTTTAGAGTTTAGACCCTTCTGGCTGTAGTCTGGCGCAATTGTGACTACTTTTGTGCTCTTTCTGCTTAACTCCCCTTTTCACCGTTACTGTGTTGTTTTAGACACTTATTCTCCCGAGCTACGACAAGGTCCTATATTTCTGAAGTTGTTGCCATTTGTTTAATCCAAAGGTGTTGTTTTGCTTTGAATTTATACTTGATAATCCGAACTGATGTTTCTGACAGTATATACAGTACCCGATATTTAATTTTAATTTGTGTTCTTCTTCTGTAAACCTTTATCTCATCTTATTTTTTGTTACAGTAAGTTTATTTCTGTTACCTAAGTATAATGCAATGTTTCAGAAACATGATCCCTCTCATTACCTTATCGTGTATTTACCTTGTACTAGTGATCGTTACCTCCTCTACATATTAGAGTGAAGGGGAAGCAACGATCCAAGACACGCATCCATGCGCGTCAGTCCTATGGCTAGAACATAAATATTCAAATTTGTACAGTATATTAGAAAATTTCCTACTAAAATGTTTCTATAATTATTTTACGTATTTGGAATTATTTTCACGTATTATGGCTTATTAAGTGGAAACCTATACTATTATTGTACTTCTGGCGTGATTTTCTTGTTCTTCTGCTTCATTTTGTACATCTGTTTCAACCTGTTCTTGAGATTGAGAATACAAACCTTATGGTAAGAAATTGATTGAATTAATTTCGTTTTGATTAAATTCCTTTACACTGATTTAATTCTTCCGGTCCATTTAAAGCATGGAGGCAGGATTTCCCATGGCAATTACCACAAATTTCTTAACAGTATAAAGCTACTTTTCTACATGTTCTACAGCCACACATTGGTTCACAACCTTTTGAACAGTTGCAGAAAATAATATCCAAAGGGAACATGGGGACGGAGATTGTGATGTTCGTCTCCAAAGAAATTACTTTTCATTAAACACCCAAATCTTGGGGAATCAACTCATTGCCAAACCATGTTTGCACTGGATAATAAACCCAATATAGGTGTTGTTGAACTGCACTAGCGGTCGGTGGAAGTAAAGCTAACTTGACAGGTTTGTTATTTCTTGTAGACTTAGCAAAGCACTAGTATCGATGTGTATCAGTAGAAACTTCTTTAACTGGCGAACCATATATTGCTAAGAGCAAGCGTAGTCCATTAGAAAATATTAATTCCTCAGATCAACCTTCTTGCTTAAAAACTGGTGCCGAAATTTGTAAATCCTTGCGCTTTTCTAATATATTCAAAGATTTTGCTTTACCCTCGTTAAAAACGGCATATGTTGTTTCATATCCCGTGATTGTGTTTGAGAATAAAATATGATATAGGTGACCTGGCGGTCTAGAGGTTAGGTGTCAGACTTCTGTGCTGGCGGCCGGGGTTCAATCTCGGTCCGGCACAAATTTATCTGATTTCCAAACCCTTCCATCACCTCTGACAAGACATCTTGTGAACGTGGGAATGCCAGGCCTCACCGTGGTTCGGATTCCACGTTAAACTGTAGGTCCTCCATTTCATCTCACAATCACCCTACCATTACACATTAGCGTAAGTGCGTATAACCCGAACGGGTAGTAAGACGCGGTGCTAATAATAATAATAAAATATGATCTTAACTCTTTTCATATTGTCTGAAACTTTGTGAAGAATATGTATCCCTCTCGACCACCCCTTTAACTGGTTTCAGAAAGAAAACTTCTCTATCTGCAGGCGTGTGAGCTATTAGAAAAACTAAAAGATCTACATCTTCTCAAACACCAACTGTTGTATTTCTACATGACTGCTCGAGTGTGGTTTCAATAATCAAAACGCCAACATTATCTTGAGCTTGTCCAACAATGAAATTAACAATTATCAATTTTTCTGAAAACATTGAAATGAATATGACTTTGTTTTGTGTATTGTAAATGAATTGTTCTTGACTCATCATGGTATTCGTAGTACCATAGAAGAGAACCACGGTTGACACAGGAAGTTTGGAGTTTCATAGCTTCTATATTCTTGCTGTTGTCATTATATCCATCAAATACAGTTACATTTGAACCAAAATTTATCTGCACATAATTAATATATTAATGTCGTAAAAATAAGATTCAAAAGTATCATCTTGATGCCATACAACACGATACAAAAGAAATTCACCATTAATGACATGCGTAATATTTTCAGTAACAAGTTCAATTACTCTTGGTTCAAAGATATCAAACAAAGATAACTTTTTAATCTAGAACATCCCCATTTCATCAAAGAGCGCCAAAGGATATGGAGCCAATTCAAACTGTACGTAGTAATGGAGTTCTTCATGTAATTTTTTAGTGATTCAAATTCATTTAAACAGCAACAGAGTATCAATGGGTAATGTAGTTTCATTATTTAGGGGTCAGAAAACAAGCTTTAATTGTGGTCCGTGAGGGGGTTAGGGTGAGAAAAGAACCAATATTTGGCGCAGGTGTCCAGAAAAGGGCCGCCAGTTATTAAAATTTTGTAGCCACGCTAAGCCAAAGTGGGGGATAATAGGGGAGAAAATACATACTAGCTCGTGGTACCTTCCCAAAAGTATTGGTTGATGAATTTTTTCAGTCCAGCTAATAAAATAAATATACAACATTAACAAAACCAACCCACCTTAGTGGCCACATGGTCTTACGCGATACCCCTGTGTTACTGCAGTGTAGTGTAGATTCACACGTTCACTGAAAAACTAGCGCAGAACAGGAACGTAGTCACGTGACGCGCTCTAAGCCAATCACAAGATTTCCCCATTGTCAGCGCGAGCTATTCTGCCGAAGTTCAACTTATCTCTAATTTGTTATCTGTACCTGAGATGTTCGTCACTAGAGAACCAACCATCTCAATAGGTGCACGTGGGCATTTGACAACGCATGCACTCTACAGCCAGTAGCTAGCAGACAGCATCGTTGGCCTTTTTTTTGGAGATTTGAAATAGAGGCGATGAAGAACTACTTACTTTCGTGCTCTAAAAGGACTCCATTTCAGAGTTTCAGCAATATATTAACAAATAGTTTTAGTTTTTGCCTCCGCACAGGTGGATGTGCATGTTGGTTGACAGGGAAAGTTGTCGTCTGGACATACGTAAAATATTTTAAAGCAAACTTTGACCCACCATCTATAGTGATTCGTAATGGTCAGTAGAGCTTGTTGTAGACCACTTGAAAACAATATTATGCCTCCTGAAGCACATTATAGTTTCAGAGTTCTCTCACGAGTTATATTCATATTTTCAAATAATCTCGGATGTGAAATTGTGCTCTTATTCCATTACATAAGATAAATCTTTTGCAGCTTTTTATTTGTGAAACTTTCTTCGAAATGATTCACAAGGCAATTGGGTTATCAGAAAAATGGAAAAATAATTTAAATACTGAATACTTTGTTCTACTCTATCTTAACAAATTTACGGCTATACCCGTATGTTGCATGGACTGTTCTGCCCCTCTTTTAACAAAGTAATGGCTACATCCGATGAAACCACTGCAAAGGAATCACAATATTCACACATGAGCTATCCATAATGAATAATTAATTATAAATATATATAATCTATTTCAGGGCACAGCTTAAAACAACACTTGTCCTACAGGATCTTGAAAACTCTATAATACATCTCTGTCTACGGTAATTTGTTCTGTGTCCACTAGGTGTTGGTTTATATAATATAATTGGCCTGTCGTTTGTCCTTACTCTCAAATAGTATTTAGATTATAAATATACGAATTGTCGAGTAGAATAAGATTCAAGTCTTTCATGATCTTTTCCGAGTGAGACCTTAAATTTGGTTGGTTTAGTTTAACCTGAATTAAAAATATCTTATTTGAAATACACAATATCTACCAATTGTGTATTGAGATTCTTGTTCAATATAAATCGACATATTTTTCCCACAGGGTTTATTACATGGGAAAGGATCTGTCACGTGAAAAATATTAATATGATGGAGAGAAATATCACAGCGAAGAAGAAGAGCAACACAAATTGGGTTTTTATCAAGTACTTCTCCCGTGTGAGTAATCCTTTAAAACACGTCCCAGTGCTTTCCAATCTAGTTGGATACGTAGGTTAAGTCGTTCAAGACACGTAAATTGTCAAATTAAGTTGAATCCTTTATGAAATAGATCCATATTTTCAAACAATAGCACACCATGTTATTCGGGTTTAAGGATGAAGGACTCAACATTCATTATTCCGGGAGGGTTCCTCACAAGAAACACATTTCTTTAGGCACTAGGGATTCTGAATTTTCCAAGCATTACATGAAGTAATCTCATTGTAGATAATGAACCTTGCAAAGGGATCTTCAATGCAAAATTTAATAATTTTTTTCAACGACAGTTACATTATTTGTTGTTAAAATAGATAAATAATCTGTTTTCAATATGAACAGCTAAATGTATAACACATTGAATAATACATCCTGAAATTGTTTCCCTTAATTGTTTATTTAATAATAACGCTCTTTGATCACTACCCTTATGGTTTAACTTATATACATTCTTAACGGATTTCATGAAAATGCTCAGCTACACTTGTCCACATAGTGTGGGAATCGAACGATTATCTATCTCTTTCACTCAAGAACAGATGGTGGTTGAGCACCATTCAAAGTCGGATTCAATCTACGGTATTAAGATATCCATCATTCCCATCGACGTAGCTCTTTGAAAGCTCTTTGGATAATACTTGTTGCATACATGGAGATGATCAATTCAAAAGTAATTATGGCCAGTGTACCAAATGTTTATTTAAACTTGTATGCAGTTTGAGGTCGATGTTTGAACCCAGGATCGCCAGACCTATTACCGAATCTTTATTGTTGGGTTGAGGTCAAAACATTAGCCGCACTAGTGGCAGTCCTTGCTTTTGCCACTCCACAGTGTATAAACACACTTTTACTGCTCAGCTACTTAAATACATAAATAATTTTAATTGACTTCCAAAATTTATAGACCAATTAAACATAATATACAAATTCCCTATTCAAATTTATTCGGACATCCTCTTGTTATAATCGAACATTTAAGTACAGATACTATAATATAAGGATCATGTGCTCACTGAGCTGACCCCATGACAATATTCACAAATGTTGACACTATCATCGCTATTGCCTAACCTCTCGTCTGATATAGCTAACGTGTGGCTTACACCATTGAACTATTTTTTTTATATCAATTATACTACAAACAGAACCACCAGGTGTTCAAATAGGCCAGGTGTCAAGGTATAAATGAGGGACCCTCTCTCGGCCCACCTAGACATATGTATATGCATATATATTTATAAATATATAATTACATAAGTATTTTACTATGCAATTGTAAATTGTAGGACTTGTGCAAGTCGTATGATGGTGGGCAATGGTTCAACCTAAGCCCAAATACAGGTTTAAATAAAAGGTTTCCACTAATTTGTAGTCAATTGCCTAGAAGCTCCTTTAATTATGCCCTGTTAAGGATTGCTATTTAAGGACCACACCTCTCTTTGACTGGACATAGACCCAAACCAAATACAGTGATGTCAGTCCCTCCCAATCCCACCCCATTCACCAACCAACCCACCCCCTTTTTCTCCCTTCACCCGTGACCAGCGCATGGAGCTAACGATCCACTACTGTTTGTACATTTAAAAAAATCTATTTTTGTCACTTTTACAAAAAAAATAGATAAACACACAAATTAATACGTGATTGAAAAGCTAAATGTGTCTCCCATGGTGAAATATTTAAATATAGCTCTAGCTTCAATCACTCACTACTCGACTAATTTCCCGTGCCTGTTTTAATTTGTATATAAAACATTCCATAAAAAATTAAAATAATCCCAAGAAACGCCCAAACACCACGAAGATAGATATACATTACCGGGCTGGATAAATCATATATTTGTGAGAAGTGGCATGCCTATACATTTAATTGGAAGTAAAGGGAATAAACTTTACGCGATAGTCAAAGTTAAATGTTTGTCAAAAGGGGCCATATCTCCTGGAAAGTGGAGTCCTTAAAATGTTTATGAATTAATTAATTTTAAGTGCCTCTATAAACTAATTAAATTTAACTCGGATAGCTATTTGAGAAATATTAGTTCTGAAAACATCTTTTTTGTATAGTAGGTGTTTATAATACAAAAACTCAAAATTCATACATTAGTTTCTTAAAATTATCTGTCGTAGTTGAATTGAAAAATCTGTCTTATTGCAAAGGACGTCGTCATTTTACAATATGCCAGGGTGATTATAAAATTATATTATATTGTATACTCAGCATTGTATATTTTTGTCTTATATCCATGAGCTCATAGATCTTTAGGTTATAAATAAAATGAACTTTTAATTTGTTCAATTAGCCTAGTCAGTTACAAACTTTTATCAACACGCCCAAAATAGTGAAGGCTTATTTAAAATGTATAGTAAACAAGATTTTTCTCTTTCAACAAGCCTACTAGGTACGATTCCAGTGTTTGATTGAAAGAATCATAGGATTAGGACTATATAATAAAAAATAAATAAACTTAACTTTTTAAATAAGAGAAAAAGTTTTGACAATATTCCAGGACTCCCTTGACAGATATTCAAGATCTGTTGATGTGCAGAAAATTAAACTAATGTTGCTACTGGAGAATTTTTTTTTTTAATTTTTGGCAAAAATAATGCAATTCTATAAACGCCTTAAAAATACTTGTGCTCCTTTCAACCGCACCTTAATGAGCCAACTCTATTAGATTTGTCAGTTCCAATCACTGTCAGGTTGAACTTAATTAATCTGAAATTTATGTGAAATTGGTTGTGGTATGTGGAATTCCGTATGCGATAAAAGGGAAATTCCATATAATCATAGGTTAAAAGCCTTAAAAAATCTTTTTCATAAACATCAGAATAGTGGCTACAGCTAAACTCACAATAAAAAACTCTAATAAAGTCAAATCCAGTCGCATCTGATTTGTTCGACATTGTTTTAAAGAAATTAACATCGAATGCTTGCATACTTAATACGTCACGTCCAATTCAGTAAAGTAAAGTTAAGACTAGTCTGGACTTATCCAGTTAAATTTCTTTCAGTTGTTTAACGTTTTGTGTTCACTTCTGTTTTTGTTTTATTAAATTCAACGTTTTCCTACATTTTACAAATGGATCTTGAAAAAAAGTTTTGGTTTGGTAACATAGTGAAATATAAGATGAAAAACATCTGAAGAATCGAAATAAATATGATATTGTTAGCAATAGAGTAAAATACTAAATAATAAGTTTGAAGGAACTGATTTGTGCTTCCTTATAGATGGACCCATTTTTCTCATTTTTTTTCTTCTATAGTCCTTCGATAAACTTAACTACATCCACGTGCATCTCTTACAAAGCTAGTTCGCTGGAAATTAAATAATAATGGTATCACTTGTTCTCAGTCTAGTCAAGCCAACGAATGATTCGATGTGAAACCACTGGTTTTGTATGGTTTGAATATTGGACTGTATTGATGTGAAATTAGCCTAATATTATGTCCATGTACTTATATTTTGTATCGTTTGGTCAATAAGTAGGGTAAGTTTCATTACATTTTATTTGGCTCTACCTTGTAATGGTTGAAGATGTTATTTGTTTATTTGGGGATATTAGGAACATATTAATACTATTTATATAGTAGTAAGCTCTTGAAAATCAAATAGCAAAATGTAACCCATGTATTTGAGTGTTATTATTTATGTGCTGTGTATTTTAGTTTTAGTCCATATAATATTTTTAGTTTTACTAGAATTATTTACTACACGGGGGAGGGGAGGCTTACTGTCACGTTGCACCCCCCCCCCCCCTTGTAGTCAGTCGTATGCCCAGAACAATAAAACAACGGACGCATTTCGATGGTCCCAATGTCTAAGTACAGTAGACTGTTGATAACGGAAATATTGGGGTCTAAACCTGGTCTGGTGCACTTAGGGTTGTTTTACCTAAATGGTTTTCCAATCTCCCTCCACGTAAATTCGCTTAACTAGTACAAATGTACAGTACGTAGTCCAAAAGGTTTAAAATGCAATGATAAAATATTAGATCTGATATGTTTGTGCTTGTTGGTTCCTCCTGGGGAATGCACTAATACTTAGAATTGACCCCATACACAGGCACTCGTTGTGAACCTGCCTACAATACTCCATTTTAATATAAAAGTAAATGTGTTTAAAAATAAAAATAATACTAGTTTCATTTTATCACAAAACCCCAAAGTTTGTATCTACCTGAATAATGTTACAGTTTAGCGAAACTAACGAAGCAGTCAACATTAATTTTTCTCTCTACAACCTCATTATTCTCATTTAAACCACGTGATAATTGTGTACGCTAAAAACCGTTCTTTTGTGACTTAGTCTGATTGAAACCATTTGAAAGGATAAAAATGTAGATTTTTCTATTATTTCACCTTCATGTCTGCTTCGTGGCAAGTGTGCTGTTCAGGTTACGTTCCATCCTCGTATGGGTTTTTGTTTCAAGACAAAGACTCACCATAGCAAACCTTTACTACAATTATACACCCCATCCCCCTTTTTCGTATAGAATGGTGGAGCTCTCCATCGATTTATTCGGCTTAATTAATTCACCTACAACGCCCACATAGAAAAAAACACCATACACCCATACTGCTAGTCGCGAATCCTTTATTTTCATCCCCTCCCTTAACCGTTTTATGTACACAGTGGTAAAAAAAAACTAAACGGCGTTATAAACGAAGCGGGTAGCAGAAGCCCATTGCCGTCACTTTGTATTGTATGGCACCACTATGCAAGCGAGGGATACTACCCCCTCCCTTTCCACCCTATCTCCCCGTTCTCGCATTGTAACTTTTCTAAACGTCGGGAGGGGAGGGTGAAAAATGTATGTTCATTTCTATTCTCAAGCTCCTATACCTTGTTCTTAAACAAATACAAGGGGGAAGGTTTTTTCCCCTAAGAAAACAGGAGCGATGGTGGGAGGAGAAAATAGTTAGATAAATGAGGGAATCCACATGAAAGAAATAAAGAATAAATATACCTTAAAAATACAAATATTAGTTTGGATTTCATCAATTTCTTTTTGCATGTTTTTTTGTGCGTGTGGTTATTGAACTTTTTTTTTTTGTGAAATTGAAATGGGATTGATATGAACAAATAATATGAATGAACCCTTATTATATAGATTTTCCTTTCATTTTAAGAAAATAATTTGCAATTAGCTTTTTATTAAACCTATAGTCAACTGGTGTAGTGAAAAGAAAATTAAAATATCGTTTGAAACGACAAATTTGTTATATTATTTTTATTTGAATAATAATGCCAATGCTTACTGTACTGTGCCAATTAAGTTGGAGTATTTTTCATTGCTATTTTGTTAGGGCTTGGTTTGAGCTTACAGGTAGAATTGTAAGTCATTTCATACAGATGATAATTATGTTTTGTGGTTCACACAACTGATTGCGTAAGAGTGAATTAACTTCACTTTGGAAATACGCGTCAATTTCTTTAGAGGCTGGGAGGCATATAGAATTACTTATTACATGTCAAAAGCTAATCCATATACATAATATTTAAAATAATTAAACATCAATAATCAGTTCAGAAGAAGTTTTAGATTTATTACTATAACAAAACTAAATAAAATGTTTATATTATTATATTATAGGATTGCATAGTTAACTTGTGGAACATTGATCTTTTACATTAAGTTTTATGTTAAATTATTATTAAATATATTATAATGTAACGTTTAACACAAAGCTTTTAGATACTTAAAATGAGAAAAAGATTGACGAAGATAATGTTAGTAACTAAATATATCAGAATATACTTGTATATGAAGTTGTAGGATTAATTTAAAAATATGTGTAAGACCATCCTTGTGACGTCGGCCGATATTTGAACGATAGATAGCCTTTCAAATGCATTTAAGTGCAATGCGAATATAATGCCATAATCCCCTTGTTCCCCACTACTAATAACAGCACATTTATAAAATCAACGTTATGTGATTGATTAAGAGTTAGTTGTAAGTTAGTAGGATATGTTTGAAACATATATTTTATAACAACTACTTCTAAACATTTAAGACTATAAGGATAGTATTTCAAGATAGTTTATGAATTATATTAAATAGATGATAATATCAATTCCAGGATACAAACATATTCTTGGAGGTTAAAATCTACGTATTATTCAAAGTATTTTTCTCCAAATGTTACTACCCATATAACCAATTCTATATCTACATTGATTGGCTAGAGATGAGCAAGGTAGAATTTGGAATAATCATACTCGTGCTTGCGTGGAGGGAGAGTGAAAAATATGTATGAAAGAAGAACTTCACTAAAACCGAACAGGATCTGAACTTCAAACTTGTCACTATTACACCAAATAATATGATCCAAACGCATTTGTTCCCATTACTACCGTTGCGGGTGTATTATAATAATAATTATAAAGCAGAAATACTTAGAAATAGTAATAAATAATGGGAGACATCTTAAAAGAGGCGGATACTTGGGTCTGTAGCTGGAGCATGTCCAAAACTTAGTGCTTTGTCACAATCCACTAGAGACCTACGAATAAAGTCCGAAAAGTGAAAGTGAGACAGGTAGAAGAGGAAGTGAGAAAGTTTTAGGCAGAGAGCGCCACGTGACTTGTGCTTCATTAAACCGCAGGGTCTCCCGTGACATAGGCAACTTTAACTACGCCTGTGTATTGCGGTGCGAACAACAGACGAGCAAGCAAACACACACTCATACACACACTGACTAGGACTAACATTCTGCGCATAGTCTTTCGTATTTGAGAGTTATACGTTCTTCTGCCATGTTTTGACATTTCCCAAGGAGCACAACTTTAGGGATGTAAATTTATTAGATGGTATTCTCCTCTTTGTACATTTCAAAACTGTTTTCATAAGTTAGGTTAAAATAAATTATTTAACCAATTATATTTACTAAACAATACATTTTTAAAATAAATCACACTAACCAGACATAAAATAAAAATAAAATATATTATTTTGCTTTAATTCATAAAATTATGTGAACAAATAAACCGCTGTTACATATTTTAAAATACTCTAATTTACTTAAATGCCAGTTTAAAAATTTGGATACCTCGTACATTTTATATCTCTTTTCACCTGCATCATTGGTCACGTGGACAAATACATCAGTCTTATCCTGTTTTTTTCATGTCTCAAACCCCTAACCAGGTGTACTGAGATAATTCATACTTAATGGTTTGTCACTATTTTTACCTGTAAATGCAGTTATGCTTCATATCATATAAATACTACCCCTCCCAATCTTATACTATTATTGTACTCGGAACACCAAGTGGGGGGAAAGATCCGGTGTATAAATTATGTTCAAGAAGGTAGGAAAATACATTTTCAGAGGTTTTTGTTTGTTTGTCTTTTGAAACCGCATCTCAATAAAAAAAACTAATTACACTAACATGCTAGGAATGAGTAAGATTTGATTTAGAAAGTGTTCCCGTTTTTGCATGGTGGAAGAGTGTAAAACCATTTAGGAAGAAAACCCTTAGGTCACCCACTCAGATTACAAACCCCAATCTCTCCGTCACTAGCAATCCAGTCTATTGCGAGAGTGACGTCCCAGTGCCCGTCCGACCAACGAAGCCAGTTATTTGGAGAGTTAAATAAGATAACAATTTACGTTCCATACCATCCCGTTCCAGGGCCAGGAATGATTACCAGTCTATCAGCGACTCATAACATACATTTCAGTATGTTTATTCTTGTTCCCAGAGTAGCACTCTATCTAAATGTGCCAAATCTTCCAGTTTACTAAAACAAAAACAATATTTATTTTATCCCTAAAACAAATTTAGGGACTCTATCACACAGATACATATTGTTGGGGTGGTTTAAAAATTATTATTTACTAAAACTGGCCACGTTATAACTAACTCAAAAAACTCAAGAGATGATTTAAACGGCTTTCATAAATGTTTATTTTTCATCTCCAGTTATCTTTACACTCAACTCATCTCATCTCATCAGTGCGTGCAGAAAGAAACTTATGTAATATTGGTAACTTATTCAAGATAAAGAAATATTCATAGTGCCTCATATATAAAGCTTGTGATATTGTGGATAGAAAGAAAGTATAGAAAGCAATGGAGGAGGTTGGAGTAGAAAAAGGAGTTGCTAGTATATTAAGAACTATGCATGATAAAAATTGGGTTGTGTAAAGACGGAGAAAGGGTGGGACAGAGTGGTTCCTATTAAAAAAATGTAGTTAAGCAAGGAAGTGCCCTCTCACTATCATTATTTGTATTGGTTATGGAAATGATAATAAATATAGTGGCCAGCAAACTGAGTGAGGAAAAAATGAAAGCCATTATGTTGCAGATGACATGATGGTACGGGGGGTAAATGAAGTTGATGTACATGAACAATTGCAGGAATGTATTGAAGAGAATAAAAGTGTGAAATTAATTATTTAGTATGGCAAAAAGTGAAGTGATAGTGATAAGAAGGCAGAAAACAAGACCAAAAAGGTGATAGAATTTGAAGGAATGGAGTTGAAAGAAACAAAGAGCTTACAGATTATGGATAGTGTAATTGAGGTAAAAGGAGGCAGCAGAGAAGATATAGTATGACGAAGATAGCAAGGAGAGTTTTCTACAGGTGTATAAGAGACCTACTATGGAAAATAGAAGTGCCCCTGAGGTGTAAAGAAGTGTTGTATAGAGCATACTTCATACCCATAATTACTTATGCAGCGGAAACTTGGACTTTGGATAAAAGAGAAACGAGGAAAGTGGAATCAAAGGGAATGAAGTTTTGAAGAGCATGCTAGCTGTCACCAGAAGAGATAGGATTAGGATTGAAGATGTCAGGTCTAGAGCTGGAGTACAGGGGATACTTTAGATAGTAGAGGAAGTTAGGAAGAGATGGTATGGACACGTAATGAGGATTGAAGGGGAGAAGATTCCAATAAGATTAATGGATATAAAGTATGAATGGAAGTAGCCACAAAGGAGACAAAGGATGATATGGGAGGAATCAGATAGCAGCAAGTGTGAAAGTAAGAGGAGGAGAGTGGAAGGGAGTCTAGGAGGAAGGATGGTAGAAAGACAGAGGGATATGTGGGGGTCATTTTACTAAACGGACCTGGCCACAGACTTGAAACCGTTCGTGATGATGATGATATGATTATGATAATGATGAGTGCCTCGTTACTGTTTTATGTTTTTTAGATATTAATGGTTTTTTTATCTAGTTAATGAGAGAATAATTTTATTTCCTAGCACTTTGTGATTAAAATAAAATATTAATATGTAATCACATTGTGCTGGTAAATACAAAATATAATTTAAATATTGATTATACATGAAATTTAAAATTATTTGCATATAAATTTCACTAATGACTTTGTACATTTCTTTATAATTAATTAACTTAATCACCTTTAATTACCACAGGGGAATAGAATAGCACTAACCGATTTAAAGTAATCAAAAGCATAGGTAGGCATAAATAAAACAATGCATGTATATATATAAATAGAAAGAGAGAGAGAGAGAGACATAGTTACTTTCTGCACGTGCCTATTCATTTAGTATCATGTTATTACTTACTTTGTGGCTGTAGCTATAAATTCAATTATTCTATAAACATAAATATATTTGTTCACAAGTATAAAAATATACATCTTAGTTTTTGCTCAGCTGACATACTGGATGTAAATTCAAGCCTACTCATTTTCAAGTTGAGTTCACATAGATAACAGAGTATTTTTTAGAAAAAAAAAAGGTAATGTGTACAATAATTCCCCCCTCAACTATAAAGTCAACCAGCTGTGCAGACTCATGGTAGATTCTTAACAGGTGAATTTCTATCTTAGCCCCAGCAGGGCGTTAAGAAGGGTAATAACACTAATAACACTACAATTTACACACCCACCTCACTCCTCTCTAAACCACATAGTAATAAAGAGAAAGAAGGGACGGTATAGAAACAGCGGGATTGTAGCTTGAAGATATTTCCTAGAAAAATGGTCCATGTCACACTCAAACCAAATAATTAATAATTTGTTATTGTTTGTTATCTATTTATGTATATAAAATCCAATATTACATCAAATTAAGGGCGTTAAAACCGAGGTTGACTAATTTTTATATTTGATGGAATTGCGGGGGAGGAGAGGGGAGGGAGAGTGTTTTCTCTCTGAATTAACAAAGTTATATATCAAAATTAAAAATTATTTGGAATTTTTGTTAGTATTTTTATTGCATGGTACCAACTTTATTAAAGACTTCAATATTCGTTAAAAAACGTAATTTTCCTATATCACCCACGTCTTAATAGCCACCAGTTTGAGCAGCTTGGCCGAATATTGGAGAAGCGATTTCGCTCAAACAGATATAGCTTCGAATTGCTTATTTATTGGGTTTTTATTTGTTGTTACATTATTCACTTGTCAACAGCAAGATTTAGATAAAAATTAGTTTTTTTAATTTAAAAATATATATTTTTGAATTTCATTGTGTTTTATAATATATTTAAATTATTTCACTGGTTTCAATCATTCCAATGTTCTCTATTGTTCTCAGGTTACCACTACTATGTTCATTTTACTCATTTGATCTGGATTACATATACACTGGTTTAATTTTTTCTCTACAAGTATCCCACAATGTATTTTAATTTTGGTAGGAAAAAAACCTTCCAGACAGTAATTTCTGCAAAAAATTAGGATAAGCCTATGTTACGCATTATTGTTGAAGGTGAAACGGGCTCTTCACATGATATCTCTTAAGTGAATGATTATATTATCACATGACAAACAGACTAACTTTATTTTATAACAGCTACAGCGACAGTTTCCCCGATGATAATTCATAAGCGTTGCAGAATAAGTCAACATTTCTTAATTGATATGTGACTAATAGTGTTAGTTACCCATTTTGCAATTGCTGTGAGTTTATTTTACCACTCTTGTATTTGGAATTTTAAAAAGGTTTTATTGGGCGGTCGGGGAACAGGGAGGCACTCAAGATGCAAGTCAGTAGTCTTTTGGGCGTGTTTTGGACGGATTGTGTTATACTGAAACTGCGGACACAGCAACAGAGTATTATGTATAAGTTACGTTTATACATAAATGTGTAGTAATTGAACTAATATCTTTACCATTATATGTAAATATAGATATGATTTGTAAATAATAAATTCGCGCTACGAATTTATAGGCCATTGAACATATAGCCCTTAGCCCAAAAGGCAGATACGCTATCGATTGAGATAAGGTGTTTAATTCATATTAAAATCTTTCCTTGATCATTGTTATTGAAATGTCACAGTCCCTGGTTATCTATTCGAATAATAAAACTGTAAATTTGTCTGTAGTTCAATTTATTTTATTAATTGTTATAGGTGACATGGCGGTCTAGGGGTAAGGTGTTGGACTTCTGTGCTGGAGGTTCAGGATTCAATCTTTGGTTCCAGCACAGATTTATCTGATTACCAAACCCTTCCATAATTTCTGACAAGAGGTGTATTAATCACAACTTGTGAATGTGAGGAATACCAGGCCTCCAAAGTGGTTCGGATCCCACGTTAAACTGTAGGTCCATCATTTCATCTCACAATCACCCTACCATAACACATTAGCGAAAGTGCATATAACCTGAATGGGTGGTAGGACGTTGTGCTAGTAATAAGATAATAATAATAAAAATAATAATTGTCTGTTTCCAGTAAACTCAAAAGTACTCATTGGATTGAGACAGTGATTATTTTGTTGTACTCCTTATATTTAATAATAAATGGTAAGCTATATACCATCACGCTATCTATTCATTGAGTGAAGCAATGTCAAACATATTGACTGTTGGTGTGGTTAAATTTGTATATTAGGTTATTAAGAATTAAAATCTATTAAATTTTAATTTTTAAATCTTTTTTGTAAGTCTTTTTGGCAATGAGTGGTTTGAAATATCAACAAACCCTGAACGCATAATTCATTATTTTCTGTCTTACTCGATTGCCAAAACAACTGCAATGAAATAATAATCACAGAATACATTAAATCTAAAATACAAAGAGAAAATATACTTTGAGTTGGTTGTTTTATATCCACATTAATAGGCGAATCGTGATTCTTTAGCAAATAAAACTAATACAAAGGTAATATCCAACATATTTATTTGATTTTATCTTATATTTACTTTGAATCAAGGTCAGGTGTATTGAGGGTGGTATTCCCTAAATAGCTCCCACTCATTCTTCTCGTAATTGTGGGAACATTTATTCTAAATCATAACTTCCTCAACTATACCACATAATTGAACGGTTAATAAGACACTGTGAACACATATAAAAAAATTGCAGCTCAAGAACATTTCCATTGTAAAGCAATATTCAGGTTTATTTTCAGCAAGAATAATCTATCATAGTAAGGTTCTATTCAGATTTATTTTTAGCCTCGATAATATATTATAATAAAGCTCTAGACAGGATATTTAACCTACATATTCTATCATAGTAATGCTCTATTGGCTCTCTGGTGTTTAGCCTGAATAATGATGGCACTATTTGTTGTGCCTGAACATATGTGACACTATCTTTGGAAAAATCGTGCTTGTTCAACGAGTTGTGAGACTACTACCCCCATTTAACAGGGTGATCGTTTGCCAGGTCATGTTCGGTTGTTTGTGAAGTCACTACTGAAGACACGTGCTCAATGCGATATAAGACGATTCTATGGGGGTGCATCATTAACACAATATTATTAAGTATTTCTATATATTGGTCGGGTGAACTGGGGGTGGTTTTTCCTAAATGGTTTTCCAATCTACCTCCACGCGAATGCGGGTTCACTTCCTCTAATTAAACCTTCCCAATTCCTAATCCATTAGTGTAATTAGTACTTAAAGCGTATAGCCCGAACGGGTAGTAAGACGCGGTGCAATAATATATATATTATTATTATATTATATTTCTATATTATCCGTCTTTTACTACGATATACGCAGCGAATTATGATAGGGCATTAGGAATAAAACAAAGTAAACCTTATGGAAAATACACCCTTATTTCTGAAGGAATAGTGAGAAACTATTCAGATAATGATTCTTAATACACATGGCCGAGAATCAAATACTGTCCTCTCATCAGCTGCCAACATTATAAGATAAGTAATTGCACTTAAAACTCGGTTCCATAAATTTGGACTTGAATTATAAGTAAGACTACCACGTCAGTTCTGAAACCTTAAAACTAGTACAACAATCTAAAAAGTCGTAAAATTCTGTATTTTCAACTCATTAGAGAAAAAGTAACGACATTGGTGTGAGGAAAACTATATCGATAGTTCTTACAATTTGCCTTAATATCTGAACCAGTGACATTTTACGTCTAACGTCAGTGGATATAAGAGAAATTTATATTTTAATGATAAAAAAAAATAGATGAAAGTTCTTGAAAACTCTAATAGGATTGTGTACAAGCAATCCCCTACATTTTATAATGAACCGTACTAAAATAATGACAAATCACTTTTTAAATAGCGCGAGATAAATGAACGCCTATAAATCTTCTAAGCTCTCAAGTATTAAAGTTTGTCAGTGTTATGTCATGTAGGATACAAGGGGGGAGGGAGTTAAATTTTAGCTCAAATTGAGTCATCTCTTCCATCTGTTAGACAATCATGAGATCATTCTAATGCACTTTATAATTTATATTATGCTTAAGAGAAGTATCTTTTATATTTAAATTAACTGTTAAAAATAAGTATTTCCCTGGGTCCTTACGGGGTTTGATATATACAAGTTGTCCTGGAAAATGTGTAGTGTTAATTTAACTTTTTTAGCGTACTATTCACATGCTATCACTGTGTATTTGATATGGTATCTTACAGCTCTCATCAAGATTTTATGTTTTTTCATGATATATTAACATCAGAAACAATAATTAACTATATTAAGAATAGATTACCCAAAACAATAAGAATTCATTCTCGATGTTAAGTATTTCTGTGGACGGGTAGGTCTGGGTTTGATCCTGCCAGGGTGTACTCAGGTGTTTTTATCTAAAGAACTTGACGCTTTTGCTCCATGTAAAACCGATTTATATTCGGTAAAATCTAACTTCCTCATCCACTACCCATAAGGGTAATTAAATGATGGTGTCCCGTACCCGGGAAAAAACACAATACACTTTCAATTGTGGTTTAGAGATAATTCTTGTGTTGTATCTAATATGTTAGCCAGTGAACAGGAGGTTGAAATTGGATGTTCACGTTTTGCAAAAGCAAATATTTATATCAGTGTTCCACATCTAACTACCCATCCAGGTTATCAAATATATCTACACTAATGTGGGTGGTAGAATTTTAGAAAGATTAACCAAATTTACGTGGAGGTAAAATGAGAAATAATCTCATTACACTTGGTGGGTATTTAAACCCCGACCTCCACAACACCGGCAGAATCTAGTAAGTGTGTTTAGTAACTAGTAGCGAGAATTCTCACGAATAAACTACCTCTCTAAGTTTGGGACCTTTCTCAACTCGAGAAGACCCCATGCCCTAGACTTGATGAAGAGTCGCAAATATTTGAACTATGGGAGAAGGAAGCTTTTTTGTTTGTTTTGAACTCTGGCTGGTCAAGGTTGCTGAAGGATTGGGGGCTGGGGGGTGGGTAGAATGGGGGAGATTTCATCAAGCGTTTCATCGTGGGTTAATATTGAACCAATAAGATGACGAGACTTCCCCTGGGAACCAAAATCCATCCTTCCCATCACTTGATCAAAGAGTGATTATTGTCTTTATTTTCTTTATGGGATAAGGGGCAAAAGGGTAAAATAAGAATGAAAGAGTCCGTTGACGTTGGAAGTCCCTCGACACGTTTAGTTAAAAAAATAGTTTTCAAAAGTCTAAACTAATATAATCTACTGATATAAATAAGTTACGTACATTTGTTTTAACGAGTTTGTCTAGAAAATGTGCGAGCATTCTTTATTTCCACACACGTTTCTAGTGTATTTTATAATACATCAGGCCCCGATTAACTTGAATTTTTTACCCGCCTCGGGGGCGTAGTTGGCTAACGCGCTTGTCGTGTTGAGCTCGACTGCTGAGGACGGGAAGATCGAAGTTCGAATCTCGGTCGGGTGAACTGGGGGTGGTTTTTCCTGAATGGTTTTCCACTCTCCCTCCACGAAAATGCGGGTTAACTTCCTCTAATTCAACCTTCCCAATTCCTAATCCATTTGTGTAATTAGTACTAAAAGTGTATAACCCGAACGGGTAGTAAGACACGGTGCTAAATATTATTATTAACTTGCATTTTATTTCCTTTTTCTTTTTCTTTGTAACAGCATGGTTGTGGCATTGCTATCATTTCTAAATATTTCAGATCATTTGTTTATAATTACACTAAAAAAAATTACAGTCACATGAATTGGCTTAGTGTAGTTCCTGCAGATCAGCAGCCATCTGAGATTTTCGGGACAAAATTAATGTTGTCGATTGGGGTACTTAAGAACGGGGTAATTGGAACATGTTATAAAATAGTTCTTTCTTTTCGGTGAAAATTAATAACACTTTACTCAATTTATACAAAAATGTATTAGTATTGAGAATATCTATCAAAGTGAGATTTACGGATAATGTTTACTCACGTATGAATATATGAAAGTAATTTGAAACCTTTTATAACTGTTGGATCTATGCAGCGTTCTTCTTATTTTTCTCTTTCTTTGATCTTCCTTTACGTGTTAAAAGTAAGATAGGTATGTAGTCCTAGGCCTGTTTGTTATGTTTATGTATGTATTACTCTCATTGACATAAACAAGTTTAAAAAAAACGAAATGAAAATATCTAAATTATTTACATTTTTTTGCATAAATTTTCCTAATAGCTATCCGGTATTTCTTATGATAGCACTACGTTTAATTTTAGTGGTTTTATAAAAGAAAGCTACCACAGCATTTATATTTTTCGGCTACTACCTCCACAAGATTGGAAAACCGTGATAGATGAGCTTGACATCCAAACAGCGTGCTCACCATTGATAGCATGTACATACGATATTTTAGGCAAACTCTAACCCTTGGGTCCCCAACACCTCGGACCTACCAATTACACTGAACAAGTATCCTGCATCGTAAAGATACACTTGAATTTCTATACATGATTTGAGCAGATATTCTAGAGGATACTAGGCCAATGACTTATGAATAGAGCCTCAACGCTTTCAGACTTTATAGATCCACAAAAATATGACAAATTACCATCAATATGTTTATTTTTGTTTGCTTTTATCCACACCCGTGGGCACCCAGGAAATATACTTTCATTCACGCTTAATCTTACTCACTTTGGTTCGATTACCAGCAAGGTGTATTGAGGGATTATTAATAAATGGTTTTCAACTCTTAGCTTCCTTCAAAGCTGGATAGATTGCCTATCACTGGTACATCCCTCTCCTCTATTCCAATAGTGTAAATAGATGGATAGCTCGGACGAGTGATTAAGACGCGGTGAACACACAGCAGTGCACGAAGTCTCAATTTCACGTGTGTCTGACCCTTTACTAACCTTGTAACATCCTAACACCATCCCTCTAAGTAGTAAAGTGAAAAGTTGAATCTTCTCCTTTTGACCCGGAGTGTCTTAAGATGGAGGAAAGACAAACGTGGGAGGAGATGGAGACGACAAAAGAGAGATCAAATAAAGTTTCTCTGGCGTCCACTGGGATTTATTCTTCCCCCCCTCCCCCCTCACACATCCCCACGTTTTTAGTGTGGCTTGTATGATGGGGCTAAGGAGGAGGAGGAGGGGTGATCTTGCAACTTTTTTCCTCCTCTTCTTCTTATTATTTTTGTGGCTCTATAGATACCCCTTCCTTGCGACCGTCATACCGCAGAGAGATGAAGACGAATGAGACAGAAGTGTTATCAGTAGGAGACCGGAGGACTCGAGGGAGACTTGGTGAACTCCTTTTTGTCTCAACGTAACGGCACACGCAGTCCAGTTGGGTTGTGAAGGGAGTTTGTCTGCGTGTCCTGGACTCTGGAGGAGGCAAAGAGACTAATCATTGATCGTTGAGGAATTTCCCAACATGGTGATTTGTTTCCTCTCTGGAGGCAGATACTGACATACTTTTTTTTAACAGTTAAGATAAATAGGATGAATTTTGTCTAAGACATAACCCGATTTTTTATGAGCTTATTTATTATCTCCTCCTATTATTATTATTATTATTATTATTATTATTATTATTATTATTATTATATTATTTATTAGCACCGTGTCTTACTACCCGTTCGGGTTATACGCACTTATACTAATGTGAAATGGTAGGGTGATTGTTATTTGAAATGGAAGACCTACAGTTTAACGTGGAATTCGAACCACGGTGGAGGCTTGGCATTCTTCACATTCACAAATTGAGATCAATACACGTCTTGTCAGAGGTGAAGGAAGAGTTTGGTAATCAGATACATCTGTGCCGGGACCGAGGATTGAACCCCGGACCCGAGCACAGAAGTCCAACACCTTACCTCTAGACCATCAGGTTACCGTCTCCTCTTATTTTCTGGTTGTGACTATTATATGCTTTTTCAAGTTTTAATTTCTGAATACCATATCAATTGTCAGTTGTCAAATAGTATAACTTGGTATTTAAATTTAGAAATGACAACTGTACATGATAATTGAACCCGGGACCTTTGGGTGACTACACTAGTGCTCTAACCACCCGTATCCAGAACCATTCCTCACTAATATATTAAGTCAGAGTCGGTGATAGACGTGTGAAAATCGTTGGCTACAAATGAATGATCAATTAAACTCAATAACTATCAGATAATAAAGCTGCCTTTGACCGGTAGTTGTCTTTTGCTGCCAATAGTACAATGACAACAGTACAAATGCGCATGCCATGATGGAGTAAATAGCCAGACTGTCATATTTGATAGTTACTGATATATCTCCATATCATGTTCCTTTAATTGACGGGGTGATTCATGGATAGCTCAGTCGTTATAGCATTGTCGTATTAAACCAAAGGACCCGGGCTTGATTCCCATGTCCAGGTTTCATGTTTCAATTTAAAGAATATGATATTGAGATACGGTTATAACTATAGCTAACAAATATAATAGCTTAGCAACATAAATTATATAAAGCTTCACTCACATGTTGGGTGGAATTATTGGTGACTTGGATTTCAAATCTCGGTCGAGTTTTTTCTCTAAACTGTTTTCTATTCTCCCTCTATACAAATGCGGGTAAATATCCTATCAAACCCTAGCCTACTCATTTATATCTCATTAAAGTAATGTGTGCACACAGCTCCAATGAGTACCATTACGGAGATAGATAATTATTGTACTCTGTTTTATTGTCTTGTCTGGGCTAAACACCTTTTTTTATTTAAGGTATTTAACAGTCACTTTCTGAACCATCTGATTATATCAGCACATGGCCTATAAACTAACATAGATCTATAACACACAACATCCAGTCCCCGATCATTAATTCATCACTATGAAAGGGTAAACCAACATTTCACCAATGATAAAATTTTAGGCCATTCTAGGAATCGAACCCGGAACCCTTGGCTTACTAGACAAACATGCTACCAACTGAGTTATGGTGTAGCACTTGGATTCAGCTAACTAGGGGATATGAATAATAAAATTATACATTTTGGAAATGTACTCAAATTTATGTGGAGGGAAAGCGAAAAATCATTTAGGAAAAAATATCCCAAGAACACCCAAAGGGGATACGAATCCAGACATCCCAGTTATTAGCAAACCAGATACTAGATGAACCTCAGACTCAGTTCACGTGACCATGAATAAGTGTATTAATTAATAAATATAGTAATTTTTACAATGAGATAATACATTCCTAGCTGCATGTAAATATGGGTAAAACCTTCATCAATGAATGTATGGTATAAGGTGTCAGACTCACAAAGATTAAATTACTGGTGCCGAGGAGGAATATAGGGCCTAATGGCTGCAGGGGGAGGAAAAGGGGGGCTCACGTCAGATTTATAACAGTGTTTTTTGTACCCACACTCTATTTAAATACGGGTGCAATTTATCTTTATTATACATTAATTAAGGTGTCAATAACCTTAGGACTTTTGACCTTGCAATTAAGAAAATTACTATCATTTTTGCTCGACTTGACTTGTATTCCTATAAAGTTTGTGTTAGCCAATGTTCTTGCTACTAAATAGATGGTGCTTGTTGTTTATTAGCAAGGAATCATTAAAACAAATAGTTAAAGGCTTTAATGGCAGACTTTAAATAGAAAACCTACATAGCTCAATCTATATTTTGATTTAATAATGTTAATAAAGTTTAATAGTCTACTGAAAGATCATTACTTTGATATATTTAATAATTAAAGTAATCACTTATATGCTATTTAAATATACTGAAAAAATGTTGATTATTTTAGCAAAGAGCCAAACTAAGGAAAGACTCTTTGTTTTTCGACAGAATTAGGCTAAACCTATTATTAAAAACAAAGGGTTTATATTGTTGATTGCTTAATGAGAAAGAACCATATCTGATTGGCTGTAGGCTACTCATATG
This sequence comes from Timema cristinae, assembly GCA_039000515.1. NCBI lineage: Eukaryota > Metazoa > Arthropoda > Insecta > Phasmatodea > Timematidae > Timema > Timema cristinae. The sequence goes on along the minus strand of JBCFYV010000012.1, from coordinate 22,144,203 downwards.
AAATATATTGCGTGACATTAAGTAATTAAAAAAAACACAGCTTTTGATCACGAAATAGTATTTGCATTGAAAGAGCCAATAAAAATATTGAAGATAGTATTTTCAATGTTCATATTACCAAGATAATATAGTATAACCTTTTTTTCCCATTTTCCATTTAGTTCCTGCGTCTTTTAGAAATATTACCAACTTGTTTAATCTTTGGTCCGAGAGTGGCTTAGATTATTTTTTGTTAATTAATATACTTAGGTTGTAATAGAACACGCAGCCCGTTGTTAGAGTTACGATCATAAAGTAGTCCACTCTTATCTGTACAATCCAAACAAAAAATATATTTACGTTATAACAAGATTTAGTGATCGCCAAACATCCTAACATGTTACAAATATTTCAACAAAAATATAAATTGATCTAACAATGAATTTATGAACCTACAATGGGTTTCTTACCTCACTTTGAAGAAAGTTATTACAATGAACCAAAAATCGTCACGGTTCTAAAAAAATAGTTGCAGGTAAGGCCTACTGGCCTACAACAATGGAATTCTTGGTAATTTAATTAATTATAAACGAACAGATAGGAATATTAACGGCCTACACTTTTCACAGTGGAGAAATACGGTCAGAATAAAAAGACATATAACAAAATATCACATTTCCTGTTACAAAGACATATGTTACAACGAATGTGAATATAATTGTGAATGTTTACTTACCAATTTTAGAAGAACTACTTGTGGAGGACCGCCATAATTCTGAAGTACTATTAACTACCACGTGTCGCTGCAGGCTCGTCTGACCCGGGGGAATACTTATTGTTGGTTTTAACTTTGAAAAGTATTTGGTATGATTTTTCTATATGTTTATTATAATGAAGACTCGGGGTTTAGACGGTTTATATATAGTTGTTTTATAATAATATTAACTTAAATATTCAATCACGTGGGACGACCGTAGTTTCGGGAGGTCTCGTGTATGATAGGAACGACATTCGTTTCAATGTCAGTTATATGAAATGCATGGAAGTAAGATTGTGAATGATGACTTGGACAATGTTATGATAGGTCAGTTTTGTTAACTTTGAATATTTGTTTATTGACAGTAGTTCTCATTTTTATTGAACGAATAAGCTGTATTTTGATTTCTTATATTTAAATATATTTAAATAACCTTTAGGAATCAAGAGGTCAAAAATAATAGTTTTGTTTTAGTTAATGTAGTATTTATTACCGTGTTCTCATTGGACGAAACTTAGGGAAATACGATCCAATAATTCATTTTAAGAACACTCCTTGTAATTTGCTTCTATCGGCGTGTTTGAATTCTAAGGTAGATATAAAAATGTTTTTAAAACCCAGTATTGAGCATCTTATCAGCGGCAAGAGACTCAAGCATCCAATAAACCTGATTTGAGGAGCCTCAATATATTTAATTTGACCAACTAGACAGGTGTTTTACCCAATCCACCATTTACTGATAAACGTGAACCTTTTCATCACTTAACACTATTTTCGTCAAATTAATCAAACTCAAACTTGATAAGACTAGAACTAATTCATCACATTAATTTTAATGATAAAAACAACTTTCTCTAACATGTACGCTGTTTATATGTTGTAAAAAGACTTTAACTTGCTGTAATCTACATTTCATGTTATATTTATAGTATGAATTGTCCATTGTCTAGTTGATGGAATAAATTTCTGTTAAATATATTAATTGTCACGTATGACAAAATAAATACATGGTTTTAATGTACAAATATCAATAGTCACACTAGAATTTGTCCTTCACATTATTCAAGCAGCCTTAGCTCCCAGTATTACTGTGTCCTAACTTCAGTGTCTAGAGTCCTTTAAGACACCTGAAAGTCCTGAGAGAAGTGATGGTGATGTGTATTCCTGTGTCCTAGTTTCCTGGTTCAGTGTCTAGCGTCTATAAGACACCTTGAGGTCCTGAGACAAGTGACGGTAGTTTGTATTCCTGTGTCCTAGTCAAAAATTCACAAACTTACCGATAGTATGGATTCAAATAAATTATCTTTATTAAAATTTATACCTGAAGATTTTGTAACATCACCGAAACATATAGTCAACATAGAAGACTAAAGCTGATATAAAATAAGTAGAAGGGAATAAAAATAAGAAGATATAACCAAGTCATCTTCCTCCCCCCCCCCCCCAATTTTATACGAATATCACAGAGTAAATTGTATATTCTTGATGTCATAAATAATATAAATTTACATTTCAAGACGATATAATCTTATTGGAAATAATTTTACATTTCAATAAGATATAATCTTATTGTAAGCCACAATGTAATGATGAATCTCGTTACGAACTGAGAGATCAGTTAAAAGCGTATTTTTTTAAACCTTAAAGTATACAATACCTTAGTATGAAAATTACAGCTCGTGAATAAGAGAATTAAAAATAAAATATAGCTACCTGATAGTTTCAATTAACATCCAATTTAATACATGTTTTTTAGTAGCTTACTATTTACTATGATCTTGGCGAGTGCAATAATTAATACACGAAACCTTTTCCAATAATTTTTAAAATTTTATTTTAAACGTGTGATTGTCTGACAACTCTTTGTTTGGATGGTCAAAAATAAAACAGATTCAAATAAACAAGGTCAATTAAACAGTAATTTAATTGAATTAATTTAAATTAAATCAAATTAAACTAGATTAAATTAAGGCTAGATCATTTGCAATAATATGTTCACCTAATTTTTAGTGAGTATATTACTAAATTCTAACTTTGAACGTGTAAAGAACCCCACTAATACATGGAACAAAATATTTGAACTAACAAATGTATTAATATCGAGTATCTCTCAATTACTCAAAGCTATGTCGATTTCAAATTAATGATTAATAACAATAACTCAATTTTAACTTTAGTTCAATTTAGATAATTTTCAATCTCCTAATCCATATATTTATTAAATTTTAAGCTTTAAGTATATCTGTCCGTAAATTAAAACCCAATTCCAGATGAGCTTTAAATCTGAAATCACCTCATATAACTATAAAAATCTATAAACAGGAAATTTTAAAATGGGTTAGGTAGAAAAATACCTTTTCAGATGAGGTGGAAAATTAAAATCTGGCAGAAAAGTAAAGGAAACATTTCAAATAATCACATAATGAAAACTTTAAATTTATAGATGGTTCTCGGGGAAATAAGGAGGGAGAGAGAGATATAGAGAGAAAATAATTATTAAGTGTATATTAAAATTTAAATTTTAGGCATTTAGAAGGACACCTCTATGAAAGTCTTAAAATTTTTAATGTATAGGTGGTAGCCGGAAATATTGTGAGGGGTAAGTGTTAAGGGGTTTTAAATTTTAATCAGAAATTAAAATAACTTGTTCTCTGTCAGGGATAAACTGAAATTTTGCAACCGGGTGTAAAGACTATTTTGGTCTACAAATAATCATTATTCTGAAAATTTTAAATTTCATAATGGAACTATATAAGATAGGGGCAGGAGTTTCTATATAAATGCAAAAATAATTTGTAGGCTAGGTAGAAAACTAATTTAGAAAGTAATGTAAAGAGACCACCACAAAAATCAAATTTAGTGTTATATATTCTATCTTACAAGTGGGGATGAGTGAAATGGGAGGCCTGAGATTTTCAAAACTAAAAGACTAAATTACTTAATAGTGGGATAAAATCTTGAAGTTTATCAGGCTGGTATAAGTACTATCCCGAATTGCAATGAATGTTTGAATATACTTAAATTTCAATATTTAAGTCCTTTGTATGGAAATATGTTCCCTTCATAGTATCCAAATATATAAAACAGTGCATGATATAATAGATAATGTATATTTTTAGTTATTGTAAAGGAAAAAACCTAATAGCCAGAAGAGTTTGAACATTTTAAAATTAAATTGGGTTACGGAAATGATCGTGGTTGGATATTTCCAACTCTAAAATTATTAACCCTTATCCATGTGATAAAAATCTTAAATTTAGAGAGTTGATAAAGAGAACACCCCAAGATAAAAATATATTTAAATATTGAAATTAATAATTCGAGGGTTTGTGCAAAAATGGGGAATCAGATGAAATTTCAAAATTGATATAAAGCATCATATTTTAAAGTGTGGAATTTAATACTAGGGGTCCAAGAAATTTATGAAAGGTGGGGGAGGTGTTGCCTCTAAATTGTTAAACTAATAGAAAAAACTTATTGTGCTTAGGCAAACGTTGCGTTCGTTTGTGCACACAGTTTGGATGTTAGGTAAGATAGTTTTCAAAGATTTGATCTTTATGTTTCAATGATTGCAATAATTACTTTGGTATTACCAAAGTTAGTTCAAGGTTTTACAAGGAGGACTTATAAAAATGTTGGTTGAACGTCCTAATTTCATATAGTATTAATATGGTTTACTATTACTAGTTAAACTATTGTTTAAAGATATTTACACTTCATGTTTAGTAAAATTAAATCTTATTTCTTATTCTTTTATTCCCTTTTTTTGGTTTGATCTTTAGTCTTCTATGACGACAAGTTTTGGTGTTAATGTTACACCATTTTCAGATCTTATTTACGATAACTATTATTTATCTCAATACATATTATCGGAAGGTTTATGAAATTTGGAAGTATTACTCACAAAAATGTTTCTTATATTGTAATAATAATTATTAGAATTAAAATAAATAATCGTCATCATAAATAAGACCTGAACATAAAAAACTGAAACATGTCGTCATAGAAGAATAAGATAAATAAAGGAAAAGGTAATAAAATAATAAGAAATAAAATTTAATTATATCATTAATTACTCCTTACCATATATGTGTATATAATTTAAAATACTTCATGTCTAGATTAACCTATGAGACTGGCTCAGAATATAATTTAAACGTAAATATCTCAAAATTATTATAATTGTGACGAGAAAAATGTATATACCCGGTAACTTTTTAATTAGTAATTGCTAACTTAGTAAAAAAGTCCAATAATAAGATTAGTTTTTATTTAAATATTAATATATATAAAAATACGTGTGCTACTTAAAAATATTAAATAAATAGTATTGCTGAATGTTGTTATGTTATTTAACAAAAATTTATGTATTTATAAAATGCATATCCCATAAAATAAATAGACATCACTGAAACATTTGAACAAAACACTATAAAATACAACTCATTTCCTAAAATAAATAGTTATTTATAAAGCTCAGATGTAGAATTTATCACATAATATTCTCTGATTTTATCTCAGATTCATTTAATTAGATAATTCAATTGTCTAGGGGAAAGGTGTCGGACTTCTGTTCTGTAGGTCCTGGGTTCAATCCTCAGTCCCAGCACAGATTTATCTGATTACCAAACCCTTCTTTTACTTCTGACAAGACATCTTGTGGATGTGCGGAATGCCAGGCCTCCACCGTGGTTCGGATTCCACGTTAAAATGTAGGTCCTCCATTTCAACTCGCAATCACCCTACCATTACACATTATCGTAAGTGCGTATAAGCCGAACGGGTAGTAAGACACGGTACTAATAATAATAATAATAATAATAATAATAATAATTATTATTATTATTATTATTATTATTGTTATTATTATTATTATTATTATTATTATTATTATTTATAAAAGATTTAAAAATAGTTTCTAGTATTTGTTGAATAATATAATAATATATAATAATAATAATAATAATAATAATAATTTTTTTATATATTATTATTATTATTATTATTATTATTATTATTATTATTATTATTATTATTATTATTATTCAACAAATACTAGAAACTATTTTTAAATCTTTTATAAATATTTGCTTTACAAGTAAATATTACTGAGCTAGAACTACGCTATTATATACATAAGATGTTTATTCAGGCTTTCGAGAGAGTCTAAGTGTTATTGATAGGGAAATAAAAACCAAGTATATTAAGGTAAGGTGTCCGGGTGTTCGAAGGCTGCGTTTTCCAAACGTACTCCATGGAGCCCTTGGACTCTATGAAGATATTTTCTGATATTATTTATTTGTTGTCAACAATATAAAATAACATCAGTAATTAGGATTACAAATTCTTTTAAATCTGAATAACGGATATTTACCAAATGTGCAGACAGAACATGTGAGATTTCTGTTTGTTTTCCAATTTAATAAGTGTAAAAAAATATATATATATATCACCACATCTTCCAACATATTCAGGTTTTACGCATATGTACTAATTAGTTGAATGAGTTAGAGCTAAGAAAGGTTTTATATTAGAGGAAATGTACCCCCATTTGAGCGAAGGAAAGGTAGAAAAACAATTTGGAAAAAAACACCCACGGTGCACCAAACTGGGAAAACCATTTTCCCTATCATCGGCAACCTAGTCTGACAATAGTGTGACGCCTTAGACTATGTGGCCACTAAAGCAGATTTGTGTAAGAATTTAAATTTAATCTATCTATCGTTATTGAATGTTCATAACGATAGTGTCTAAAATACTCTGAGGTCTCCAGCATGTATTTTTCTGAATCTAGGGCTCCTTTGGCCAAAATAGTTTGGGAACCCCTTGTCTAAAATACCTGACACTTTAAACTTGTTGCCTCTAAGAGTAACTTCAGGTCTCTTATCCCGTTAAGTGAACTGATGATGACTTTCCATAATATGTGAATTTTACTGAAGATTTTCTCCTTGTTCCCTTTGAGAATGCTGGAGATTCTCCTTCTGGGTACTGTTCCTCGGTGGTCAATCAGTCATAGCCATCAATGGTGGTCACTCAGCTCATAGCCATCAATGGTGGTCAACTCAGCTCATAGCCATCAATGGTGGTCAACTCAGCTCATAGCCATCAATGGTGGTCAATCAGCTCATAGCCATCAATGGTGGTCAACTCAGCTCATAGCCATCAATGGTGGTCAACTCAGCTCATAGCCATCAATGGTGGTCAACTCAGCTCATAGCCATCAATGGTGGTCAACTCAGCTCATAGCATCAATGGTGGTCAACTCAGCTCATAGCCATCAATGGTGGTCAACTCAGCTCATAGCCATCAATGGTGGTCAACTCAGCTCATAGCCATCAATGGTGGTCAACTCAGTCATAGCCATCAATGGTGGTCAACTCAGCACATAGCCATCATGGTGGTAACTCAGTCATAGCCATCAATGGTGGTCAACTCAGCTCATAGCCATCAATGGTGGTCAACTCAGCTCATAGCCATTAATGGTGGTCAACTCAGCTCATAGCATCAATGGTTCAACTCAGATCATGGCCATCAATGTGGACACGCTGTATACACATAACAACCATTAGTCTGGTTTGCCGATGACAGGTTGTTTAAGTTTAGAATATATCAGACTGTATCAGATGAGTCTTTTCTAACATGTTTCTACGCTCCTCCATACAAATGCTGACATATTCTTCTATACTATACCTTCCTCATACTACCCAATAAACAATTAATGTATGCTTTTAACCCGAATGAGAACCAAGACTTAGTAGAATAAACAACTTCACACTAGCATCATTGAACACATGGGCTAAGGTGTTAGTCTAATCTAAATTACTTTTTCAGTGATGAGCAGCTCGGGTTCAAACCATTACCCCTGCTTTTTGACTGTTTTTTCCTTAAAATATTTCCAACAGGCCCTCCACATAGATGCGAGTATATTCTCCATTAGTTATAGTTTACTCATATCCACCCTCTTAATGTAAATATTTAGATAAACATGACCGGTATTAAGATGTTAGGTCTGAAGAAAGAGAATTAGATTAAAATTATATATAGGCCTATGAGTCTATAAAATATTAATTACTTAACATAATAGTAAATATGTTTTCAATCAAATCAAATATTTTTCTAATTATAATATTAATTTATTATCCTGATACTAAAGATTTTTAGATTAGGGTTTTCACCAAGCTGAAAAAGCGGGGGAGCAGGTAAAACACAAGACATGTTTGGTGTCTAAACAAAATGGGAAGAAAGTGCGTAATTTCACACAAAAAATACTTACGAGGGTCATCCAGAAAGTAAGGTTACAAGGGGTCCTAAGGCCTGGGGAAATTTTTTGTTTCAAATTTGGCACACCTGACGTGTAGGGGGGGTCTTAACGGTCAGTTTGTTTGGTCCCGCGTGTTTGTCGGCCATTTTTTTCAGTCACAGTAAATTCTTCCTATGGAGAGGTCGTCGCGCGCTCCCGCCACCTCCCGTCCGTGCGAGATCCGCGCGGTCATCCGTTTTTTGACTTTGCAGAACAATACCGCCGCGAATATCCATCGGAAGCTCGTGGAAGTTTATGGTAGTGATGTGATGAGTCGACAACATGTCACGAAGTGGGTTAGGTTGTTCAGAGAAGGCCGTACTGATACTCACGACGAGGCAAGGAGTGGGAGACCATCAGTGATTTCAGACGAACTTGTGCGAAAAATTGAAGAACAAGTGCGAAATGACCGCCGTGTGACGCTTGATGACCTTCACGAAAAATTCCCTGACATTTCTAGAAGTCTCCTTGGTGATATTGTGTCGGAAAAACTTGGTTACAAGAAGTTGTGTGCGAGATGGGTGCCCAGAATGCTCACACCGGAGCACCGTCAAAATCGCGTCACCACCGCGCGTGAATTTTTGGATCGTTTTGTACAGGAGGGAGAAGCTTTTCTGGACTCTATCGTGACAGGGGATGAGACGTGGGTGTGTCACTACACCCCAGAGACCAAAAGACAATCACTTCAGTGGCGTCATTCATCTTCCCAGCCACCAAAAAGTTCAAGACAACCCATTCAGCCGTAAAAGTCATGGCATCTGTTTTTTGGGACCGTAAGGGCGTCCTTTTGGTGGATTTTATGCCCAAAGGGACTACCATTAATGCAGAGGCTTACTGCAATACCCTAAAAAATCTCAGAAGAGCCATTCAGAACCGCAGAAGGGGAATGCTGACCCGGGGAGTCAGCCTCCTGCATGACAACGCCAGGCCCCACACCGCGCGAGTTTCACAGGAGCTGCTGACATCATTTGGATGGGATATTGTCACCCACCCACCCTATTCACCCGACTTGGCGCCTTCGGACTATCACCTTTTCACTAAACTAAAGGAGTTTTTGGGTGGGAAACGTTTTTCCAACAATCAGGAGGTTGAGGTAGCTGTGAAGAAGTGGCTGAAAGAGTTGGCGGCGGAGGTCTATGACACTGGCATACAAAAACTGGTGCCCCGACTACAGAAATGTCTTGATCTCGACGGCGATTATGTTGAAAAATAGTATAATATATTTCTGAAGTATCCTGTGAGTTTCAATTAAATACAAGCATTTTTCGATTCTAAATAAATGTCGTAACCTTACTTTCTGGATGGCCCTCGTATATAATACTGGAATATTGGTGATAGCAAGGCTTTTCCTTTTAAAAAAATCCCAAAATAATTTAGCTGCTTTACAAATGAACTAAATTTTCCATAATGGTCAATTCATTGCACAATATTCAATTTTATATGTATATGAATATAAAAATATAATATTTCATTTATCTATACTATTTAAAGTGACTGGAAAAATGGGAGTTCCTTTTTGGAAAATCCAGATAAAAACAGAGATTATTATGTTTTAGTAAAATACTGGCAACCTTGGTAACGACTCAAATATTAGTGACTCAACCGACTCCAGTCACGGTATAGGTTCTTTCACACTAACGCAACAAAAACCCAAACTTACAGCGGTTGTGTATTTCCCCTCTCACTTCCAAAGTGAACTCTGGTCCATCACTGCCACTCCGAGATCAATTTGGGAAGGGTTAGAGACTGTTGGAGGGTAGAGGGTAGGAACGAACTGTCAAAGAGAAAGAGGGTAATCTAATTATTTGGTTGTCAGGAAAGAACGGCGTGATTCGAACATGGTCCCTCACTCAGTCGAGAGAGGAAAGAAGGGGATAGTGGGGTTCTTAGCGCAATACAACTCCTTCACACTTAACTTCTGGACAAGTCACAACTCTTGGATCAGTCGGTAGATCCTTCGTCTTATTCTCTTATCACCACGTCTTACAATCCGTTCGGGTTAGATGCTTAAGAAATAATTTAATTAATAGTTTTAGGAATTAGAAAGACTATATTTAGAGGAATTGTACCCACATTTGTGTGAAGGGAGAGAGGAAACAATTTGTAGTACCCCCCACAGAGATTTGAAGCCGGATCTTCCCGATTGGTAGACTGGTTTAACACAAGCGTATATACATCTTATTAACTGAGGGACCGCGTTGTTGGTTTGAGTTAATTGGCACCGCGTCTTATTACACGTACGGTTCTACTAATTTAGAAAAGTTACTCTAATGTATTAGGAACGAGGCAGATTTAATTAATCGGAAGTTTACCCGCATTTACGTGGAGGGAAAGTAGAAAAATATGTACGGAAAACCACCCTCAATACACACATCGGGATTCAAACACCAATTCTCCCGTCATTGGAAGTTCAGTCTATTACGATTGTGATGTCTTAAGGTGCGATTCATATGTGACCACTGAAACGACTACAGCCACGCGACTATAGCAGAAGGTTGGTAAAAACTCCATGAATGGGACTCCTTTAAGGTAAATGAATGGAACTCTTTCCAATGGCGTGTCTGTGGCCATGCGACACTAGCAACCCCAGTGAAATGGCTCGAAACCTACTACTCTACTGCCCGGCAGAGCAGTCAAGTCGTAACAGCTGACCTGATCGGAAGTGTTTTTGTTGTACTTCGCCTAATTTTCAGATTATAATGGATGATTTGAAACTAATTGTGTGAGTGCGAGAACAACCAAGCCTATTCAACCCTAAACACCATCAATACAGGGATGCCAATGTCAGGGATAATGTATGGATGGAGGTTTCGAGATCATTGACACAACTATGTGAGTAGAATATTTCATTTATTGTGATAATTTGATTATAAATTATTTATTTGACACAGTAAAGCATTATAACATTTAGATTTTACTTACTGTTAATCAGTTCTAATTACTTTATTCATTTGCCATGGTACTGAGCCAAGTAGTACTACTGAAGTAATCGGTGAAGTCTTCTCTTACAGCAAAGCCTTCAATATTTCCAAAGCCACCCCTAGCCAATTAATTGGTCGTATTTTCTGTTGGCATGTTTTTTTTTATGTCAAAACGGCAAAAAAATCATGTATTTTTTTATTAGAAAATCATCTCAAAGCATATCATGAAGACAACAGGCAGTCATTATTAAGCAGTCTGTAACTGCAGGATTAACAGCTATTGATGTGTAAAATACATGATAAACTTGACTCAGGAGAGCAAAGGAGTTTTATGAAACCCTTCTTGGACGTGAGAGTCTATAGTTGAAAATAATTCCTTTGTTGTTTACGCAAGCATCATTTTTTAAGTAAGGTTTCATAAAATTTGTTGACAGTTTGAAGAATGCTTCGTCTCCTACAAGTACTTAGGGTAACACGACATTTTCTCCCAAATGCCTTGGAGGAAGATAAAATCACTCATTATTAATCAGCTTTCCTAAGTTTGATTTTTCAATGATACAACTGTCACCCTCTTTACCATAAGAACCTATATAAACCACTAAAAATTTGTATTAACATCTACAAAAGCAAGCAAGACAACAGAGAAAATATACTTATAATTAAAGCAATGTGAACACTTTTTCCTGGGCAAAATATCATAACGTGTTTGCCATCCACAGCTGAAATGCAGTTAGGAAAATTCAATTTTTCTTCAAATTCCTTGGCTATTGCAAGATGGTGTTTTAATAATGAAATCGGCATTAAAATAATTGGAAGTCTTTCGCTTCATACTTTAAACACTTGTTCTACAATGTAACTTATGTAACTCGGTGATATGCGGAATGCAAATGATAAAGATGCTTAGCTTTCTCCTGTCGCTGCAAAAATTTAAAAATAAAATAAATAGATCCATAAACAACACTCTATTTTCTCAAAGGTATATATACTGTACAACGGAAAAAAATACTAGCGTAAATAGTTAAAATTGCTTAAAAAAGTCGCTCTAATGTGCAGATAATATCATACCCACATATTAATTTGATTATTTCATTGGAATAGTGTAAAACCGCTGGAAAAATATTCTAGATACGTTCATGAGGCGTAAAAGAAACAGAAAGTGGTACACAGGATCCGCTCAATCAACAAAATTCAGAAATTGGTACCTGGAAGACCACTTCTAATCCTCAAACAGATTTAGTACGAAAAAGAGTAAGTAAAAATAAAAATATATAAATTGATTTTAATAACGCTTTATGTATTTTAAGTGTCAAACCATTTTTTTAGGACTTTGATAAATACTGCGGCACTTGGGACAAATGATTATATCATCGATTACGAAAGCCAGCAAACTGGGAATGTAGAAATGTATGGAAATCTGGCAGATCTATAAAATTATACTTCAGAGACCTTTACTGAAACTAACTTCATTGATGCTAACATTACTGAAACTATAATTGAACAGCAAGCTAAGCACGGGAATGAAAAAGAAGTGCAGTTTGCTTAAAAACGAAAGTACCCAACCATAAAATCAGCAGATAATATAGTTTGATTATTCCAAACAATATCCGAAGATAGAGCCAAATTGTTGTTGGCAGCCCTTGCAAAACAAACTGAAGAACATCCAATAGATTCGTTTTTCAAAAGCATGGCAATATCTGTTAAGACATTGTCCCTTGCAAATCAAATTAGATCCAAACACAAATTTGTCAGATTGTTGGTCAACTCAAATCAGATGAAATCTCTTCCCGATCTTCATCAGATTTGGTGTCAATCACCTATGATCTGCATACGTCCATACCAATACAATTATTTATTCAATTATGACAATAAATTTCACTTCATGACAAATACATTTGGCTATAATTTAAGTCGAGAGTTCTACGTTGTCTTATTCTAACAAGCTAACCTCGCTTTGTAGTTTTTTGAAAATTAATTAATTATTATTATTACAGTTAGATTGCTTACCTGAGTGAAAGTTCCAATTTTTCAGCAGGGCTTATAGGCTGTTTACTTTACCAAGACTGTATTATTAGTTCACTTCCAATGATTGACAAAATCTAATTAAACTGGTCAATATTCAAACGGAAAAATTTTCTAAACACTGAATCATCCTTCAAAGGATGTCTCTGTATAATGGTATTTAGAAAACCCTCTCCGTACCTCGTCAAGTACATCGGATTAGGTTCAATTCTTGTTAACTGATTTATCACACTTAATAACTTTTTTTCTTCCTCTTCCTCAAGAACATAAGATGCTAACAGCGATATATTCTCCATGACGTTCGTGTTGCTACTGAAACTCGTGGGACTGGATGTTGAAAAAGAGACTTGGATCGTGCGGCTCTGATCGTACAACTCTAATTGCGTGGCTGTAGTCGTTTCAGTCGTCACATTGGAATCACACTTTAAATATTTAGGATTCGCTCCCGCGTCTCGCGTCTGTGACCAGCGACCGGACTGATTTCCATAGTTTGTAATGTGGCCAGTTCCTTTGAGGTGACTGCGACTGGTGATCAGAGTGCGCGTCCAGCGTCATATATGCTCTGAGAAATTTCAAGATTTCTCCGTGGAAAAGGACGAAAATTTAATTGAAGAGGTGGGAAAGCAAGTACACATCAATTCTTGACATATCTTCACCAGGGACCAACATGTTAAGGTCGGCACATGGGAAGAGATCTCAGGAATAGTTTTTCGATCAAGTTGGTAATTTTTTATTTTTTTTTACATTTTACAAAACAAATAATTCAGGAATAACATAATTTGGGGTTTGTTGAGTTTTTCTTCAGGCCATCCTTCACTATACTCAGAATGAAAATTAATTGTGGAACATTTAGGTGGTAGAATTCTCTGAATTTCTTGTCATTCTTTAATAGGTGCCTGTGTATAAGCGTGGAGAACAAACCTTAATATTTACGTTGACTGTACATGGGACTCGTTTCATTAGTATTATCATCGTAGCTATTTGTCATCTGTTTCATTACAATATTATACTCTATTTCTACCAAAATGTATGTAAGATTAAATCGATTACTCTGGATTAGTGCCAGTTCAGGCTAACATTATTTCAAAATAACAGAATAACATTGTAATATTAAATAAAACACAGTTGAGAAGCTCTTATAACTGAGGAACGTTCTGTAATACACATAATATAATCCGCAACTAACTAGGTGCATCTAGGAAACACTGTATCCCACGTCTGCGACTCATCCCCCCACATCTGTAGTCGCAGATGCGAGTCACTCCGAGAGAATCCTACCTCTAGAATGTATACAATGCAGCTATCAAATTAACTACCTCTTAATACTCGTCCAAGATAGCCCCCATTTAATAACAAGAATAGTATTCAGATAAGGGAAGGAGAATAATTCAAACATGTATTGAGACACGATGGTGAAAAAAATAGTGGGAATCATTTATTTACAAGCAAACACTCTCATAATATTCAACAAGAATTCAAACCTTGACCTTCTTGTTATCTCCAAACCAAATTAGTCAAGCTTGATATATAATTCGTGTGCCCATAGATGTGGGTGTCAGAGGTTTTGGCTGGTAATAAAGTAAATAAAACTACCACTGTGTTGATGATTACCTTACACTAAAATTTACTAGGTATTTTGGCTGTATTTGTCATAAAGCTGAAGTGGAATTAGAGCTAAACCTATCTTCCTGCCATACCCCACGCTTACCAAATATATTCAGCTTGCATGGGATAGCTAAGTGATAGATCTATCAAAGAGACATGTGTAGCCAGGATACATATGTAGCAAAGATATATGTGTATCAAGGAGATAGGTATAGCAAGAGAGGGGTGTCGCCAGGAGATGGGTATAGCAAGAAAATTGGTATATCCAAGAGAGAGGTACAGCAATAAGATGGCTAGATCAAGGAGATAGGTATAACAAATAGATGGGTATAGCAAGGAAATAGGTATGGAAGGAGATAAGTATAGCAAATAAAGAGGTATTGCAAGAGATAGGTATATAAGGATATATATATAGCAATGATATAGGTATAGAAAAGAAATAAGTATAGCAAGGAGATTGGTATCTCAAGGAGATAGGTACAACAGGAAATAGTAAACAAGGAGATAAATATATGCAATAGGAGGTAGGTGAAGAAACTTATAGGTAGAAGAAATAGAAGATATAGCAATAGGAGGTAGGTATAGCAAGGTGATAGGTAAAGCAAGTATAGGGATATAGGGATATAGTAAATATATAGGGATATAGTAGAGCAAGAAGATAGGTCTAGAAAAGAGATAGTTATAGAAAGGAAATAGGTACAGCAAAGAGATAGAACAAGAAGCTAGGTATGGTTTATTATTATGGCCCTTTGTCATTAACACCCACTAAATAAATTTTAATCAGAACTGGGTTATATATCGATACATCGTAAATAAACGTATTAATATTTACATTACCATACCGATATTTTGATTTTGAATCAGGCGATATATTGTTTATCACGGTATAATGGATGACGATGAATTGTGGTCCTGTACCATGATGCATAATCTTAAGTCAAGTTTATTTCCTATGGTTAAAAATTATACATAATGCATTTCCTGCTCACAACAAAAGTAAATTAACCGAGTCACTATAAATCGTAATTATTATTATTATTGCTACATTATAGTTAATAAATAAATCCATATAAAAACTGCATTATGGCTCAACAAAAGCTTAACTTTGCTTTCAAAATTAAAAACTTTTATTTCATGTTTGTATTTGTTTCTTGTTATTGCTAACTAGCGTATAATCTTAACAAAGATTTATTCACTCAAATGTCTACTCCTGGTATTAAATTCTAAACACCATTTTATTTAATAGTCAGACGTAATAACTTAGGCTAACAAAATAACACCTCCAAAACTTTATATTTTTTCTAGAGGACCCATCGTCCTCCTAAACGATTTAATCCTCAATATATTTATATTATTAATACCGGTTTAATGCAAGCGATACAATTCAATGTTAAAATCCTTTAATCAACCAGAAATAATTATAAAATCTGCTAAAAGATCCACGCCAATATTTCCTAAATACTTTAGGGGAAATTTCAAAACTACAAGTTATCAATTGTTTCTCAAAAATGTGTTTTTGTGAAATTTGTAAACAAATAGCTTCCAAATAGGCGTTTGTATAGAAATGTATTTAAAATTGGATTTTGAAAAATTAAACCTGCAGCCGTAAGTTCACCGACAAAGATATTAAACTTGTCTCGACTGATTCTTTGAAATTAGAGAGATGAAAATAGAGTACCAGTCGAATAAAATTAAAAAACAATTATAAATATTTGTTTCACTATCTTCGATGCAACTGCTCGTACATTTCCTTCTAAAATTACTTTTATTCGGTGACCTGGTGGTATAGGGTAAGGTGTCAGACTTCTATGCTGGCGGCCGGAGTTCAATCCTCGGTCCCGGCACAGATTTATCTGATGTCAAAACCCTTCCTACACCTCTGACAAGACATCTTGTGAATGTGTGGAATGCCAGGCCGCCACCATGGTTCGGATTCCACGTTAAACTGTAGGTCCTTCATTTCATCTCACAATCACCCTAACATTACACATTAGCGTAAGGGCCTATAACCCGAACGGGTAGTAAGACGCGATGCTAATAATAATAATAATAATAATAATAATAATAATAATAATAATAATAATAATATATTATATTATTATTATTATATATTATTATTATTATACTTTTATTCATTTCTAACTCACTAATCTGTATATGTTTATAGCTTGAACAAGTATAAAAATTGTGTGAGAGGTCAAACAAGAGAGTTAATTATCTCAGGTTGTGTATAATATAAAATTTACTACAAGTACTTTTCAAGATGAAATATCTCAAAGTTTACAATAAATACATTTTAATTTATAATTTATGGGAAGGAATATTATTGTTAATTAAATTATATGTGGGTGTACAGCGTTTTAATAACCAGTCTGATAAATTGCTTACTATATCACCAATGGGATACATTATCAGGAAGATGAACTTTACTAGAATTAAACCTACATTTGCGTGGATGTAGAGTACAAAAATAATTTAATAAAACTTGGCCTAACTATACTTGGCTTGATTCAAACAATAACCTATTTGTTATTAGTTAAAAAATGGGTGTGTGTACTTATGTACGCGCGTAATAAGTTATACTTCTTTGGCATAATTAAAAATAAAAAATAATTTAATAATATTTAGTATTAATTATGTTAAATAATAATATTTTAATTTATATCAATAAATAATACATACGGATAGTTAACCTCAATTATATTGGAGCACTTGAAAAAGTCTATAAGCACAATTTTTTTCACTAATATTTACGAATAGTAAATAATATTAATCAAAATATTCAATTTAAATCACTACTGGGCCTGGATTCACCAAAGGGAGCAAATAGTTGCGCCAGCGTAAGTTTGAAATATGTTCCAAATCCCTATTCACTAGAAGGAGCAGGCGCAATTTGAGAGCATAGTTGCGCCTTTTATTTGCCACCACTCAAGAGTAGGCGCAACTATTAAATCATGATTCTCACTTCAATAAATTTAAATGGGGCATATTATTGTATTGGCTTAAAATACAATTAGTTACATAACTGTACTCCATTAATAATGAATTAATTAAAATAACAAAACGTATGTCAAGCACAAAATTTGGTTTCAATTTAGACAGTGGTAACAAAACAACTACGTACCTTTTATTGTTGGATTTTTACATTCAAACAACGCAATGGCATTTCTTGCAGTATTACAAAACAAGACTACGAACTGTGTAATCTTCGTCTAGATCCAAAGAGGTTTGTATTCCTCCAAGTCCAAAGACATCTCGTCACTAAATATGGCAGTTAGTATAACTTTAAAATAAGTTTTAAAGTTTCTATAAACATTAATGTTTTATTAATGGAACTTAAACTTTAAACTAATAATATAAATAAATACAATTTTTTTTAAAATTTATATCAATAATAATACATACGGATAGTTAACCTCAATTATATTGTAGCACTTGAAAAAGTCTATAATCACAATTTTTTTTCACTAATATTTACGAATAGTAAATAATATTAATCAAAATATTCAATTTAAATCACTACTGAATATAATTTATTAGCACATATATAATTCGCACTTGTATGAAACTAAAACACGTGTTGTGAATGTAGAAACTAGAAACATTTGGATAAATATTATATATATGAAAACAGTGATCAGAGGCGACGAGCGTACCAACATGCGCTACTAACAAGAGGTTCTATTTCTATTTTGTTGGTAGATTTTTTTTTTCGAGACTTAATGAGCGGTTTAACTTCAACCTGTTACTTTTGTGTTACAGTGATGCGCGCGCATCTTAAAATTCACTCTCATCATTTTTTCATAAGCGCCTAAAGAAGTATAACTTCAAAAAATAGAATACAATAAAAGAATACGACTTTGTCGCTGTAGCCACCAATCCAATTATCAAGCTAATTCCATTTTACATCGAGACATTCTTCTTTTTCTCGGAAAGTTCTAACTTTTCTTTGTTTCTTACTTCCTTTCTTAACTTATGTTTGTCTCCCACCTCCATTTTTTCTCCCTCACTATGTTTATCTTCCTCGTAGTTTCTTTGTTCCGACTCTATTAGTGCGACTCGCAATGAATTCTAAGAGGATCGAGAAGAAACGAACACCTAACTTTCGCTGATGTCCTTTTCCACCTGCTGACTTTGAGATCGCAATGCTGCAGATGTCAGGAGAGAGACAGTCCTTCCTTTGTACGGACTACACATGGAATTTACTTTTAAAAGTTCTAACTCTCGGTGTAGAATGCACTGTACCATTTAAACTAAAGGCCCTACTTTCTTAAAATTAACCCATAACAATGCATACAGTATTCCACTAAATCTACAAGCACACTGTGACTAAATCTCAAGTTTAGCTGGATTTCACATATTTTTTTTAAAAAAGGCTATAAAACAAAAGTTGGTCTGTATTCTTTTCTGTGTGCTGCTCAAGATCTATGGAGCCGCTTAAAGCTAGTCACCAGTTACGGACCTAACGCACCGGATCACGCCGGCGAAAATATGTTTTCGTTGTATTTTTATTTTTGACGTATGGTCTTATTTGACTGGGAGGGACATGACATCCAGTTCGGTCACCTGTCTATCAACTATTATATTCACTGGTGGCACAGAGCTTTGGAAGTTATAAACAATGAGATGATGTTATGAATGTGAATATGAAGGTGTGGGTAAATGGAAGTCTTAAACTGATATCATCAACTTCTGGTGACTGTTGGGATAATTCTTCTTTAGAAAAATATACCCAGGGTACCAGCCGGGGAATTGAGCCTGGGACCCCTAGGTTTAGAGCCAGGTGTACACCATGAGGCTACACTTCTTATGAAATCAAATACTGCAACGTCCACTTCAATACAGCACACCACGAAGCGCGGAAGCGTCTTGTGGAATTCTCATGTCAGAAATCTTGAGGTTTCTAGAGAAAAAAAAAATTATCCCGCCACAATGCGCCACGCCTCGCCATGTCTTTGTGTGCAGGAGGATACGGAAGAAAGCACGAGAGGAATGCGATGTCATGTCATTCCAACAACATTCGGGTGCATTGGCTTAGTGTTGGGGGTTCACAGGTAAGCTCGTTGACAAAAAATCTGTCGTCACTAATGGACAAAGTGGTTTCCTGAAAAGTGATAAACCGGCAGAAACCACTTGGACCAAATTGCAAGCTGATTGAGTTATGTTTGACTGATAGTTGTGGCAGGTACTGGTTGGATGCCACCAATAAGATACTTTCAAAATACATAATGGGTTGAAACAAGGAGATGCACATTCCTCATTAATTTCTAACCTAGTCTTTGAGTATGCTGTTATGCAAGAGAGTAGGAAGGGGCTGAAATTAAACGGTTAAATACAGATATTAGGATACGTTGATGATGTATCTCATTTAGATAACAGTTAGGAAGGTGTTGCATGAAATTAAGAATTTTTATAAAAGGCTTGTAAGAAAATAGGTTTAGAAATGAACGCTGGAAAGGTTACATATATGATCACACAGAGAACATAGATTGAGAGTGACAATTATTTAGGATTCAAACATCATACCATTTGACCGGGTTAATGAGTTCCAATATTTAGGAACAATTTTAACTAGCAAAAACAATATGTGATTGAAAATTTGGAAAATAATACAGACGAGAAATACTTTATCAACATGTCATTGTCATCTCGCCTGCTGTCCTGGATTGTAAAACTCAGAATATACAAAATAATTATATTCTGGTTGTTCTCTATGCGTGTGAAACATAGTATATTACTTTACATGACGAAAACTTATTTAGGGTGTTCATCAGTCATAAAGTTTGAAATATTTGCTAAAATTTGTAATTAAAATAATCCTACGAGTTAAATTTGATCAACAGTTATTGGGTGGTGATAAAATGCTAGAGAAGGACCTTGAAAACAACATCAATTTTCCCCTACCATTAGATTTTACATATTCACTTTGCATATGTGGGTCACAATATCCGATTATTTGCATATTTTCGTAAGTTGTTGCAGGATTGTACAATTTTTAACTGTATAATACTAATGGAAATTAAAGCGTCAAAATAGAATAAAATTATTATTAAAATTGAAAAATAAAATAAAATATATTTATTTCCACCTATTAGCACATGTTTGCTTCACAAGTCGTGTGACAGCAGTAAGGAAAGGAAGAAGTCTTGCATATTAGATCATATCACTGTTTATTCGGTGAAAGTTTTGTGGTTGTTTTGTTTAACTGCAGCCATAGCAGTCCCAATAGATATTCAAAATCACATTGAGAGCAGTAACCAAGAGATGGGAGAGTTTTGGTTTCCTACTCGTTGTGATGTTTTAAGATATTATAATTTAGTTTGGGAAGCAGAAAAACTAATAATAATAATAATAATATCTTTTTAGTAGTTTCGAGTATAGTTCTAGTTAAAGTAGCATATGTTAGGAACAGAGTTTCAATTACCACAATATATCGAGAAACTATGAGAGATTTGCTGTAAAAAGAGATTGATTTACTACATTATCTTAATGAGTCTTATAAGAGTGACCAAAATAAGGATATTTATAAGAAGAAATTATCTGATTACTTGAGTAGAACAAATACATTTTTCGAAGTGGCTGCCTGCAAGTGTGAAGATTTTAAATTTTGTAAGTGTGACTTAAACAAAAAATGTTCGGTTACTAGAACGCGATTTTTTTTATCAATGGTAGGTTCGGGAAATGTTTATTGGTCAGTTTGACAGTAAAGTAACGTCACAGATTAGAAAAATGAAGCAAGAAAAATTAATGAAGAAGTGGGATAACGTAAGAAACGTTGTTAAGGATTATAAAGTAGCTTTGTTGATGAAGTTGAGGACTCAAAAGACGATAATTGTGACAAATATGGTTCAAATGAAGTTAAAATTGTTTCAGAGGACCCAGGACCAAGGCATATCTCTGTAATTCTTTCTACCTCCTAGATTGGACTTAATATCCTCTCATTTCCTAGAGTGTGTGATAAATATGGGGTCCCATATCGTATTGCAGCTGCTTTGGCCTCTACTCTTTTACACAAAGCTGAGTCTAGTAATTATTCTAAAAGTATTATTACAACAAATGACGAGATAGTAATAGAAGTAATGTTAGGCGTGAAACGTCCAAAGTTTGACATAAAGTTGTAAAAATAAAACATAGTGATATTGATGGTTTCAATGTGCAGGCTCTCTATATTGATGGCCGAATTGATGAAACACTGTATATTGAATATACCAAAGATAGTAAAATGCACAAAAAGACAATTAAAGAAGACGACATTTCACTCATGCAAGAGCTAAAATAAAGATTTTTCAACTACACAACTCCTTAGTCTGAAAATGCTCTGGATATTGGAAATGCAATAGTAGAATAAACGTCTGAAAAATATTACCCCATTATAATTAGTTTGCAATGGTTGCGAGGGATTCACCACAATCAGTGGCAAATATAATGGCGTTATACGCGCTTTGGAAGAAAAACTTGGAAGACCCTCGCAATGGGTTATTTTTCAGTTGCACACAAATGAGCTCCTATTAATGCATCTATTTGAAAAACTGGATGGAGCAAGAACTGGACCAAGTGAATTGGTCGGGCCTATTGGCAAAAGTTTGACGACGCGTCATACTTTGAAGTCTGTAAAATTTGAGCCTATTTAATTCGTTATATATATCATCCCTGAAAATAAATAAGGTTTAAGTGCAGACCAACAATATATTTATGTTATTTGTGAGGTAGTTTCAAATGGCAATTGGCCAAGTGATTCGGAAAATAAAAGCTCAGGAAATATCTATCACACTAGATGGGTGAAAACAACGAATATAATCTTGCGATTGTACATAGCTACTGAAAAACCATTAGACACATTAAGAAAGTTAGAAACTTTTGTTGTTATAGTTTACGCTCCTTGTGGGTTCACCATCAAATGCAACAGCAAAATAAAAATTTCACTCCAAACCTGTGGAAAGCATTTTAATGTTCTTCATACTTGAGCAATGATGATAAAAAAAAAGTACACAAATGCCTCCAGGATAATGGATACTTTGCTCACGCAGAGAATGTACTCATTGCAATGGTTGCAGATAACTGATAGAACATCAAACAACTTTATATAAGACGGATTATTTTAGCCAGGAAAAGCGAAAATGTAAGTGAGGGAATAAGAAGATTTGAAATTCCTGTCATAAGCCTTGCTGAATCTAACTACATAGATTTGATTTCTTGGCAATATCTGAATGTAACTGAACCACCCCTGACTATACACTTATCCAATAACGACTTACAAAGGTTATTAAGAATGGAAGTGTTAAGATAGCCTCTGAGTCTGTAATTATTGGATTACCAACTCATACTCAAGCCGTTCAAAGGGTGGTGAAAGAAGTGACCACATCTTCAAAACTCATTTGTGACCATGCCAAAAGAGAAAGTCTTAAAAGAATGTTAGACCAGAGTGTACGTTCAGATTTTGATACTAAAAATCAGTTTTAATCTTAAAAAGTACGTGCGCTCGTGGTTGGGTGGTTGGTTAGGTTGGGGAAGGGAGGGGGAACTCGACATGCAACCACCTCCCCGTAGTGAGTCCTGGGTAGTTCAATACGAACTAACAAATATTTTCATACTAATGGTAACTACGCCTAAATTTGAGACTTGGCACACGCTTGACAAGTCGATAGCCTTTATGTCCAGAAAAGGAACAGGTAGGCCTATAATTGCAATTAGAAAATACCTAGTAAAGTCAAAGTAATTACAACAATTGAGGAAAAGTACTATATTTTGACAAATTTTGCGCACACTCGAGATGTACAATAAACAGCAAGGAAAATATATGCTTGCTTGGTTTGTGGTATATTTCTAATATATTATTACTACCTGAAAACAGTTTAGTCATTTTAGGTCATGGCAAATTTTTTTTAACAAAACTAAATATTATGAAAATATGAGAAAACTCTCATATTTTTACCCAAATGTGAAAATTTAAGTTATAAAAACTAACGGTAGGTAAATATTGATGTTGTTTTAATGAACTTTCTCTAGCATTTTATCACCACTAAAAACTGGTTATCAAATTTTGCTCGTAGGTTTTAAAAAAAAAAAATTTAAGGAAATATTTGAAACATTGGGCCTGATCCGCAGACTGAAAATGACGTTTAAAAAATCGTAGAAGTTTTGGTGGGCTTAATCCACAACTATTGATTGATTCCCGTTTCCGCTAACGCAATTTTGGTTTTTATCGTTCCCCCTTGCCTGCATTCATCACAAGATATTGTTGGATAATCAAGTATCGTAGATTACGGTGGGCAGGACATGCAACGTGAATGCAAGAATCTAGTACAGTGTTCAGGCTACTAACTCACAAACCCAATGGAAAGATACCACTGGGAAGACCTAGTCTCAGTTGGGGGGATAACATTAGAATTAACCTGAATATATAAGAGGTAATGAGGTGGACTGGATAGAACTATCTGAAGATAGGGATATATTGTGATTAGGTGGATTGGATGGAACTAGCTAAAGATAGAGTTAGGTGGTGCATTTGGTTAGGTGTGGCTATACTACTTATAGATAATCTGGGTATAGGTGATACAAATTTCGTTGATACAGACAAGAAGGTAGTTAATTAATAAAAAGTGAAAATAATAGTGGTCTGAGAATGAACCCCTGTGGTGCACCTATTTCTACAGGGCTACATGTAAAGGCAGTGTCATGAATGATCACCCTCTGCTTACTAGACAACATATAGGATCCCATCCAACGAATGCATCTTGGAAATAAATGAATGTATTAGGTGAAAAAATATGCCTTGTTGAGTACTAAAAAATAAATTCACGACTGTCCCAATCATATGAAATATTTATTATTAATACCAGATTTAGTGGTCGCGTGGTTTAAGGCCTGACTATCGCTGTACACTGGACTGCCTAGGACGGGGATAACGAGGTTCGAAGCTCGCTATGGTTTACTGAGGGTAAGTTTTCCTAAAAGGTTTCCCACCCGTCTTCCACGAAAATGCTGGCACACTCCCTATAAAATTAATATAACCTTCCTCATCCCTAATACCACTAGCGTAATTAGTACAAATGTATATAGCCCTAACGGGTAATGAGACGCTGGTGCTAGAAATAAACTAAGAGAAACGTTGATCAAAGCTGACCAAGTGCTGTGACACAGATGAATGCCTGATTTGTACTTCAATAAGAAACCATGTTCATTGATGATCTTTTGAATCTGACGATCAACCAAGAGCTTCATACCTTTCGATCAGAAGGGAAAAATACTTTATGGTCAATAGCTACCAACAATGTTAGGTTATGACTTTTAGGATTATGGTATTATTATTATCTCAGCCCACTTCCAAATGGTTATGAAGTGATTACTAATTAAATAAGAGTTAAGAATATAAGTTAAAATAGCAAGGAAGCCACGTATTATTTTTCTTTTTAACGTAATATAAATCTTATCATAAACCTGGAATTTCGATTATATACGCATGAGAGACTTGTATAAATGGATAGGAGAAATTATATTTACTCTCTTTGAGTAATAGTTGTAATAGTTTGCTTCTTTGAAAAGCTGTATATTGGATTCATGTTCTTAGAGTGTTTTAAAATCATTAGTGGAGTATCCGTTGAAGAGTAATTATTTTGTTTATTGTTTACTTATATTTCACATAACTTTTTCTAGAGTAAATTGGTGATAATCAACAGATATAAATGTTTCATGAATACTTAATTTTAGCATTTCATATAGCCTCAACAAGAATTGAAACCCCATAAAAAACATGTCAAGATCCTAGAGGGGATGTGATTCTAGGTTAGATAACAATGATCTAAAGATGCTCTCATTCATTCTCTACCAGCACCAGCAACACTGTAAATAGTGAAGAGTAAAAATTAGGTTTTACCTGTCAAACGAAATGGTAGTTAGTGTTAAGGGAAAACTACCTTAACGGACACCTCTGAATAGCGGATTCTTTTATATAACGGATAGTTTAAATCTCCCCAG
The DNA here is from genome assembly GCA_039000515.1 of Timema cristinae. Taxonomy (NCBI): domain Eukaryota; kingdom Metazoa; phylum Arthropoda; class Insecta; order Phasmatodea; family Timematidae; genus Timema; species Timema cristinae. The sequence continues at coordinate 22,118,648 of JBCFYV010000012.1, read as the reverse complement.
ATAAGCAACATTTGTTCTTATGGTGAAACAACTTCCCAATAAAGGAATTTCTCAATAATGAACGTGAACACTTATAGAGACGCATATTTTTGCATAAGGATTTCTTACAGTGAACAACAATTGAAAACACAAGTCCATGCACAATATGTTACTGTAGGAATGCCAGGAATATTATTGTCCAATACGAAGTGTGGCCAGATCTGCTTCCTCCCTCAAGTGAAAGGTTATAAAATAGCCTACGTAGTATCACTACAGTACTTCAAGGTCATATCTCCCACTCCTTCTGAACTTCAGAGGGTTGTTCAACAATTTAGTATGTGCTCGTACACACATAATATAGGCCTACATTACTGAACGCCTATTCTTCACCTTAATTCATTTTATTTGCACACTACTCGCTTCTATTATCTTATTCTGAACTTGCCGTGTACATTTTTATTTTGTACTACCCACTATAAAATTTATTATCTTAATACTGCTATCAATAGAGTCATATAATTCTTGTTATGTGTATTAATAGTAAAAAAAGTTTTTATTGTTACGTGACGAATTATTTTAAAACTGGCTTTAACGATCTTGCTTGAAATATGAATCTAAGGAGTGTTTGATATGAACATGACAACTTGTTTTGGGGGCAAAATTGTTTTGAATAGTTTACTGATTACTTTGATTTAAATGGTAATATTGTAAAAAAAATGGCTTATCGATTTGGTTCAAAATTTGTGTTGGAGACTATTCTACATATTAATATATAAATAATATATCTTTATTTATTTAAAATAAAATAATTTAAGGGTAGTTTACTCAAAATAAATTACAAAAAGTTCTAATGTTTTGAAACTGGCCTGGTAGATTGAATTCAAAATGGGAATATAAGAATTGTTTTTCATAATAATTAAGAATACGTTTTTATTTTCTTAAATAAATAATTTTGAGTAGTAAATAATATATATTTTAATTTGAATTTAGTTAAATAGATTTAAACTATTTGGTTAAAAATATTTATAATGATTTATAAGTGTGATTAACAGGATGATGTGTTTGTTTTTATATAAAAAAAGTTTATTTAACGATAGTTTGCTAAACACTTGTTCAAAAAAAAAAAATCAAAGCTTTGATACACAATATGAGAAAGTGTATGTGATTGTGCATACTATTTATTTAAAATCCAATTAGTACACAAATTTAAAAGCTGAGATATCTATATATAAATAATATCAAATTAAATAACTAACTCACGTTTAGACTATATTTAAAATCGTACATTGTCACAACCTCTCGGAGAGAGGAAGTATTGAAATCGTCATTAAATATAGTTAGCGATGGATGGTGGCGTTTCATGACTACCTGGAAATGAAGAACTGGTTTCGTGGTGACATCTGTCAGTCTATCAATTTGACTGTCAATCAGTATGTCTATCTGGAAGTTTGTATCTCAGCCTAGAGCTGAAGAAACCACTGCATTGATTGGGATAGAACTTGGTATCTAGGTCTTCATTCTTCATAGGATTCCAAGAGGAATTATTCAATTATATATCTAAACCTAAAGTTAAAGTTAGTTTAGTTAGGGTGAAAAGAGAAAAAAACGATTTTATCGGTATCAACTGAAACAATTTTGATTAAAATTTGTATTTGGACACTGTTCGACATTACAAAAGAAAATAGTGAATTTCCTTTTTCCTTAGACTTAAACATACAAAAGCGGTTACCTGCAATTTTGATATAAATCCGCAGCTTTTTGATAAATGAAAGGCTTTATCATCTCTAAGTTGATGAATTATTAAAAATACAAAAAATACTTTATTTTAAATATATGATTATAAAACCTATAGCTCTCAAAATGTAAGGTTTTCTTTTTTTAAATGGTGGTACAAAATTTTGAAAGTTAATTATGTTCTTTGATGAACAACAATGTTCCTTTTATCAATATTTTTCTGTAACAGTATATATTATTTAAATTATGCTCTTTGGTATCATGTGGTGCTCTTTTATCCATTAAGTTTCTGCAACAATGTATATTAATTTGTTTACCGTGTCTTAATGAGTTTTAATTAACTGTTTCAATTATGAACTAAAGCAGCTAGATGGTCTGTGTGGTGCACAGTACCATTTATTTTCTGTTTTAACAAACAAATATAAAGTAAAAGCAACAAAACATTAAACCAATGTTAAGTGAAGTCCTCCCTTAATTGTTTTCGACATACGCAACTGACACGCACTATATTCTCGCCTGTTCCACGCGTGTCGTATGTGTCCAAATACCACGTTAAAAAATTGAGGGAAAAGAGGGTAGAGTGAAAGTCAAACAAATTTATGGTTCGTGGAAGCTTTTTAGCTCAATAGTGTGGGGGTTTGGCTTCCTGGTCACAATTCATCCTTTCCTCTCCATTCCCTTCCAGTTACCCCCCCCCTTAAACCCCTCAGTCCAACGGTTCTATTACCCCTCCATTTAAAAGCAATCGATATTTTTTTTTGACAACATTTTGGACGTGTCATATCAACGAACCATCACTAGTTGAAATTTCGTGTCGCTAGGACTGAAACAACCGATAACTGAGACCCACAGGAAAGGCCGTAAATGGCTAAAGGTTTAAAGCTAAACGTTTTATTCTTCCATGTTTGGTTTCCATTATCTCCCTTCTTGCCACCCCCATCAAACCCTTATCCCTCAGTCTCTCATTTAAACCTACAAATATTAACGATTTTTCAATATTCAATATTTATTCCTTTTTCAAAATAAAGATGTAAAACGTTCAACCTTAGATTAAGAGGAAAAGTGAGATACAACCAAAGGCCAGTTTCATAAAACTATAACTCTACAATTTACAAGTTACCAGTGAATGTTTTACAATTGTAAATATATAGGATTTTATATAAAAAAATTGACTTGTAAATTTTAATGAAAATGTTTTATTTACAAGCGAAATATTAATATATAAGATATAGTCCACATTGTTACGTTAACCTAAAGTTAACAAACTCTTTTAAAATTATTTTGTGACACTTTTTGAAAATTATTTAATATCAGTTATTAAAAAAAAAATGGACACACATATATTTGCTAAGAGCTTCCGAAAGTCTAGTTAAGAAATAAAATAAAATTATAGAATGAAGTAGTTTTTAGTCATTTTTCTTTTTTTGAGGATCAGCATTACTGTAGGTTACTATGTAATTCTATTTTTACTGAAATAAAGCAGTTGATTTATTTTATACAGTAATAATGACATATATATTGAAAGACTTTCTCAGTTATCATTCGAGACTGTTTATATGTGGTTGTCTCCTAACTTCAGTAATAATCTTGTCTCCTAACATCAATAATTTATCTTGTATCCTAACCTCAATAATCACATGTCCACACCCCCGTCATACGTCAATAATCATAATACGTTTATTAAAATGTGCACATAAGTTATTTGTTCATTAAAATAGTATCATGAACCAATTTTGTACAAATAACCTAATAAAATTGTGTTCGTGACGTATTTTACCGATTGATTGAGACTTGTAGAAAATACTCTTTGATTTACACGTGCTTTTAATCTAAAAGTAGCTCCATGAAACAAAATTATAGCCTTAATTGTAAAGACAGATGTAAAAATTGAAATTGAATTTGTAGCTATAAGTGGTTACTTTTAGATTTATAAAACATAATTTTTTTATTTCTTACACTTCTTACGAGTGAATTCTCTTTCAAATTGTAGACATTTAGATGTATGAAACAGGCCCCATTTTGTAGCTATGTAACACCACTGTTTCCTAGCTCTGTGACATCATTGGATCATAACTCTGTGACATCCCTGGATCATAACTCTGTGTAATCACTGGTTTCTACCTCTGTGAAACCACTGACTCGTAGCTCTATGACATCACCAGTTCATTACTTTGTGACACCATCGCTTTTTTAGCTATGTGACACCATCACATTAAAGTTCCATGACACCATCACATTAAAGCTCTGTGACACCACTGGCTATTAGATCTGTGACATCATTGCTTCTCATCTTTGTAACATATCTGGTTCTTAATATTCCATGTTAAATAGTTTATTTATTCACGTGCCACCTAATTGGTACTTTTAGACTATTTTAGTTTAGATCAGCACCTTACATGGTGAGCGTACGTGGCACCTCCACACATATTAGATGTCAAAGATATTACATCCTTCCTGATTGCAAGGCTCCTCTAACCATTAGGGGCTGTGTCCTTCGAGCGCAGCCATGCACACTATTATGCACCAAGGCCGATTTAGGGACCAATAATTTCATGCCTGCCATCGATCCCTGTCATCAACGGATATCCGGGAAAATCCCCCCCCCTCCCCGCCACATTTTCCGGATTTAGATCGGTGGGAGGAGTTTTATTCTACTTTCATGTGTGCTGAACTTGCCCTCAGGGCTTTGACATAGGTTGCGCGACTGGGAGTCAAAACTTTATCATATAAATCATCCTGTAGGCTTTGATCTATGTCATCCCATTTTTGCCTTCGGAGGAGTTCAGGTGACTAGTCTTAGTGCTACGTACTACTCACTTGTGGCGCCTTTGACACTAGCAACGATCGATGCAGTGGACATACGGTCACCCTTAGTCCAAAAATTTGTCAACGATGACCGCGGTATGTGTTCTCTGACTATCCTTAAATATAAAACCTTGCCCTACCACAACATTCCTAGATATTACACTATTCAATAAGAACATAATTAAGTGAAGGAACACTTAAATTGTCCAAATAAAAAGGAAGATATAAATATAACAAGTCATTTTAAGCTATTATGTATTTAAAATAAAGTTCAAATAGACAATGTAAGTGTATGACCAAGCCCTGATATTATTTTCGTGAATACACCAGAGCAGAGAACTAGAAGTTTTCCTCCATTGACTGGGACGATTGAAGTTACAACCTTCAAAATCCTATATTTTAATTATTTTAGTCAAGAAATATAATTCTTTATAACAATAATTAAGCTTTAAGAATATCCAAATCGGTGGTCTCAGTGGAGTAGATTAGAGGGTGTCAATGGATACTATGTAATGAATAGTAGCTAGGGACTGTCGCTGATAATGTTTTAAATGAATTGTTATTTATAAAATAATAAATATATTTTAATGTGCCAGTAATCTATACAATATTCAATAACAACAAGTATTTCCATGGAAATATTTTATGATTGGATCTAAACCCACGGTGGGCTCCTTGAAACTAAGAGAAGGCCTAAAAGTCCTTTTAAAATCAATAAATTGGCTCATGTTTGGGTATACATGCGAAGTAACTAGACAATTTCAAGTTTTTATCAAGTAAATAACCAATATTTTCTTTGTCGTAATGCTCATAGGATTGTAATGTTCAGCTGGACTCAAGTGAACCACGTGTCAAATAACAACAATTATTTAGATTGTACCATCCTCAAACTAGCAAGGGTGCATTGTTCGTGCAAAATGATTAGTTTGTATTTCTATAATGAGCATTGCGCGATCTCTACCGCATGCAGAGGGCTGATATTTTAAAATAATCCGTTTGCACAAACATGTGCAGTGTACAACTTGACGCTAAAATTTTGAATCTTCAACTACATTTTTTTGAATTAATTAAAAACTGTATCGGGAGAAATAATATGTAGATTTTTTTCTCTCAGTTTAAGGCAAAGAAAAGTGTTGCCAGCGGTATTTCCACTAGTTGATCTATATAAGTTAATAAAATACACATAAAATTATTCAATGCTATAGTTAATTCAAAACATATATACTGTACACTGAAAGCATCTAAAACATAATAGCTCTCCAGAACGTTTAAAGACAATAGTTAGGAGTTCATAGGTTACAACTAGTTTTTATGTCCACTAAGCACAACAAAGCAAAGTGTCCATGTTTCTTTACTCGTGGTCACCTATCTAAGTAAAATGGTACGTTTTTCACATGACGAGCTACGTTGTACCACCTGATAAGACCCTGTCAGGTACTTACTTATATATCAGACAACTACATAGAGATCTCATAATCTAGAGTAGATTACACCGTATAGCACAAAAGGTGTAGACCACCATAACGTGCTCCCAAAGCCTCCACCACATCGTAAGACACGCCAATTATATATCACTGTGCTTAACCCTCGTACAGTAGACTAAACCACGGGACACATAAATTATATTATGTCACTGTATATCTGGCCATGTTACAGTAGGCTAAACTGTGGGACACATAAATTATATTATGTCACTGTATATCTGGCCATGTTACAGTAGACTAAACCACGGGATACATAAATTATATTATGTCACTGTATAGCTGGTCATGTTTCAGTAAACTAAATCGCGGGACACATAAATTATATTATGTCACTGTATAGCTGGCCATGTTACAGTAAACTAAATCGCGGGACACATAAATTATATTATGTCACTGTATAGCTGGCCATGTTACAGTAAACTAAATCGCGGGACACATAAATTATATTATGTCACTGTATAGCTGGCCATGTTACAGTACACTATACTGCGGGACACATGAATTATATTATGTAACTGTATATCTGGCCATGTTACAGTAGACTAAACCATGGGACACATGAATTATATTATGTCATTGTATATCTGGCCATGTTACAGTAGACTAAACCACGGGACACATAAATTATATTATGTCACTGTATATCTGGTCATGTTACAGTACACTATACTGCGGGACACATAAATTATATTATGTTACTGTATATCTGGCCATGTTACAGTAGGCTAAACTGTGGGTACACATAAATTATATTATGTCACTGTATATCTGGTCATGTTACAGTAAACTAAATCGCGGGACACATAAATTATATTATGTCACTGTATATCTGGCCATGTTACAGTACACTATACTGCGGGACACATAAATTATATTATGTAACTGTATATCTGGCCATGTTACAGTAGGCTAAACTGTGGGTACACATAAATTATATTATGTCACTGTATATCTGGTCATGTTACAGTAAACTAAATCGCGGGACACATAAATTATATTATGTCACTGTATATCTGGCCATGTTACAGTAGACTAAACCACGGGATACATAAATTATATTATGTCACTGTATATCTGGCCATGTTACAGTAGGCTAAACTGTGGGTACACATAAATTATATTATGTCACTGTATATCTGGTCATGTTACAGTAAACTAAATCGCGGGACACATAAATTATATTATGTCACTGTATATCTGGCCATGTTACAGTAGGCTAAACTGTGGGACACATAAATTATATTATGTCACTGTATATCTGGCCATGTTACAGTAGACTAAACCACGGGACACATAAATTATATTATGTCACTGTATATCTGGCCATGTTACAGTAGGCTAAACTGTGGGACACATAAATTATATTATGTCACTGTGTATCTGGCCATGTTACAGTATACTAAACCGTGGGACATATGAATTATATTATGTCACTGTATATATCGACAGTTTCACCCAATAGATCCTTTGAACTGTACTCAGAGAGAGCGCTCTATGTTTCTCAAACGCTCCAATATCCGAATGTATATAGATTTCTTAGTTCTTTTAATTTATTTTCTTGATAATTCCCACTCCAGCTATCTTTCCCATTGTGGCCCACCAAAGGACTAATCGTGTAATCGACTTGAGGTTAGTTGAAGACGGGTGCATGTTAATAAACGTGTCGACTCATGGCCAGCCTTGATAGAGAAAGAAAAAAATAGAACCTAATACCAATAATACTTAGAATATTATTTTGTATAGATTTGAAACACTAATATTGTAACATTATTTTGTACTGTACATAGATTTTGTGTACATATGTACATGGGCGTTACAACAAGATCATACAATAGTTTTAGTGGTGGAATCTTACTTTTTTAATCAAGCTATAAAATATGTATTCATGATATATTACTAGGTGTTGTATCTATTTGGAAAGATCTATGAAAATCTTACAAGTTCACTTTTACTTTCTCGCTTCCTTACAGGTAGAGTAATTAATATGATCGTCAAATTATCAGGATCGAGATATTGAGAAATTTCGACTTTTCATTAACCCCCGAAATATTGATTTTCGAATTTTTGCCCGTCTCTCTCTTTCCATCTGTCTGTCCGTTTTTTATTTGTCTATCTGTACTTAAGAGTAGAACCTAAAATATTTTACCAATTGGCTAAAACTTGGTATATAGAGATTCAATAGGGTTGCCCTGAGATCTTTTTTAATTGGCTAATCAAACCTAAAATTAAGGGTAGTTTACTGAAGGGCGAAAAAACTTGGTTTTATCAAAATCGGCTGTAACGATTTTGATTAAATTTAATTTCTAAACATCCATCAATATTAGAAACAAAATTGTTACTATCAATTTTTCGTCAAAATGACTTTAAGTGTTCCAGTCTGATGCGTAAATTCTAATTTTTTATCACTTCTCTTTAACTCTTTATGATATGAAATTACTTATCATAAAACTATATAGCCCGATTAATAATACAAATCTTTTAATTGAAACATATTTTTATAAAACCATAGGAAATTAGACCCAATATCGATCTTTTTTATTGGTACATATAACTTATATAAATGAGAATATTAAATCATTAAAAATAAAATTATTACATAATATTGAACTAGGAGTTAAAAATGTTTTACATAAATATAGCGCAATTTATGTTTGGATTTTCTAGTATATTCTATAAAGTTTCACATATATTACGAGTTTTGAGTAAATAGTTCCGTTTTTAAACATTAGATCAAGAAAGTCCGTGCAGAGTTCCATACCATTTATTTCAAACAAATTATCTATACATAGAATACAACTTAAAATCTGTCAGTACATTCGGTTTCAAATATCTTTGTCCATGGGGGTTCCTTATAGGCAAAGCTGACTTGTCCATTGGAATCTTGATGACTTGAACCCTGTGACCTCCACTGTGTGTAATTACAAACCCAAGAATAGTATATAAGTGAACATTTTCAAGTTGACATAGTGAAATAACAAAATGTGACCTCGGTAAAATTATTTAAAATCAATTATATCAATATGAAAGTGTTTGACCTTATAACTATTGGGAAGTTCATTTTAAAGTTAACTAACCAATCAATTTTGAACTTTAAATAAGTATCTAGGGAAATCATTTTAGTTCGTGTTCTATATTGTTTACGTTCTTGCTACAATACACGTAGAGAAAGTATTGTGATCGTCAAATAAATTGAACTCGAGATTTTGATGAATGTCGACGTTTCACGATCCCCCTAATCCGAGAAAGTGGTTTTCGTAATGTTGTCCATCTTTCTGTCGGTCTGTACCTCAGTCTAGAGCCTAAACTATTTTATCGATTTGGCTAAAATTTGGTATCTGGGATTTTCATAGGTTTACCCAGAGGGTTTTTTGAACTGGATATCCAACCCTAAAATAAAGGGTAGTTTCTTTATAGGCAAAAAGTGAAAAAATAAATTTGATCAAAATTAGCTTGAACGATTTTGATTAAATTTCCTTTCTAAACTTTGATCAATATTTTAAATAAAATGGCTACTCTCAATTTTTCGCCAAAATAACATTAAGGGTTTCATGAAAATACATACATTTTAATTTTCATCATATCTCCATAAGTCTTTAAGATATGAAATTACTTATCATTGAAAATATGTAGGTCTATTTATAATACATATCTTCTAATTAAAGTAGTTTTTTTATAAATCCAATAGTTTTCAAACTATACGCAAAAAAAAAAAATATATATATATATATTATTTTACTTTTCTAACACTTAAGGTAAAGTATTGTGACTGTAAAAAAAAACTTAACGGAGATGTTCTATGGATGTCAACGTTTCATGACTACCCAAATCCTAAAAAGTTGTTTTTGCAATGCCATCTGTCTGTGTGTCTGTCTAGCCCTAAAATTAAGCGTAATTAAGCGTAAATAATTGATTTTATCAATATCCGATACAACTATTTTGATTCAATTTCATTTATAAGCATTCATCAATATTACAAACAAAATAGCCTCACTCATCTTTTCATTATAAATACTTTAAGGATTTTGGTTTGATGCGTAGATTCTAATTATGTTTCTTATCTTTGTAGCTCTTTGAGATATGCAATTACTTATCATTGCCAATATTTATATTTATTTATAATAAAAATCTTTTATTTGAAACAAATTTATGGTTTTAAAGTTGTATGCAAATATATCTATATATGTTTGCGAACACCAGAGGTCGACACATACATTGGGTAGGTGAGCTTGTTTTCAATTAAAACGGGAATTAAAATATATATGGTGAGTAAATAGCTTTACATATCATATTGTTGGAGTAATGAAAATACTATATAATTCTGTAGTTATTTTGGAATATTATTGTATTATATAAATTATTTATCCTTAACTTTAATAAATTATAAAGAAAATTTTCATCTCTTACTTATCTTTTATGTTTGATCCCGCCCAGAACAGCTACCGTTGTTATCCCATTTAAGGAGTACCTCTTGCTAATTAATAATTATTCTCTTTTATAACCTAGATAAATATGTGAAGGCATCCGGCTGGCTAGAGATCATAATTACATATGTATTTTTCAACATATATTTATTTTTGTATTTTTAATATGGGTCATTCTGCAATTTTGTTGTTCATTTTTAATTTTGTACGTCCTTCACCTGTCTCTTAAGGATGCAGGACGGGTACAGTATGTATGTATGTTTGTGTGTTTCTGTCTAAGTACTATAACTTTCAAACCAATGGATCTACAAGGTTTTATTCATACAATTATATAAAAATAAAATGTTGTGTCTTTCTTTGTTGATCAATCACACCCAAGTCACTATTTTTTTGGAGACCTAGAAAATTTAAAAAAATCCAGGAATTTAGTATGATTACTTTAATTTTCCAATCATTCTTAAACATTTGACATTTCTACGTGTACAGTACATTGTTGAAGTAGGCTAGATGATCATGACATTTTCAAAACTTATAAAAAAACTTATTAGTGTGGTAAAAGATTTAACTTTGTCAGGTAAAAGAGCTACTTCAAAAATTACGTGAAAAAAAAATAATAATTTGAAAATGTGGAGGAGGAACAAATTTCCTAAACAAATATAATAAAACCCTTTGAGCATGATAGACATTTTAAATACGTATATTAAAATGTATCATATATAGATATATAAATATATACTAATATAATTTTATATAAGTATATATTTATATATAGGAATATAAATATATATAGTTATATACCTATAAATGTTTATGAAAATCTTAAAAAACCACAAGTCCGAACAATTATAATTTCCAAACAAGGGTTATCGGAATGATAATACAATTCTTTTATTGTGGTAGAAAAATGAAGTGTATCAGGATTGTGAGTGGCTACCCCAAATTGATGTATAAGAATTAAGGTTTTTCTTATTTTATCATAGATATTTGTAAAATAGGGGGATAAAGGGGATCGTAAGAATTTCAAAATCTACTACCATAAAACCTTTTAAATGTAGTTTAAAATTGAGATATTTATAATCATTTACAAAAATCACCACATATAACCATAAAATATTGCAAATTATAGATATAAAAATTGTGTAGCTTTGGTATGCTACAGAGTGACAACCACAAGTCAACCACCCAATCTCCTACATTGCAATAGCCATATCACTTCAGGGAAGATACAGTTAACCCCCTAAATATTTTTCATTACTGTTTTCCTAAACTCATAAGGTCATTTTATTCCACCAAGCTAACCAACGTTCGCCGAAAGAAAGACGGTCGTCACCCATCCTTCTGTCATTGCCATAGCGATGATTCAAGCAGTCGGCGAGAATTAAGAACTACGCGTCTGCGTGAGAGATAGTGGAGTGTGTGGTCTGCCAAAATATTACGTTGCTTGACAAGAGGTTCGACCATAACTAGGCGATGGCTGTCGACGCAGATTGGACATTGATGCTATAATTTCAACCTCCTCTTAGCCCTTCATCTAAATCCCCATTCGGACACAAATAATTGTTTTTGCCAGTACTATACTTGAAGCAATGAAGACCAACTCGTCCTGAGAGAGACCGGGAAAATAAACACCCAGCTAGGGAAGAGTTTCTTAGAGAAAATGAAGATCCACGTAATGAATGGTATGTTCATGGTTCGGGCCAGTACAGGCGAGGAGGATGTGGATGTCAGGATAGGGATTGGGATTCCTTATCCTTATTTTAAATTTCATGGACGAGTTAATCCTAGAATTCATTACATTAGTCATAAAGGGTTACTGTATTATTTGTCGACTCAGTAGGAGGTAGCGTTAGGCTGTTTTGTTTCAGTTATTAAATATTTGTGTTAGTAAAAGTTAGCCATCGGGATTAACAAGTTCCTTAAGTGTATCTATTTTCCAGTTATGTATACATTATTTTAAACCGTTGGAATAACTGGGGCCTCAAGCCTATTTATTTTCTAGCTATGTGTGTATTTAAGTTTATCATGCTCATTTATGTATGTTTATTCAAGTCAAAATAAAGCTTTTTCAAATGTGTTGTTTTTGGTCAGTAATTCAATTTGTATGGATCACAGAGAATTTCGAAATCTTGTAGTGCCATTGTATATTAAGTAGGGAGTGGCCACGCGTGCCAAGATTCTATTGTTTCAACTCCATTTTAAATTTGAAGGATTTATAAATACTAATTATGTAAATTAAGTCGCCAGTCAAGATAAAGTACTCACTGACATGTTCCAAGTAAATGCTAGGCTACGGATTGATAGCTTGGATATGGGCCTTCTTTTTTCTGACCACTATTTTTTTTATGGTCGCAAAAATTGATCTTTAGTGTTCGCAAAGTTATATAGATATATTTGCATACAACTTGAAAAGCGTTGGTTTTGTTTCAAATAAATTATTTTTATTATATATGGAGTTAAATATTTGCAATGATAAGTAACTGCATATCTCAAAGAGTTACAAAGATAGGAAAAATAATTAGAATCTACGCATCAAACCAATACCCTTAAAGTATTCATAATGAAAATATGAAGTCTCTGTTACCTTCAAGGTGTACACAGAAGGAAAGCAGGCCGCCCTCTTACTCATTTCTAGCGCCGGTCAGCGCTGAAGTCCATTGCGTGTAGGTGTACAATACACAAAGGAAGCTGATGAAAGTCTAAAAACCTGTCAGTTTTCAATAGCTAGTGCCATCATTAATATGGCCAGCTCATCCATCAACTGACTAAGAGCCTTTATTTTTTTAATAGTGTTCATCCAAAATTTAAAATAAAAAGCGTGTATACACCCAATAAAGCGTAGTAGGAACGATTATGGGGAAAACCATTTATTAATGACCTGAAACAAGAAAAACAAAGAGTTTTTCAACACACTATACCATTTTAGATAGAGAAGGCCTTGAGCAACATCCAACCGAAGTTGTGTTAAATATAAACAAACAGAGGAATAAAGGCAGCCTAAGGAAATAACAGATAATTTAGTTTAAAGAATTTAAAGATAGTTTCACAACATTTATTTAACTAGCGAAGATACGTAGTAAGTGGTAGAATACAAATTTAAAATCACAGTTGAATGGGTTATATAAAATATAAACAACATAATTATGTGCACACTATAAATATATACATGTATGTATCTAAATACATACAGTGTACTATATACGCTCAGTATACATATATAAATAAAGTATTCATACATTATTCATACATAAATATATTATTTACTACACATACGTAATACATTTGACTTCTGGGAAACATACTAAATTAGAATTTCAATATCTACTATTTCTCTTGAAGAACACATATCGGCGTCAACAACTAAAAATTAATGATATGTTCATATGGTAAACTTGTCGATACCTTTTACCAGCGCTGACAACCTCAAAACCATCTTTCATTATGAACGGTCTCATCTATAAACGCAAATTAATTGTTGACGCAGGTCAGCACCGATCAGCACTGGTAATCGGAAAAAACAAAAACTGCGTTTGCTTCTTTGTAAGCACCTTAATGATAGTAAAATTTTGTTTTTCTCTTCAAGAACTTATTTTGGATTAAGTATTTAATGAATCCGGTGTTGTAGATCCTTGGGTCAGTGTGAATTTAATAATAATAATAATAATAATAATAATAATAATAATAATAATAATAATAATAATAATAATACGCACTTACGCTAATGTGTAATGGTAGGGTGATTGTGAGATGAAATGGAGGACCTACAGTTTAACGTGGAATCCAAACCACGGTGGAGGCCTGGCATTCCCCATATTATCAAGATGTCTAGTCAGAGGTGAAGGAAGGGTTTGGTAATCAGATAAATCTGTGCCGGGGTGAATTTAATCTTGAATTTAATCTTGACAGTAAGTGATACCCTTAAGGCACACCTTTTTACACGGTCTTATATGGGTTGTGCTTGTTCCTGAGGGAAAGTACTGTGCTATAATTATTTTGGAGGTGAGTGAGTAAAGCTTGTGCTTTTTTTGTTCATTATTTCTGCCAAAAGCTTTAGCTTTAAAGCCACGAGTTAAACTTTGCTCAGCCAAATTACAAATTAATTGCTTTAACATATTTTAATTCTGCTCTCTGCTTTAGTTTATTGATTTAGTGTAAATTGGTATATTCCTTGTAACTTTATCCATCCTCTTTCTTAATTTAATTAGTCAAAGATAAGACTATAATTTTCTAGAATAAATAGGGAATAAAAAGGTCACACACTATTAAAAACAACTTTTGTTGTGGTGGAAATTTGAAATTTGGAAGGAAATGATAAGAACCAATCTGTCTTTTTAAAAGTCTATTATATCATTAGTTGAAAGTTACATAGTCCTGTAACCATTTAAAGTTTAGAAAACTATTTATTCATTTTCAACGTTTAAGCTTTGAAAATGAATAATACATTTTTAAACTTTGAACTGTTACAGTAGGCCCTAATGTATAACTTTATTTGTTTTAACTATTTAACAACAACAAATTATTTTTTACATTGCTGTATTTTTTACTATCGTCAATAAACAAGGCTTAGTATACAGGGTTTTCCAAAATTGAACGCCCAAACTGCACATATAATTTGTTAGAACCAAAAGTAAAACAAAATCCCTATATGCTTACATTGGGCAAACAATGCTAATATCAATAAATTTTGTTAAACGTTTCAGAGTTTGATAGACCAAAGCTGTGCAAGCATTCGTGTGCAAAAAGTTAAATAGGAACCAGGCATTCAGCACTATACATTTAATAATGCCAAGCACTTCCTGAGATGTAGGACCCTTAATGAAGATCCTCAGAACGTACTCGCATTTCTAGATGGACTGGTGTGTTGTTTACTATTAATAATGTGATATGTTCAACTGCCATGCTCCAAGATGTCGTTGTCACGTGGCCAATTCCTATGTAATTTGTTGTACAGCCATGCTTGAACGGCTTTGCTCTCCCGGCACTGTAAGCCGAAACTCTGAAAACAATTTAATGGTATTGGCATTGTTTGCCGAATTGGCATTAGTACTTTTGGTTAAAACAAACTTTAAGTGCCGTTTAGGCGTTGAGTTTCTGAACATTCTGTATTGTGTAGAGATTTTAACTCTTTTTCAAATTATATACCTATTGACATTGTATTTTAATCAGCCTACTTTTCTGGCTTTGTAGAACTATTTAAATAAATAAAGGATTGATATTTTAAAATAATTTAATATTTTGTTACTTTCCCTGTTATTAATTCTAAATACTAAAAAAACAAACAAATGTATTTAATAGATTGCCCGTGTGAAAAACGGGTACACTAGTCATGTTTGTCTATGCATTCAAAGTTTTTGGGGTGTTCCTTTTTCTGGATAGTATAAACGATCGGCTTACCAAAGTATCCATTTTTAGAATATTGTTTGTTGCTGGTAAACTAAATAAGTACTCATCGGATCGAGTTGGTACTTATTCTGTTGTACTTATTATTTTTCCAGAATACAGAGTAGCGTATATACCATCAGGTTATCTAATAAGTGGGCGAAGTAATTAAAAAAAAAACTGGCGTAAGCAGTGAACATTTTTCGTGGCTGGTATTGCGAGTACATAAGATGTCCATTGATATGTAATGAGGTGTAGAGGGGAAGGGAATGAGGTTAAAACCATGTGTATTCGTGTATCTTCACAAGCACATAAAATATTGCTCTTGAATAAGTTACATTATTTTCCAGTATTTGAAGCTGTCGAATGTTTGAGTGTATTGTTTAAGGCGAGCGAAGCCACAGGCAACTGCTAGTTGGTAAATAAAAATAAATTTAGATAGATATAAATGTGTCATTAAAAAAAGAATATTGTCTCGTTCGGATTTATACCCTAACTCTATTATTTACATAGATGAAATTTATAGATAGTTTAAAAATTCAAGGAAGTGTTATGATATAACAGTAAAAACCTTATTCTCAGTTTTACCACAGATTTAAGAAGTAACCTTTGCACATTTTTTATAAGTTTTGCTATTTTAATTATATGATAACTAGAGGTAAAATTAGGGTTTGGAATGAAAATCTTCAAATTTATGTCTTTTAATTTCAAACAAAGGTTTTTTTAATACGACCCCACCAATAACATATTTGAATTGAACCTCAAATGTTGTAAGAATGTTTTATTGTCATTGGACATTACTTAATGTACATTTGGGATGTAATCATAGGAACTAGCTACGCTAATGTATAGAGATTATTAAGATTGAGCTCAGAGGAATTACACTTGCATTTTCGTAGATGTTGAGTGGAAAACCATTTAGAAATAGCACTCTAAGTGCACCTGAGTGGGATCCAAGCCCCAATATTCCCCTCGCTGGCAGTCTAATCTAATGGAAGAGGACGCCATAGAAATATATACCATTGAGGGTGGTGAGAGACAATGCTAATCTATTGAAAGAGGATGTCCTAGAATTATCGACCTTTGAAAGCGTGAAAGACAATGCTAATCTATTGAAAGAGGATGCCCTAGAATTATCGAACTTTGAGGGGGTGGAAGACAATGCTAATCTATTGCAAGAGGATGCCCTAAATTATCGACATTTGAGAGGGTGAAAGACAATGCTGATTTATTTAAAGAGGATGCCCTAGAATTATCGACCTTTGAGGGGGTGAAAGACCATGCTAATCTATTGCAAGAGGATGCCTTAGAATTATCGACCTTTGAGGGGGTGAAAGACAATGCT
Source organism: Timema cristinae (assembly GCA_039000515.1). NCBI lineage: Eukaryota > Metazoa > Arthropoda > Insecta > Phasmatodea > Timematidae > Timema > Timema cristinae. Next base: position 22,101,504 of record JBCFYV010000012.1, on the reverse strand, counting down.
AATCTATTGAAAGAGGATTCCCTAAAATTATCAACCTTTGAGGGGGTGAAAGACAATGCTAATCTATTGCAAGAGGATTCCCTAAAATTATCGACATTTGAGAGGGTGAAAGACAATGCTGATTTATTTAAAGAGGATGCCCTAAAATTATCGACATTTGAGAGGGTGAAAGACAATGCTGATTTATTGAAAGAGGATGCCCTAGAATTATCGACCTTTGAGGGGGTGAAAGACAATGCTAATCTATTTCAAGAGGATGCCCTAGAATTATCGACCTTTGAGGGGGTGAAAGACAATGCTAATCTATTGCAAGAGGATGCCCTAGAATTATTGACATTTGAGAGGGTGAAAGACAATGCTGATTTATTGAAAGAGGATGCTATATAACTATATACTATTGAGAGGGTAGAAAGAGGGATAAAATGCTAATCACTTTGGTAGGCCCCGGAATAAACGTAAAACTCGTCAACTTATGCTTGCTGGTGATGAGTATTTTGGGATTCTGCTCACGGCCAGGTTTAATGATGATTTCTTAAATAGATACAATTTAATAACACCTCAACGTAAATGACATTACATTTCCTTTAAACTATACTTACCTGTACACTAACTCATTATTGTAAATATGCAGATAAACAAGATGGGTGCTAGGACACTGTGGGAAACAAATTCTATGAAAGTGTTAGTTCAATAATAAAGTTTTCCAAAATCTGGGAGAAATAAAAAGATTATGTATCAGACAAATACACCATTTGACAATAAATATTAAAAAAAATTAAATATAAATTATAGTTATATATATCACGTATCCTTGCAGACCCACCGCGTGTGAAGACAGCGCCCAGGGCAAGCTTAAAAAAAGCGACCCCCCCCCCTCCTCCATACCCTCCAATAATATATTCTCGTATTTACATCATAATTATAAAGGTTATTGTTATGTAGAAAGTAACAAGCAGCGCAACTTTTATTGTGTCGAGAGTCACCAATCATTAAACACTTTTTAGATCATTAAAAGGTTTTGCTTTGCACTTTTGAAGTTATACTTCTTTAGGCGCGTTATGAAAAAATGATGAGAGTGAAATTTTAAGATGCGCGCGCATCACTGTAACACAAAAGTAACAGGTTGAAGTTAAACCGCTCATTAAGTCTCGAAAAAAAAAAAGCTACCAACAAAATAGAAATAGAACCTATGTTAGTCGCGCATGTTGGTACGCTCGTCGCCTCTGATCACTGTTTTCATATATATAATATTTATCCACATGTTTCTAGTTTCTACATTCACAACACGTGTTTTAGTTTAATACAAGTGCGAATTATATATGTGCTAATAGATTATATTCAGTAGTGATTTAAACTGAAGATTTTGATTAATATTATTTACTATTCGTAAATATTAGTGAAAACAATTGTGCTTATGGACTTTTTCAAGTGCTACAATATAATGAGGTTAACTATCCGTATGTATTATTTATAGATATAAATTAATTTTTTTTTTGTATTTATTTATATTATTAGTTTAAAGTTTAAGTTCCATTAATAAAACATTAATATTTATAGAAACTTTAAAACTTATTTTAAAGTTATACTAACTGCCATATTTAGTGACGAGATATCTTTGGACTTGGAGGAATACAAACCTCTTTGGATCTAGACGAAGATTACACAGTTCGTAGTTTTGTTTTGTAATACTGCAAGAAATGCCATTGCGTTGTTTGAATGTAAAAATCCAACAATAAAGGGTACATAATTGTTTTGTTTCCACTGTCTAAATTGAAACCAATTTTGTGCTTGACATACGTTTTGTTATTTTAATTAAATCATTATTAATTGGAGTACAGTTATGTAACTAATTGTATTTTAAGCCAATACAATAATATGCCGCCATTTAAATTTATTGAAGTGACAATCATGATTTAATAGTTGCTCCTACTCTTGAGTGGTGGCAAATAAAAGGCGCAACTATGCTCTCAAATTGCGCCTGCTCCTTTTAGTGAATAGGGATTTGGAACATATTTCAAACTTGCGCTGGCGCAACTATTTGCTCCCTTTGGTGAATCCAGGCCCAGTAGTGATTTAAATTGAATATTTTGATTAATATTATTTACTATTCGTAAATATTAGTGAAAAAAATTGTGCTTATAGACGTTTTCAAGTGCTCCAATATAATTGAGGTTAACTATCCGTATGTATTATTTATTGATATAAATTAAAATATTATTATTTAACATAATTAATACTAAATATTATTAAATTATTTTTTATTTTTTAATGATGCCAAAGAAGTATAACTTCTCACACGAGTACATAAGTACACACACCAATTTTTTTAAATTATGTTTTTAGCTTTAATAGTAATAATTAACTATTAGCGCATTCCTGTCACCTGACACCATCTGATAGGGCCAGTCCAGGAGTACATCTCAATTTTTTACTATTGAATAGCAGGGCTCGATAAATATGTTCGAGTATAGATACGGAATTTTATTCACACAATTCTAAAAGTCGAAAATAGCACATCAAAAAATAATGTTGTAGTTGTGAATTATTCAGAATATTACTATGTAGTCATTCACTAATTACTTTGATAAATAATAATTAACATAATCAAAATATTTATTTGATGTCTAAATGTCTGTCTATTCAGTGTGTCAGCAAATCTGTTTGAAGCTTGTGGATAGTGGAGAGAAGGGAAAGGTTCAACACGAAGCCTGTAGAAGCTAGTGGATAGAAGAGAGAAGGGAAAGGTTCATCACAAGGCCTGTTAGAAGCTACTGGATATTTGAGAGAAGGGAAAGATTCATTACAAGGCCTGTTAGAAGCTAGTGGATATTTGAGAGAAGGGAAAGGTTCATTACAAGGCCTGTTAGAAGCTAGTGGATAGTAGAGAGAAGGGAAAGGCTCATCACAAGGCCTGTTAGAAGCTAATGATAGTAGAGAAGGATAGTGAGAAAAGGTAAAGGTTCATCACAAGGCCTGTTAGAAGCTAGTGGATATTGAGAGAAGGGAAAGGTTCATCACAAGGCCTGTTAGAAGCTAATGGATATTTGAGAGAAGGGAAAGGTTCATTACAAGGCCATGTTAGAAGCTAGTGGATATTTGATAGAAGGGAAAGGTTCATCACAAGGCCTGTTAGAAGCTAGTGGATAGTGGAGAGAAGGGAAAGGCTCATCACGAGCCTGTTAGAGCTAATGAATAGTGAGAGAAGGGAAAGGTTCATCACGAAGCCTTATAGAAGCTAGTGGATAGTAGAGAGAAGGGAAAGGTTCATCACGAGGCCTGTTAGAAGCTAGTGGATAGTGAGAGAAGGGAAAGGTTCATCACAAGGCCTGTTAGAAGCTAGTGGATATTTGTAGAAGAAGGAAAGGTTCATCACAGGCCTGTTAGAAGCTAGTGGATAGTAGAGAGAAGGGAAAGGTTCATACAAGGCCTGTTAGAAGCTAGTGGATATGAGAGAAGAAGGAAAGGTTCATCACAAGGCCTGTTAGAAGCTAGTGGATATTGAGAGAAGGGAAAGGTTCATCACAAGGCCTGTATAAGAAGCTAATGAAGTAGATATGAGAGAAGGGAAAGGTTCATCACGAGGCCTGTTAGAAGCTAGTGGATATGTAGAGAGAAGGGAAAGGTTCATCACAAGGCCTGTTAGAAGCTAGTGGATATGAGAGAAGGGAAAGGTTCATACAAGGCCTGTTAGAAGCTAGTGGATATTTGAGAGAGAGGAAAGGTTCATACAAGGCCTGTTAGAAGCTAGTGGATAGTGAGAGAAGGAAAGGTTCATCACAAGGCCTGTTAGAAGCTAGTGGATATTGAGAGAAGAGGAAAGTTCATCACAAGCCTGTTAGAAGCTAGTGGATATTGAGAGAAGGGAAAGGTTCATCACAAGGCCTGTTAGAAGCTAGTGGATATGAGAGAAGGGAAAGTTCATACAAGGCCTGTTAGAAGCTAGTGGATATGAGGAGAGGGAAAGAGTTCATCACAAGGCCTGTTAGAAGCTAGTGGTATAGTTGAGAGAAGGAAAGGTTCATTACAAGCCTGTTAGAAGCTAGTGGATAGTGAGAGAAGGGAAAGGTTCATCACGAGCCTGATAGAAGCTAGTGGATATGAGAGAAGGGAAAGGTTCATCACGAAGGCCTGTTAGAAGCTAGTGGATAGTGAGAGAAGGGAAAGGTTCATCACGAGGCCTGTTAGAAGCTAATGGATAGTGAGAGAAGGGAAAGGTTCATCACGAAGGCCTGATAGAAGCTAATGGATAGTAGAAGAGAAGGAAAGGTTCATCACGAAGGCCTGTTAGAAGCTAGTGGATATGAGAGAAGGGAAAGGTTCATCACAAGGCCTGTTAGAAGCTAGTGGATAGTTGAAGAGAAGGGAAAGGTTCATCACAAGGCCTGTTAGAAGCTAGTGGAATATTAGAGAGAAGGGAAAGGTTCATCACAGGCCTGTAGAAGCTAGTGGATATGAGAGAAGGAAAGGTTCATCACGAAGGCCTGTAAAGCTAGTGGATATTTGAGAGAAGGGAAAGGTCATCACAAGGCCTGTTAGAAGCTAGTGGATAGTAGAGAAAGGGAAAGGTTCATCACGAGGCCTGTTAGAAGCTAGTGGATAGTGAGAGAAGGAAAGGTTCATCACAGGCCTGTTAGAAGCTAGTGGATAGTGAAGAGAAGGGAAAGGTTCATCACAAGGCCTGTTAGAAGCTAGTGGATATTTGAGAGAAGGGAAAGATTCATTACAAGGCCATGTTAGAAGCTAGTGGATATTTGAGAGAAGGAAAGGTTCATCACAAGGCCTGTTAGAAGCTAGTGGATATTTGAGAGAAGGGAAAGTTCATACAAGGCATGATAGAAGCTAGTGGATATGTGAGAGAAGGAGAAGGTTCCATCACAAGGCCTGTTAGAAGCTAATGGATATGAGAGAAGGGAAAGGTCATCACAGGCCTGATAGAAGCTATGGATAGTAGAGAGAAGGGAAAGGTCATCACGAGGCCTGTTAGAAGCTAGTGGATAGTGGAGAGAAGGGAAAGTTCATCACGAGGCCTGATAGAAGCTAGTGGATAGTAGAGAGAAGGGAAAGGTTCATCACAGGCCTGTTAGAAGCTAGTGGATAGTGAGAGAAGGGAAAGGTTCATCACGAAGCCTGTTAGAAGCTATGGATATTGAGAGAAGGAAAGGTTCATCACGAGGCCTGATAGAAGCTAGTGGATAGTAGAGAGAAGGGAAAGGTTCATCACGAGGCCTGTTAGAAGCTAGTGGATATTGGAGAGAAGGGAAAGGTTCATCACGAGGCTGATAGAACTAGTGGATATAGAGAGAAGGGAAAGGTTCATCACAAGGCCTGTTAGAAGCTAGTGGATATGGAGAGAAGGGAAAGTTCATCACAGAGGCCTGATAGAAGCTAGTGGATAGTGAGAGAAGGGAAAGGTTCATCACAAGGCCTGTTAGAAGCTAGTGGATAGTGGAGAGAAGGGAAAGGTTCATCACAAGGCCTGATAGAAGCTAGTGGATAGAGAGAGAAGGGAAAGGTTCATCACAAGGCCTGTAGAAGCTAGTGGATATGGAGAGAAGGGAAAGGTTCATCACAAGGCCTGTAGAAGCTAGTGGATAGAGAAGAAGGGAAAGGTTCATCACGAAGGCCTGTTAGAAGCTAGTGGATATAGGAGAGAAGGGAAAGGTTCATCACAAGGCCTGTTAGAAGCTAGTGGATATTGAGAGAAGGGAAAGGTTCATCACAAGGCCTGTTAGAAGCTAGTGGATAGAGAAGAAGGGAAAGGTTCATCACGAGGCCTGATAGAAGCTAGTGGATAGTAGAGAGAAGGGAAAGGTTCATCACAGGCCTGTTAGAAGCTAGTGGATAGTGGAGAGAAGGGAAAGGTTCATCACGAGGCCTGATAGAAGCTAGTGGATAGTAGAGAGAAGGGAAAGGCTTCATCACGAGGCCTGATAGAAGCTATGGATATAGAGAAGAAGGAAAGGTTCATCAAGAGCCTGTTAGAAGCTAGTGGATAGTAGAGAGAAGGGAAAGGTTCATCACAGAGCCTGTTAGAAGCTAATGGATAGTGGAGAGAAGGGAAAGGTTCATCACGAGGCCCGATAGAAGCTATGGATAGTGAGAGAGAAGGGAAAGTTCATCACGAGGCCTGATAGAAGCTAGTGGATAGTGAGAGAAGGGAAAGGTTCATCACAAGGCCTGTTAGAAGCTAGTGGATAGTGGAGAGAAGGGAAAGTTCATCACGAGGCCTGATAGAAGCAGTGGATAGAGAGAGAAGGGAAAGGTTCATCACGAGGCCTGATAGAAGCTAGTGGATAGTGGAGAGAAGGGAAAGGTTCATCACGAGGCCTGATAGAAGCTAGTGGATAGTGGAAGAAGGGAAAGGTTCACACAAGCCTGTTAGAAGCTAGTGGATATAGGAGAGAAGGAAAGGTTCATCACAAGTCCTGTTAGAAGCTAGTGATATTTGAGAGAAGGGAAAGTTCATCACAAGGCATGTTAGAAGCTAATGGATATTTGAGAGAAGGGAAAGGTTCATCACAAGGCCTGTTAGAAGCTAGTGGATATTTGATAGAAGGTAAAGGTTCATCACAAGGCCTGATAAAAGCTAGTGGATAGGGGAGAGAAGGGAAAGGTCATCACGAGGCCTGATAGAAGCTAGTGGATAGTAGGAAGAGAAGGAAAGGCTCATCACGAGGCCTGTTAGAAGCTAATGGATAGTGGAGAGAAGGGAAAGGTTCATCATGAGGCCTGATAGAAGCTAGTGGATAGTAGAGAGAAGGGAAAGGCTCATCACGAGGCCTGTTAGAAGCTAATGGATAGTGGAGAGAAGGGAAAGGTTCATCACGAGGCCTGATAGAAGCTAGTGGATAGTAGAGAGAAGGGAAAGGTTCATCACGAGGCCTGTTAGAAGCTAGTGGATAGTGGAGAGAAGGGAAAGGTTCATCACGAGGCCTGATAGAAGCTAGTGGATAGTAGAGAGAAGGGAAAGGTTCATCACGAGGCCTGATAGAAGCTAGTGGATAGAGGAGAGAAGGGAAAGGTTCATCACGAGGCCTGATAGAAGCTAGTGGATAGTAGAGACAAGGTAAAGGTTCATCACGAGGCCTGTTAGAAGCTAGTGGATAGTAGAGACAAGGGAAAGGTTCATCACGAGGCCTGATAGAAGCTAGTGGATAGTAGAGAGAAGGGAAAGGTTCATCACGAGGCCTGATAGAAGCTAGTGGATAGTAGAGAGAAGGGAAAGGTTCATCACGAGGCCTGATAGAAGCTAGTGGATAGTGGAGAGAAGGGAAAGGTTCATCACGAGGCCTGATAGAAGCTAGTGGATAGAGGAGAGAAGGGAAAGGTTCATCACGAGGCCTGATAGAAGCTAGTGGATAGTAGAGACAAGGTAAAGGTTCATCACAAGTCTTGTTAGAAGCTAGTGGATAGTGGAGAGAAGGGAAAGGTTCATTTTGAGGCCTTTAACTCACGGGCTGTTAGCTGAACGAATTCATGTCTTAGTGATGCCACCGGCTTACAATGGTTGCTCTTTTCACTTTACTGATTTAATTACACCGATGTTTTATAACACAACACATTAAACAATTGATTTTTCAATGTTTACAAGACGTATTTAAATAAATTGACAACATTGTTCGTTGGAATTTGATCTAAAGTCCTTATAATATATTCAATATTTATATTTTTTAAACTATTTACTAATACTAACACAAATAGATGCGAGAGGTGCCTATCAGTGCCCCCTTGTTTGCAGTGCCAGGGGCAATCTCCTCATTCATACCCCCCGCCCCCTTTTGCAGTGGCCCTGAATGTATGATTATGATAGGATTTCCTTCCTTTTTTTTAGTGTTTAAGACTTAAAGAAAAATATATTAAATATAGATTTTCAGAAAAACTACAAACATTTAATGTAACAGATATAGATTAAAAACCCTGAGATTTGGACAACCTTAGGAAATGTTCTGCCTTGATAAGATTAATATTATAAGGTGATAAAAAATAAAACAGTTTCAAAAAGCATTATTTAAAACTACTATATCTTATAACGTGTTTATACGAGTATCGATGATAACAACATTATTATTAGTGGAAATAAAGAAAAGCGTACATTCGGGAAGTTCATGCTATTACTCTGTCAGTAAGTTATTAACATTCCACCTGTTGACAAGAAATGTAAAATTAAGGATATACAAAATAATAGTATTAATGGTTGTTCTTTACACTTGTGAAGTATGGTTTCCCACCTTGCATGACGAGAAGAAATTAAGTGCGTTTGAGAAGAAAGTGTGTGTAATGAGGAGTACTGGATAAAACTAGCTTAATATATAGAAAGGGTGTAATGAGGTAGACTGGATGAGCTAGCACAAGATGGAAATAGGGTGTAATGAAGGGTACTCTATATAACTATTTCAAGCTAGAGTAATTGTGTTATGTATTGAATTGGATATAACTATATAAAGATAGGAACAGGGTGTAATGAGGTTTAATGGATAGAATCAGCTAAAGACAGGGATAGGGTATAGTGAGAGGGATAGGACAGAGGACAAGATCAATATAAGTATAGGTTACATACTTTTGTAATTGCATTAATTAACTTTTGACTTCTTAATAAAATAAAATAATCGGGCAAATAAATAGTTGTGTAAGCCTATGTTATTATTTATCAACACATATAAAAACATAACATTTCATTTAAATTTCGGATATCTAATCGTTATTTACTGCGCATATTATAAATATTAAGGACCTAACGCAAAGTATTTTTAAAATTTTTAAAATAAATTTAATTTAAGATTATATTTACTATTGTAGCTTTACAGTGGATATAGCAGACTATACTATATCTGTACAACTGTGTATCAATAACCTACTTAATATTGCATTCATACATACTGTAGCTCATTTTAACGTTAATAATGATGTAGCTGCCAGATGCACATGATTTATGCAAGCTACTCCATGGTGCCACACGCAGTAATCAAATCATTATTTATAGTTTAACATATTATACGAGTTGAACATTTCCAAGCCCGAACTGGTACAACGGGACGAGGTCGTAACTGATATTTTTTATCTTGTGTCGCATATACATGCATTGTAAATGTGATTCAAATGAGGCATATAATTGATATTTTATTTTGAATGAATTGTGAAACCTACATCATGTTAATATTTACTGCTTTTGAAATCAAATTATCAAACAAATACTTGTATGAAATACAAAATTTTCGTCAAACTATGTTCACTAAAAAAATGTGTGTGTGTAAATATGTAAATTATATATACACTGGTTGTCACAGAAATAAAATAGTCAATTTCGTCTTTTTTTGTCTTGCTGAGAATGGGGAGATGAGAGTTTGAATCCCATCCGGGCCTACTGATTATGTTTTCTTCTTTCTCAAATCAAGAGGAGTATTTTGATCGCGAAATAAAAAATAGATTTCAAGATTTTAACGAATCCTTACGTTTCACTTGAATACGAACACAAAAAGTGGATTTGAATCGTGTTTGTTTCCATGTCTGTTTGTCTGTCCCTGGTCACGGATTCAAAACTGTTGGATAGGATTTGTTCAAACTTAATACTAAGATTATATAGGGCTACAACACGATTTATTTTTTCATCCTAGCCTTTCATTAAGTGTAGTTTAATGTTTAGTTTTTGTTGTCTTTTGTTTCCAAATTTTTAGAAAATAGTTTTAACGATTTTATTTAAAATGCCTACCTAGGATTTGATTGATATGACTAATAGCACTGTAGAGTTTATTATTAGGCAAAAATTCGTTGAAAGGTAGTTTACTGATTGGAAATTGTTGAAAACTCTAAACATTTTAAAGATATAAAAAATATCTCTAATGATTTAATATGAAATTTATGTATGGAAATTGTGTGGTATGACAAATAACAATGTATAGTTAGTTGTTTTTGGAGTAAAGACTTAATTAAGAGGTAGTTTAATGATTATTGATTTTTCAAAAACTTGAAAATTTTTATTAATAGCACTAAAGATTTGGTTCCAAATGAGTATCTTGGGAGTGTTCGACATGACAATAAACACAGTATATTTATTTTTAGGGTGGAAACTCATTTATTGGTAGTTTATTGATGAACGGTTTTTAAAAAACTGGAAACGTTTTAAAAAATGGCCTTAACAAATTGGTTCCAGATGGATATCTTAGAACAGTTTGAAATATAAAATAACACTTTATATTTGGTTTTGGATAGAAATTCCATGAAGCATCGCTTACTGATAAGTAATTTTTGAAAATTCAAATTATTTTGAAAATGGTTATAATGATGTCGCTTAATTGTACACATGTAGATGGTTTGACATAAACATTACAAATAACGGCGTGTACTTATTTTGGGGAGAAAATTTCAGTTATGGGTAGTTTACTGATAACTGTTTTTTAATTTGAATATTTAAAAATATGGATTTATTGATTTGGTTCAAAATTGATATATGTAGACTATATTTCATTTTTAATATTAATGTATATTTATCTAAAATAAATTAATATAATGGTAGTTTAATTATGATATTAGATAGAAAATTTGATTTTTTGGAAAATCAACCTTGAAAATTTAATTCAAATTTGGAATGTGGGAATAATTTTTCCTGATAAATCGAAATATGTTTTGGTTTTCAGAAATGTCTAATAATTTTATGGTCATTATCAATTATTTTTTTAATATAATTTTTAAATATAGTTGAATAATTTGGTTTAAATTGATATATAAAGAGTGATTATTATGATTAACAAGATTAGGGGCTTGTTTTTATTATAAAAACATATTTAAGTGTAGTTTTCTTAAAACCTATTTTTTTAATTAGTCTAGAAATCACAATATATATTATGATAAAGTGTGTGTTATCATGTTGGACCATTTATTTCTTAGTGCTTTCAACCTCTTTCAATATGTAAATACGAATACACTTCCTTTGTATTCAACTATCCTTACTTCTATCTTATTAGATACATACAGAATGTGGTCAACCCGAACCAGTAGTGAGAAGTAGTGCTATTGAAGAGATGCCATGGAAAGAATTATTTGAATTTTTACAATTATAATAATTTGCATTTATCCTTATTTTGATAAAGTATAAATTTACTACTCTTCCAAATGTGTAATAGAGCAGCTGTTATCAACCCTATCCACCCCTCGATACTCGATGGGTAGAGTGTCAATTCGCTCATCCGAACCAGCCACGGTACAAAAGTTGCCTCTGAAGTGTCTGGTATTGACATATCTCCATGATATCCAACCATTAGGAGTATGTACTCAGGTTGATGAGGGGGAGGGGATAACATTCGAAACCTATCACAATGTAACGGAGTTTGAATCAAGTAGGAGTGTTTAAATAAATCGAAATATATAACAAACAAAGGTGTAATTTAACACACGTATCATAATTCAGTAAATTCCACTATTGAATAAACTTTGATAACTTATAGCCAGAAATAATAGCTTACTTAATTTTTGAAACTTATATGACAATGTATCTAAATGGAGGCAAAATGGTAAATTAATTAGAATGATGAAAAAATTTAATTATTAGAATTCTATTTTTTTAAATATAGTTTTGATTATTATAAGGAGTAAAAGGGATTTATGTACAGTTTTATTCGTATTAACTAATAGTTAAATTTGATTTCTATAGCCATTTAGATGCATGAATACGTTAAACAAATCTTAATATATATAATATACAGACTTGACTGCGTGGTATAACGCGCTACTCTCGTTTTAGACTAGACTGCCGATAATGGGGCTATAGAGGTTAAAATTGCGGTCGGGTGTACTGAGGTTGGTTTTTCCAAAATAGTTCTCGACTCTCCCTCCACGAAAATGTGAATACACTTCCTCTAAATCTAACCTTACTAATCCTTAAAACAAATAGCGCAATTATTAGGCCTATATAAGCGTTGAGCCCAGGCGGTTAGTAAGATGAAGTGCTAAAATAATACGTATATTAGATATAAATGTTCTTAAAGCTAAATATCTTGAAGTTGTATAATATATTGGACTACTCAACATAATATACCAAGATGTAAATATAAAATACATCTTATTTGTAGTTTAAAAATATATTAACAATGCTTTGTACCTAACCTCAATATTATCTTACTTCTTTATTTTACAAACCTATCTACTGATTAGTATATTAGCTTCAAGTTCCTAATCTTAAATTATATTAGAGGCATTGTAATATGGTTGCGTATATTAATTCATCACGTCGCAAAGGGAATCTTCCAGTGAAGGCTTCCAAATCATTTAAAGTAGTCCCTTGTAAATATTGCGCATACATGTTTTGTTAATCCTAGTATCCAGCAGTTTAAATGTTTTACCAGTTTAGAAGTAGGTTGAAGAACTGAGCAATTAAGTTACTGCACACACACATATATACATATATATACTCCTCTTGGCTGAACAAAACAAGTAACACACTTCCACCATTCTCCTGTTGGAATGTAATGACCAAGTTGAAAAAGAGGAGGGCTGACTAACTTTCCCTCAGTGATAACAAATGAAGATGAGTGGGAGAACTTTTAATTCAATACATTGGGTGGTAATCCTGTAAGGCTTTTTTCCCCCCCCTCTCTTTCTATCCTTCCCACATGAATTAATGAAGCTCTTCCTTAAATGCTTGAGAGGGTAATTTAAACGCTGTAGTTTTAGTAGGGGAAAGAAACTTCTAGAATCAAGGCAGTTTACAAAGTGGATAGATATATTCTGTTAGTTCGAGGGAGCCTTATTTGTTGTGATCACGTTTCACACAATTTAGATTATTTTTCTTGAATTCTCTTGACTCTGCTTAATTAGTTAGTAAACACATATTTCAAGGAAAAAATGTATAAAACTAAAGCTATTTTTATAAACCGTATTGGTCGGCACGTGGAATAAATATAAGGATATTCTAGTTTGTTTTGCTGGTGACAGTGATGCTGGGGTTTGAATTCCATCTGGGTGTTTTGAGGATATTTTTTCTAAATGGTTTCACATTCTCTCCTATTACATATGTGAGCATATTTCTTCTAAATACTATATTTATACTATTCCATTATCGTTATAAAAAAAATTCGAATAATGGTACCTAGGCCTATGTGAGGATCGATGGGAAAATAGCCTGTTTACACTCAAATACCTAATAAAATGTAACGGTCCATTTTACTTTCTATTGTCATTTTATTTAAATGTAACATATTTTAAAATTATATTTCTCATAATCTTTGTTGTTTATTTTCTCACAAATTCTGGTCCAAGTTTAGCTTACAGATGAGTATAATAATAATAATTATTATTATTATTATTTTATTATTATTATTATTATTTAGTCTGCATCATTTAGCTACTGTAATTGAGCTAATGTAATTAGAATGAGTTAAGTATTATTTATAGGAGGTGCACCCAAGTTTGTATGTTGAAAGGGTAAAAATTATTTAGGAATCTTCCCTTACAGTACAGCTAGGTGGATTTCGAAATCCAAATCTCCCATCACTGTAAAATCAGACAAGACAAGAATGACGTATTTATCCACGTGCCCACCGGTGTTATCCAGCTCTGTATGAAAGGCTCTTTTTTATTAATATCACTTATGTTCTTACTTTGCTATAATTTACATCCATTACTGTTTCTAGCCTATGATTTGGGTCCCTTTTATATCCAAGCCATATATTTTCTACTACCGGCAGGTTTGGCCGGTCGAGCTTCATATGCCTTTTAATTTAAATTAAGACTAGGACAGGCACAACATCCTGTCCCCAGCTGTTAATTCATCTCTGTTAAAGGGTAAGCCAACATTTCACCAGTGATACATTTTTCAGCCGTACTGGGAATCGAACCCGGGACCCTGAGCTAAGAAGGCAGACACGCTACCGACTGAGTTCAGGTGTCAGATCTAATATTTTAAATATTAAGATTTTATAAGAAGGATGTGCCCCCCTTTCCCTTGCTAGACCTAAATAAACTCAAGTATGTTCCACTTTGTTAAAGTAAGGAACATACATAAATGTAAAAAAAAGGTCATTCATTTTCTCTCTTCGCATTCACAAACAAATTCATCCTAGAGACACAAACACAAAGGGAAAATTTATACAAAAAAGTTTATTTCTAGGGAAGAAATGAGTTTTCAGCAGAGTTCTTCCAGCTATGATGTGATCTAATATTTCCGGTTGAGAACTTCCGGGATTTGACCTCGGCATGCTTTCTCTCCTATGACCCGGAATTTTAATGGAGAAAAGGGAAAAGATGGATGTAGGAGGGATGGGTTAAAGGGTTGCGATAAAACATAGGGATTGGAGGGTTGGAATAGAAGGGGTTGCGGTGAGGACCGAAGGGCCGGCCATACTTTTTACATGCAGTAAATTAAAACTGGGACCTCTCCCCTCTCTAATCCCTTTCACTTATTTTTTATCTATAACCTTAGGCTACGTAACATCCCCTACAACTCACCCCTCCAACCCACCAAAGCATCGCATACCCTCAAACTCCATTACTTTAACGTCACTACACATTCCCCCTTCCCCCTGACCAAGAGCCTGGAGTTAGTTTAACAACACACACGTATCAGCCATTTTGATTTCGCTCTTCAGCTGTTTCATGTGAATCGTTGGCGACAGTGTCGCGGAGGTAAACGTGTTGAGTACGCGTTCGTATTTTGCAACAACAACAGTCCCCATATCCACAATAATGAGGTTGTGATGAGGAAGGTAAACTTCAGAGTAAATGTACCTCGTGTTTGCGTGCAAGAAGACTGGGAAACCATTAATTATGAAAATCAACATAAGAAATTCTGTTCAGAATTAGAACTTCAACTTCCTTATTACCATAAAACTAGACAAAATGAATTTGACGTTTATTTAACATTCCCACTAATGTGGGTACCAACATTAATTAATGTATTTATTTTCATTAGGGCTATTTAACATGTATTTTATGAACCTACTGATAATATCATTACAGAAGAAACAAACTAGATTAACTAATAGATAAACACAGATTACAATAACGGTGCCATTAATACAACAAAGGGAGAGGACAAAACTCAAATATCTTATTTTTTTAAACGACCGTGCCAGGAAACGAACGCTAAAAACGCAGACGTACCACAAGCTGAACTAAGGTGTCGGATAAATGAATTTAGTAAAATAATAAACAAATGGCTATGATAAGTTCTTAATGAAATAATGATAGACCTAGTTTTACATTGGGTTAAGGCGTCAATATCGTCTGGTCTGGCTTTCCAGTGATTGTTATAATATGCGGGTATGAATCCCAGCTTGATACAAGCCACTTAAAATGTATTTACTTTCACTTGACCCCCAAGAGAGAAGTAATGTAATTGTCAAAAAAAAAAAAAAAATCGAACTCAAGATTTTGTTAAATCTCCTGAAGAAGAAAAAGTCACTTTTTCGGTGTCATCTGTTTGTCTTGTGTATCGCAGAATAGTAACGAAACCATTTTACGAATGAGCTAAGACTTATTATCTAGGGTTTTCAAATGGTGCCCCCTGGCAATGTTGAAATCAATATATCTATTAATAGAATTAAGAGTAGTTTAATGACGGCCAAAAAGAGAAAACATCGAATTTATCACAAATATGTTTTAATTGTTTTGATTAAAATTTGTGTCCACACGTTGTTTAACGTTTTAAACCAAGAGGGAAGTTTTCATTTTCCCATAAAAATAAATTTGAAGGTTTATACATTAGCATAAATTTCCAATTTTGATAATATCTCCAGAGCTATTTGAGATACTAAGTAAATGATTCTAAAGATATAGTACTATTTAATAGAAAACTCCTTTGTTTGAAATGTTTTGTTATAAAACATATATTTTTTTAGCTATTAGCAAATATATTTTTTGGGGGGAGGGTGGTTATTTAAAATATGAAATTGATTGTTAAGCTCTTTGGTGGACAGAGATGCTCCCCTTTCCTCAATGTTTCTGTAACATTATAAATTATTTAATTTATGCTCATTAGTGGAGAGTTTCTTCAACAATGTATGTTATTTCGTTTCGCAAATCTTATTAATTTTTAATCAAAAGTTTCTTATTTAAAATTAAAATATAGAATCCCGTGCGGTGCACCGTACCATTTATTTTCCTGAGTGGTTTTTTACTTTCTCTCCACAAAACTGTGACTATATTTCTTATACATTATTCCTTATTCAGCCATAAACTTTAGTATAAATATGCAAATAGATTGAACAGGTAGAAAGCAAGGTGCACATTAATGTCATTACAGGTACTTAATGAGATGGGTGTTAAATCACTGACTGATTTTGTTGCCGATACTTTTGGCCACGGTCAAGCTCTGTGACTTTATCTCAAAATAAATGAATAAAATATCATTGTAAATAGTGATACAATAGTCAAGTAGGAACAGCTTCGTAATCTATGTATGAAAGTCATGCTGTGATTGTGAAATAATATCAGTCAAGCAAGAGACTGAAACTGTTTAATAATATCAGTCCAGCAATAGACTAAACTGTGACCAATACTCGATAGAATTAAAACTACCATTACAAGTTCAAATACTAAATCATTATTACTTATAGGATTTATCAAATCATGGAAACATCTTAATTTATTTTTTTAATCTCACGTAGTATAAGACATGGTAATAATATTGATAAAAAAATTTACTCCAACTTAATAAATAATAAAATATAGTCTATTTCTACAAATCTACAGTCATCAAACTTCAATAATTATAGGGTATATTTTAAGTAAATATGTGAAGCCACTGTTAATAGTCTTGCCTTGATTGTGTAGGCAAGGTGCAGTCAGATGTAAAAACAATATTTTTAATCAATATCATAGTTGTAACCTTTTTCGAAGAGTCTAAGTCTAGCAATCCAACTTTAAAACATTAAACATTTCACAACAAAAAAAAAAAATGAGATTTTTAGATTTTAATATTGTCTTACAGGTAATTTTCAAATAATTATTGAGCACATTTTAAATTTACTGGTTTTATTTTTGGATTGAAAAATTAAATCAGTAAACATATAATTTGCCCACTAATTATTCAAAGAAGACGTAGGAATCAATGTTTGAAAAATCTCATAATATGTTTAAGTCCATAAAAATACTAATTCTATGTAAATATAAATTCAAATAATGAAAATACTAATTTGAATTTAACTTTGTTTTATTGTAATTGCCAATTTTCTTAAATAAATAATTAGGATTATTATTTTATATATGAGTAACACCGTATGCGATGTAATAAACTTTTTATTAGTCCCCCAGATAGATGTACAATGTTTAACACTTAAGTTTTAAAAACTGCTTTGAGAGCTACAGTTGCTTCTAGATATACAATTTAAAAATATGTCAGGCAACAAAAAATCTTCCCCAAACAGCCTTATGTAAACATTATAGTCTCCGTCAATTTGGCAAAGTTGATGGCCGATAAAGTTAGGTACTGTTTACTTTTTTATAGCGTGCATTGAAGGAAGGCATGAGATATTAATATCAATAGTTCATGTATCTTATAACGTTGGAATATTCAACATATTTACTCCATCTAAACACCATTCATCATTATTTAGGTTTTGAAAAGTAATCAAATCAGGTAGTTTTAATATGTGTATATATAAATTTAATGCCTCTATGATCCTCTCTTAAATTGGCACGTACAAAATCATATTTATATTGTACTAGCTAAAGTATCTGGCACTGCTCGGAAGAATAGATTTTAATTGAATGAGCGTTTTAGTTAAAATACATACTTAAAATTTTAGAATTACTGTTTCTAGATGTACATTTTAATGCACAGGAGCTAGTAAAGTTTAAAACTTATGCATTTGTCAGATAGAGATTGCTAATGTCAGACACAACATTATAAACAAACATTTTTGGGTATCTCTTATATATATCTGCTTGACAAATTTAAATCTTATACTACAGTGAGAAATAGTTTTTAACATAAGTTTTGGAAATTTTGAAATCACCCATTTTACCAATGTTAAATGATTCAGATTTATTATTATTATTATTATTCATGCCATATTTATTTATCCCTGTCTACTAAAAGTACACAAAGCTTTGGGAGTGACTGAGCAACAAATAGACATGTACATATACATTTATACATACATGTATACAATAGTATGATTTAAGTTTTTAGTTATTTTAGTTTTCTAGTTATTTAAGTTTTCTAGTTATTTTAGTTTTCTAGTTATTTAAGTTTTCTAGTTATTTTAGTTTTGTAGTTATTTTAGTTTTGTAGTTATTTAAGTTTTCTAGTTATTTTAGTTTTCTAGTTATTTAAGTTTTCTAGTTATTTTAGTTTTCTAGTTATTTAAGTTTTCTAGTTATTTTAGTTTTCTAGTTATTTAAGTTTTCTAGTTATTTTAGTTTTCTAGTTATTTAAGTTTTCTAGTTATTTTAGTTTTCTAGTTATTTTAGTTTTCTAGTTATTTTAGTTTTGTAGTTTTAGCACCTATACACATAGAAACAAAAAAATACACGTTATTTATTAACTAGAGTATTGAATATTGTTTCTCATTGTCAAGCTTCCCATAATTTATGAGCTAAGAACTATGGCCAGAGAAAAGGTAATATTATATAGCTGAAATTTTAATTCAAGATGGCCGTGGTCTATACTAATAAAATTATTAGTCGTCTGTCAAAAGCGTTGCGCGATATCTACTGCACACACAGATATGAAATTTATGTATGCACGAACATGTGTATCACAAACACAGAATATTAAAATTTGGATTTCATGTTTTTAGATTAATTAAAAACAAAAAAAGAAGACATATTAACACCACGATATAGATTTAGTAATACATTTTAATCAATTGTGTAATATGGGTTATGGTAGATACTTTACACCAGCATGTATACCTAGAAACCAGAACTTTGAAATTTTTATTGTAGTTCTTTAATTTATTAAATAAATAGTACGGAAATCCACACGGACTTTCTCACTATATTGTTTAAAAATGGAGATATTTACTCAAAATTCGTAATATATGTGTAACGAAGAATATACACTAGCAAACCCAATTATAAATTGCACTATACTTATCTAAAACTTATTTTAGTCCCGGTTTTAAATTTTATAATTTGGTTTTAAAGAACTAATATCCTCATTTGTATGTTTGGACCGATAAAAAAGATCAATGTTGGGTCCACAAGAGTCAACACTTCGTATTAAAATTTCAACTTCTGGTTAAAATTTTCGACATTTAATTAGGTGTGTCAAATCTTCATGCCATCGCATTGCTATTAAATTCCACATTTATAAATTTCGACAAATAAAAATGGAAATGTTGACTATTGAGTCTAAAATTGATATAGATCATTGTTGTACAAATATTTCTCCTAAGAGTTTTAAGGAAAAACAATATAAATTTTAGAGACTTACTTATATTTAATCACTCTATGGCATTGGAGAAGTATTGCGTTAAAACTTAAGGTGAGGTAGAAGGGATAGCAAGTGTTTTTACAGTTTTTATAGAATTGAAAGTTTTTGGCCAAAATAAATCAAATATTTCTCCAGTAGCAACATAGAGTTTAGTTTTCTGCACATGATAATATCAACAGATCTTGAATATCTGTCAAGGGTGTCCTGGAATTTTGTCAAAACTTTTGAAATAAAGAGAAAAAGTTTTGACAAAATTCCAGGACACCCTTGACAGATATTCAAGATCTGTTGATATTATCATGTGCAGAAAACTAAACTCTATGTTGCTACTGGAGAAATATTTGATTAATTTTGGCCAAAAACTTTCAATTCTATAAAAACTGTAAAATTACTCGCGCTCCCTTCTGCCGCACCTTAAGTAGTATATCTTTACAATTAAAGCTCACAAAATTGTATTAATATATTTGCCAATATCTCATAAAATGTTGGACATATAAAAATGTATTTCATATAATTTTTGAAGTTATGAAAAAATGATGAGAGTGAAATTTTAAGATGCGCGCGCATCACTGTAACAAAAAAGTAACAGGTTGAAGTTAAACTGCTCATTAAGTCTCGAAAAAATAAAATCTACCAACAAAATAGAAATAGAACCTCTGTTAGTCGCGCATGTTGGTACGCTCGTCGCCTCTGATCACTGTTTTCATATATATAATATTTATCCACATGTTTCTAGTTTCTACATTAACAACACGTGTTTTAGTTTCATACAAGTGCGAATTATATATGTGCTAATAAATTATATTCAGTAGTGATTTAAATTGAATATTTTGATTAATATTATTTACTATTCGTAAATATTAGTGAAAAAAATTGTGATTATAGACTTTTTCAAGTGCTACAATATAATTGAGGTTAACTATCCGTATGTATTATTTATTGATATAAATTAAAATATTTTTTTTTTGTATTTATTTATATTATTAGTCTAAAGTTTAAGTTCCATTAATAAAACATTAATGTTTATAGAAACTTTAAAACTTATTTTAAAGTTATACTAACTGCCATATTTAGTGACGAGATGTCTTTGGACTTGGAGGAATACAAACCTCTTTGGATCTAGACGAAGATTACACAGTTCGTAGTTTTGTTTTGTAATACTGCAAGAAATGCCATTGCGTTGTTTGAATGTAAACAATAAAGGTACGTAATTGTTTTGTTACCACTGTCTAAATTGAAACAAATTTTGTGCTTGGCATACGTTTTGTTATTTTAATTAATTCATTATTAATTGGAGTACAGTTATGTAACTAATTGTATTTTAAGCCAATACAATAATATGCCACCATTTAAATTTATAGAAGTGACAATCATGATTTAATATTTGCGCCTACTCTTGAGTGGTGGCAAATAAAGGGCGCAACTATGCTCTCAAATTGCGACTGCTCCTTTTAGTGAATAGGGATTTGGAACATATTTCAAACCTGCGCTGGTGCAACTAATTGCTCCCTTTGGTGAATCCAGGCCCAGTAGTGATTTAAATTGAATATTTTGATTAATATTATTTACTATTCGTAAATATTAGTGAAATAATTGTGCTTATAGATTTTTTCAAGTGCTCCAATATAATTGAGGTTAACTATCCGTATGTATTATTTATTTATATAAATTAAAATATTATTATTTAACATAATTAATACTAAATATCATTAAATTATTTTTTTTTTTTAATGATGCCAAAGAAGTATTAACTTCTCACGCACGTACTTAAGTACACACACCCATTTATTTTTATTTTTAATAGTACTACAATTTTGTAATAATAAGTTATTTATTATCTCAAATAGTTGCCGAGTTGTGAATGTTTCTACTTCTGTAAAGTACTCTAAAATTAGTTTTCATGGTAAAATAAAAATAGCCAGTTTATTTATAATCTTAATAAACACCTAGATACGAGTTTTAATCAAAATCTTTAATTTCGATTTTGTGAACATCGATCTTTTTCTTTTTTCGCCTTTTCTTAAACTACTCTTAATTTTAAGTTTAAACAGACACACAGACAGGCGTCATTGCAAAAACCACTTTTTAGGGTTTGGGAAGTTATCCGCCTCGGTGTCGTAGTTGGCTAACTCGCTTGTCGTGTTGAGCTCGACTGCTGAGGACGGGGATATCTAGGTTCTAATCTCGGTCGGGTGAACTGGGAGGGAGGGGGGGGGTTCCTAAATGGTTTTCCACTCTCCCTCTATGCAAATGCGGGTTCACTTCCTCTAATTCAACCTTCCTAATTCCTAATCCATTAGAGTAATTAGTACTTATAGCGTATAACCCGAACGGGTAGTAAGACGCGTTGCTAAATATTATTATATTATTATTATTAGGGTTTAGGGGTCTGGAGATGTCAACATCCATAAACATTTCAGGTTATATTTTCTTATGTGGTCGCAGTACTTTTACCTTTTGTGTTCAAAAAGTAAAAAAAAAAATTATATATACGTATAGCTTGAAAGTTATTGGTTTTATCAAAATATGCTTCTTATAAAATATTTGAATTATAAAGAGACCTACATAATTATGTGTAACGATAAGTAATTTCATAGCTCAAATAATTTAGGAGATGATTTAAAAAAAATTAATTTTACACAACATACCGTGGCCTTTAAAGTCATTTTTCCGAAATATTGAGAGATATAATTTGTTTGGAATATTCAAAAATGTTTAGAAATGAAATTTTATCAAAATTGTTAGAGCCTATTTTGAGAAAATTGACTTTTTCTCTTTTTGCCCTTCACTAAACTATCCTTTATTTTATGGTTGGATATCTAATTCCAAAAAAACCCTCGGGGCAACCCTATGAAAACCGGAGATACCAAGTCTTAGCCTGATTGGTAAAATAGTTTAGGCTCTAGTTGTAGGTACACTCAGACAGTCAGAAAGTCAAAAAGCACTTTTAGATTCGAGGGGTCATGAAACGTCAATATTCAGCAAAATCTTGAGTTTATTTTTTTGACGATCATAATACTTTATTTACCTGTAAGATATTGGGAAAGTAAAAACGAAAAACTGAGGGAATATTAAAGAAGCGAGAGAGCTTTACTGGTGTAGTTTTGTGGCCATGGAAGTTTTGTGGCCATGGAAGTTTTGTGGTCATGGAAGTTTTGTGGTCATGGAAGTTTGGTGGCCATGGAAGTTTGGTGGCCATGGAAGTTTGGTGGCCATGGAAGTTTTATGGTCATGGAAGTTTGGTGTGCCACGGAAGTTTGGTGGCCATGGAAGTTTGGTGGCCATGGAAGTTTGGTGGCCATGGAAGTTTGGTGGCCATGGAAGTTTTGTGGTCATGGAAGTTTGGTGCCATGAAGTTTTGTGGTCATGGAAGTTTGGTGGCCATGGAAGTTTTGTGGTCATGGAAGTTTGGTGGCCATGGAAGTTTGGTGGCCATGGAAGTTTTGTGGTCATGGAAGTTTGGTGGCCATGGAAGTTTGGTGGCCATGGAGAGTAAACAAGAGTAGTTTGGTATCTACAACAAACTCTTACACGATTCAGTGGTCTCGTGGCTTAACGCATTACATTCGTGTTAGACTAGACTGCCGAAGACTGGGAGATTAGGTGTCAATCCCGATCGTATGTAGTCCTACTAAGGGTGATTTCCTAATTGTTCAATAAATGGTATTATTTGATTGCCATGGAGTCATTCTATTGCATTTTAATAAGCGTTGGCTATGTGTGAATGAAATATATCTTTTATCACAACGTCTTGAAACTCGTTATGGATTTACGCATTATTTTACTATGATGGGTTATAGAGAAGAAAATGAACATTCAAAGTAAATGTACTCGTATTTGCATGAAGGGAAAGAGAAACATTACACCTGGCTGGAATTAAAGCCCCATTTTATCGTTAAACCAGACTAAATGAACTGGACGATTGGACCACATTTCATCCATGGTGGTTTAATAATGATACACATGTTAAAGGCTGTAATGGTTTCACTAACATATGTCCTTAAATCTACTCACGTTGGAATGTTCCGATAGAACTCAATGGACTGGAGCAAGTTTCTTCAGTACACTTTAACCAAATACTCCTACATACACTCCAATTTTCATAGGGAGAGCCTTTAAGAACATAGAAACCTACTCTTTTGCTGTCAACCTTGAAAACATTTGACTATTTTATTAGTATTATTATATCATTATTTATAACATCTATTAAAAGTGAGCTACAGATCACATGGCATGACGTATGAATATGTGAAAGTAGATCCAGTAACTTTTCTTTTTATCAGGGAAGGTTCTTCATTCAAATACTGGCCAGTAGTTATGTAAACAGAGGCTCTGACAATAAAAGAATTGTGAATATTTCACAATATGTTCTTTGCAACCTGAGCTGCCATGGATGATGGGGTACTAGCCTTTTGTTGAGAACGCACAGGAATTTAACTCTAGAATATACTATACACATTTAATCCGACACCTTAGCTCAGTCGTTAAGAGTGTATGTCCACTGAGTTAAGAGTGCCGGTTTCAATTCCAGGCAAGGCCAATAAATACATCACCGGTAAATGTAGGTCTACCCTTTCATAATGAAGCTGGGGACTGGATGTTGTGTTTGTCCTACTATGGACTTAAATTATAAGGCATCTGAAGCTACGTCTAGCAAGCCGGCTGTGGAAAATATATGGTTTGAATAAAAAAAACTGACCCAGGTCACAGGCTGGAAACGTTAATGGGCGTATTGTACACATTTATGGAACAATTGATGTTAGAATACAGAATATACATAAAGTTGTGTCTGTTCTATTTTATTCGTGACATTCTAACAATTTCTTGCGCAACAAACATTTCTTCTAACAGTGGCCGAGAAAATAGCCAAAAGTTAACTCTTCTTTCTACGCCTATTAATTTATTATTGCATATTTAATTAATGCCTTATTACAACATTGTATTGAATGAAATTAATGATATTAACTTTGCTATCAATTGTCTTACTACATTAATATTTTCATCGAAGATTATATTATCTAAGTTAGTTTAATGTGTTACATTACGATATAAAAATTTTATATTTAAATAATTTATTAGCTGTGGCTAGTTTTCAAACTATTGCACTTTCAGTCACATTAAGAGCCAATTAGGCCTAAATGTTTTTACTGGCTTTCAGTTCGGCTTGAATAAACCCATCTGTCTCCACTTGTGAAGTAATAATAATAATATTGGTAGAGCAGCCTTTAGGAAAACGTTTGTCTTATAGAATGAATAAATTATTTAGTATAACTAATTTACTTTCCAACAAAGTTTACAGACTTTCCCCTTCTCCCGCTAACGCCCATCCCAACTCCCTTGAAGTTAAATTAGGTTGGATTCCCTCTGAGAAAGAAACCAAGCTGTTGTGAAATTGATTCTCACCAAGTATGTAAATATTGACTCCTTACGCTCTGTACTTTTCTCCATCTCAATTGACGAGAGAGACAGAAGAAGAAAATATTCTTGTTTGCATTGTTTGGCCAGCTGGGAACTCACCCCTTTTACTCCACAGGTTCAACCTTATTTCTTACGTTATGCAACCCTCCCATTTGCTCCCAATGTCTCTCTTAACTAAATTACTTCTTAAATGGATAGTAAAATAACAAAAGTCAAGGGAAAGTTTCGATATCTTTCGCTTTCATTAGTTTCTACATATTTGTAAAATTGTTTCTTTTAAACGATTGTATGATTAAACAACTCTCTTAGATTCTTAAAGCTATTATTTGAACACATTCGTATTGTTTTTAGATATGAATTTTTCCACCCGTTTCAGTTATATTGTTGTGTCAGCTAATAATTACTCTAATGTGTTGAGGATAAGATATTGTATCAAACAATATATCATTTGATAGGATTAATGAATTAAAATATTTATAAACAATCTAAACTAGCGATAACAATATTAGATTGAAAATTCGGAAAAGAATGCAGTCGGGAAATGGTTGTTATTACTCGGTCAGTAAGATTTTGGCTGTTTACCAGCTGTCATTGTATGTTAAACTCAAAATAAGCAAAGCTATAGTTTTACCGGTTGTTCTCTATTGGTGCGAAACAGAAACTCTTACTTTAAGTGACGAAAATAAATTCAGGTGTTCAAAAACAAGTTCCTTAGGAAGTTATTATTTGGTCCAAAATTATATGAAGATAGAGGGGATATGAGAAGGCTACATAATAATGAGCTTCATACCCTGTATTCATCACCAGACATTGTTGGGGTAGTAAAATCTCACAGGTTACGGTTGGGTAGGTCATGAAGCGTTAATGGGATTATCTAGAACCGCATTCAAAGTATTGAATGGCAAACCCAACGGGAAAAGAATGCACTCATCCTTCATCCTTAAGGAATCAAAGGAAGGACGTGCAACATTACAATCACAAAATAAAAGTACATTGAAAATTGACCTATTTTTAACAATACTCAAATAGATATATATGATAACGGCTATGAGCCGGATCCCTTCACACAACACCTAAGTTGCCAAAAGGGGAATATTTCACTCTCTCTCTCTTTAAATATATAATGTGTGTGTGTGTGTGTGTGTGTGTGTGTCAACAATAAAAGATGAAACAGGGAGCTGATCAGGCGGAGAAGGTAGCATAACAGAGAGGTCAATTTATATAAAAAAATATATTTATTTGGTAGAATAATAGTCATTTTAAAAAGGTAGATAAAGGTATATTGGAATTATATAAACGATTAATTAAATGTAATAATTCCTGTTTTAATAAAATGTACAGTTCTTATTTATAGCAGTATCATAGATCTTATATCACAACAGGAAATAATATATGTTAGAATAGATTGAAAAAACTGTAATAACATTAACAATTGAGCCCAACCGACTCTCATACACAAAATACAATTATTTCAAAACCACATCAAAGTTGCAACTATCAATCGTAGATATGCCAGATTAAACTTCTTGTTAATAGTATAAAAAAAAGAAAACTTTCATTTCATAGGGATGTATTGCTTAATAAATGATTAATTTTCTTCCAATTAGAGACAAAGTTACGTTTTACGTACAAATTATTAACATATTTCCATACCTAATGTTCTATGCGATAAGGACCAAATGAAATGATACCATTTATAATTTTTTCATCAAAATGACATTATGAAAACAAAACATTTAATGTAAATGACTTTATAAGCTACGTCATAAAGGATACTTAAAAGAGACTCGATCGAAACTATTATATTTAGAATAAAATCATTACTAAAATTAATCATAGCTTAATTTAAATTACCAAAACTTCCATATTTTAAACATTATAATACAATAATATTTGCAAATACGAAACGCAAATTGGATCTTTCTAGCCTTGATTTTCATTCTATTTCAAGGTAAAAAATACTAATATTTTATAAGATGATTAGAACAATAATACGAATCATAAGTTTCCCTAGCTCTAGGCTTTATTTAGTTAACAATTCAATTGTCTTCCAAATTTATTAACCATGTTCAACAAGTCCATTATTAAATATTTATCCATACAAAAATTAATTGATATAGAATATTTATCAATTTAAAAATTAATCGAATTATAATATTTGTATCCAACAAGAATTCTGAGCCAAAAGATTTAATTTCAATCTCAACATGCTGAAAAGATTGTTTTGAATGAATGACCGAAAAGGAATTTAATAGCTTACATTTTACTGGACTAGAATCGTTCTCAACGAAAATCCAACCAAAAGTAGTTTTCCAAGGAAAACGCAGTTGTTTATATTCACTCTACAGCTGAAGCGTGCAAGATAGGAAAAGGGAGGGGTGAAAGGATAAACTATTGGATAGACACGTGATGGAAGATTGGTCAGCCTTCTATTCTGTGCAGAACCTTGTAGAAGGTCAATCTAGATTCTTCTGGAGGCTTGTAGTCGATTCTGGTCTAAGGTGAAAGCGGTGGTGGTAGTGGCGGATGATCCCGGAACTATCCCAGAGTTATTTTGACTCGGTCAATCGACTCGGCTAGTAGATTGAGATTGGTCGTGTTTTTTCGGTCCTCGCGTGTTATTGAGGGTTAAGTGGGGTGGGACGTCTCGACTACAGCTGACTGAGGTGAGTTGCATTAACAATTTTTTTTTGTAACTTTGACAAATGTTACAAGACCACTGGGAAGACCCAGATGCAGATGGGAGGATAACATTTGGATAGACCTAAGAGATATAGGGTATAATCAGATAGACTGGTTAGAATTAGCTCAAGATAAGGATAGGTGGTGTACTTTTGTGTGTGCAGTAACGGACTTTTGAGTTCCTAATGCTTTAGAGTAAGTAATTGTTAGGTATAAGAAAGGTTGAATTTATGGTAAGTTTATCTACATTATGTGAAAATCACTCTTGGTACACCTGACTAGGAATGAAACCCCGTTATTGGCAGTCTAGAATATCGCAAGAGTGACGTCCTGGACAAAAGTTCCCAAACAATTTAGACTGAAGGAAACTTTGCACCCAAATATCCATTATCGATTCCTCATAAGAAAGTTTACGCCAATATTATTTACATTTAATTAAGATAATTACATTTTTATATAACTACAACCCAAATCAATGCTATCGTCCTTTAGAACATCTCTCTAGTGTTAGATTGGATTTGATCGGAATGGAAAGGGAGATTGGCATTCAATTCTTGGTCGAATATACTGATCTTTGATTTTTCTAAACGAGCTTCCACTTTCCCTTCTAGCTAATATGGAAAAATATTCGTCCCTATTCCATTAGCGTAGTAAATGCATTATGCTACAGTTTACATGTAGGCCTACTAAGTTGCATTGAGAAGAAAACATTGTATATTATATATCACATAATACAAATATTGTTGGTGTCTCATAAATAGGAGGCAGATTTTGCCCTAAATGCCTTTTTTACTCCTATGCTTAGAAAAGTAGGCTTTGAGGTATAAGTTTATTTTCGAGGATTGCGAAGATAATGTGATAGTGCCTTTTTATATCTTTCTCTTCCTCCCACCATATTTTTTTCTTTCTAAATACTTGCGGCTGACCCCCCCCCCCCCTCCTTCACTCCTTAAGTCCCTCCACGTGGATACTCGTGTTACGAAGAAAAAACACATGTGTCTAGCATTCTGATAGGTTCAGACTGGTCAGACTGTTGACGAAGATTTTCTTCTAGCTCACAGCAGTGTCAGTTCATTCAGTGACTATGTATATTACACTGTTACACTAACCACTGTGGAAGATATGTTGCAAATGTTGTGGTTGGAAAACTAGACTCTATGGTACCTGGGAAACTTCACTTGGTTGTTTCAAAGATGCTTGAGGCAACCAACAGCTCGACATTTATCATAGTTGTTCGTGATGCTTTGCTTAAGTATATAACTTAATTGCACAAGATATACTGTGTTAATTTAATGACTCTCACTGTTAGTCCCGTACAAATGAGAATTATAAATCAGTCAATTTGTTTATTTTAGGTGTCCTGTGTCCATCAGAAAACAACGATGAAATAATGTCGGTCCTGCTGACAGACAGTGCGGCCTATAATATGTTGAAAGCAGCTGCAAACTTAAAAGTATTCTACACTAAGTTAATTCACGTGACTTGTCTGGCGCGTGCTGTTTATAGGGTTGCAGAAGATATTAGATCACATTTCACAAATGTTAAGCTATTATGTCTAGTCAAGAAAGTGTTTTTGAAGGCTCCATCACGAATCTTCTCATTTAAGGCCGCCCTTCCCAACACACCCTTGCTACAACAGCCAGTGTTAACGCGTTGGGGTACATGGCTTAATGCTTGAGTTGTACTACGCAGATCACCTGGGTGACATTCAAAAGGTATTATCAATACACTATCTCTAGGTGTGTTCACAAATTAAAATTGCATTGAGTGCTTACCACTAGTTTTGTTGATTCCACCTGTCCGTCCACATTATTGAAACATATTTTTAATTTAATGGTTGTACTCTTGTAGAACACAATATATTTGAAGAATGGTGAGTTTTGCTGTAACAACCATTTGTTTGTAGGTAGTCCAAACTTTTGACGAGGAAAAGCTGTCACCATTACAGAAGCAAATGCTGCCATCTCCTGCTCAAGTGTCATTGCGGATCTGGCATACGTTAAAAGCAATTTTGGAAATCTTCCTGGAGCAATCACAGTTTTAGAGGAGAGGGATTTGCCTCTTATGAAAGTTGTGAGGATAATGCGGGCAATAGAAAAATCCTGAATCAGGCTTCTGGCACAGTTAGCACAGCCATCGTCGACAAATTTAACAAAGTATTGCAGCAAAACCCTGGGTGGAAAGTGATGGCAAGTATTGCAGACATCTTAGAAGGACAAACTACATCACTCCCAGAAGTCAATTTTAGCTCAGCAGAGATAGCTTGTCTGAAGTTTTGCTCGATGACTTCATGTGATGTCGAGAGAAGTTTATCACACTATAAAAACATTTTGTCAGACAACAGAACAAAATTTACACCTGAAAATCTTGAGGAGTATTTGATAATTAGCTATAATGGTAATTAATTTGTGTTTATGGAACGTGTTTTATGGATTTTAAGAACTAATAATAATAATGATAATGAGTGTTTTGGTGCATTTTTTTCATTAATATTCCTATTTATTTGCTTATTTTTTTTCTTTTTAATGCCTATTTATTGCCTATTTTACTTTATAATGCCTATTTATGTGCCTATTTTTGAGATTTTTAATGCCTATTTGCCTGCCTTTTTTAAAAAATATTTAGGACCTATAAATCCGCCCCCTAAGTCATAACCAATGGGTAATCATGTTTTTACAAATTTATGTTAAAATTTATTCTTAAAAGGGAAATTATTTACTCTCCCAGTTTTTACCATTGTGCACATATGAGTACGAAGAAATTTTCATAATTTTATTTTATTTGAAAAGGTTTTAAAATTATGATTTAAGAAACTTTCTTATCTGGAGAAAGTGTGATGTCAGAGTATATTTTAAAAAAATAGTGCATTTCTATTTTCCTCTATTGAGTTTAAATTATCGGTGGGGCTATCCAATTTCCTAAAATAATGGGGAACGTACGAGTACATGTAAATTAGAGTTTAGGGAAATTCTACTCACATTTTCTTGAAAGGAGGATGCAAAACCATTTTAAAAAGCACACTTTGGTACAGTTTCCAGGAATTCTTAATCAACTTTATGATCACCAGCATACTAATCAGATGTGACTGAACAAGTTTTACCGTTGTTGCTATCCATTTCTTCTGTGTTTTATAATCACCTTATCTTACTTACTAACAGAATTTTACTGTTGTTAAGAAATTTCTTTTAAATGACACAATACATCAACATATGGGAACGTAGTGTCACATGATCAGGTGCAGTGAAACCGGAAGTTGGAAGGCTGTATTCCCCTCGTCTTATCTTGAAGGACTGGGACTATCTTAGGAAAACACCCTAATATTTTCCAAGTAAATTAAAAGCCCTTGTATAAAAATATAGCTTTGGTAATTTTATCTAATGAAAACATAAACTTATATTTAATTAATTATAGAAATGAAATTGTCAAATTTAGTAGTTTGTATTTTTCTTATACAAAAAAAAAATACTCTTCCACAAAAATATAGTAACTTTCACTAGGTCTACTAGTGATTGCCGGAACTAGAATAATTACGAGAATTTTAAAGCCAAAGAATAATACTTACTAACACTTTTGCAACATAAAGAAAAAATAACTAAATTTCACAGTTGAATTGTAAGTTTTATTTGGACTCATGGTGGGTTTCCAAGACAGTTAAAATTGTATATTTGATGCACACTAAAAAAAAAGCTGGATAATAACTAACAAGCTTTCTTTTTCGTGGTTTGTAAAGTATTATTTCATTAATTTAAAATTTACGTTAAACAATTTGCTGATATTTTATTTTATTATGTTGTATGAATGGTTGGTTCGAGAAATAGTTAGTATTTGAATCGACTCAAAATTAAAGGTCTATTTAGTTTCCTTCCACAACATGAACCTTGAAAGGGCTTATACGTGCACTTAGTTTACCTTGAAACGTAGCAAGATTACCGTGCATGGTTCAACTATGGCTTAGCCTATGAGATAGAAATACAGCATGGGCGTAACGATGGGAGTGTTATGGGAATAAAGCCCTTAACATTTCCCCGAAATGTTCCGAAGTTTTTAATGTTGTGGTAAAGTGTGTTTAAAGAAGTCGGTTCGTAGAACAATTTATCTTAATTTGACTAATACAATCTAATCTTCAGAGATAGTAGTTTATCATCTAAAATCATCCAACTTACAAAAATATTTTGAAAGTGACCCCTCAAATAGCTTATAGAGGTATTTAATTTTCAGAAAAATTCCAGTTTAGAAATATTACAAATAGCTTCCAGGGTAACAAATTTTCAAAAGTTTTCTGGGGAAGATCATTTTAAATAGTTTCTAGGGAATCTAATTTATGAAAAAATCTGGCTTAACATCACTTTCAGAGGCATCCAATTTTTAAAAATTTGTGATGGAGGACTATTCCAAATAGCTCTAAGATTATCCAAATTAAAAAAAACGGGGGATGTCTACTTTAATTTTTTTAAAAGAGTCTAGTTTTCAAAAAACCCTCCACCTGAGGACAACTCCAAATAGCTTCTAGGGTATCTGGTTTTAAAACTTTATCTTGGGGTAGGGTAGAAGAAAAGTTCAAAACATATATATTATTAATAACCCCACTCCTATCTCATATAATTAAAGTTTCGCTGCCACTTTTTAAAACAATTTTCTTATTTCTCAGAAGCCATGACATAATTTAATAAGCTTACATTTGAGACCCTCCTGAAATTAAATTATTACTACGCCCATGAGACACATTGCGGTCTGCCAAGATAAGACTACTTCATTTCATGGTAAACAGGGTGTACATGGAAAAAATAGAAGACATGTAAAAGTAATTGTGTGTAACACGAAATGTCAAGAAGATGTCAGAAATTATAAAATATCATTGACATGGTTTGGTTTTTTTTTTTTTTTTGCAATAATTTGTGGAACACGAATTAGTTACCTTTACTAAATTTATAG
The DNA here is from genome assembly GCA_039000515.1 of Timema cristinae. Lineage (NCBI taxonomy): Eukaryota > Metazoa > Arthropoda > Insecta > Phasmatodea > Timematidae > Timema > Timema cristinae. The sequence goes on along the minus strand of JBCFYV010000012.1, from coordinate 22,069,103 downwards.
AATCAAGTAATGAGCTTTTAGCATGAGATTTATTATGTATGTATGTATGTTGTATGTATGTATGTATGTATGTATGTATGTAATGTATGTATTATAAAATACTGGGAAAGTACATATTCTTTTGTCTGAGGAAGTAAAAGAATTTTAAAGTGTAGGCTCTATAATCGCTGTTTGAATGTCTGTAAAAATTAAATTGTATTATCAGAAATAAGCTGGTTTGAAAAATTTAATCAGCTGTTAATCTTAATAATAAATTTTCAAGAGAAAGTCATCAATATGTAGGGTCAATGTTTAATCATCAATATTAATTTACATTATAGTATGCAGCTATATTATTATTGACCTTAACGTCTGATAGTTACAAAAGTTACTAAAATTACTTTTTTATATTCGTGCATGAAGTCATATGATCATTTAATATTCGATAGATATTATGAGTGGTGAATGAAATGTAGGTAGGTTGAAGTAAGGGGAAAGTGCATGAGGTAAGTATGAGGTTTTTACAACATTATATTGATTTCAAAGCTAGATAAAGGGTGTTTGGAATAGTAATACCTATTATGATCCTTTCCTGATATATTTAAAATGTCCAAAATCTTATAATTTTGCGTACCATTGTTAACGGACTTTCGATGACAATTGTCAAGAAAAAAACAAATCCGTAAATTTTCAAAAAACATTCCATCTATAACTGAGATATTTTTGCTCTTAAAAATTATAGGAAAACATTTAGATATGTTAATGTTTTCCTCTCAGGTATATTACGGCCCCCACCAACAGGTGTGCAGTAAGACCCATGGGACATACATAGATGTAAGAAATATTTCTTTGGTTGAGTGCACACTACAACTGTAATTTAAAAAGTACTCAAAATATTTTCTAGAGGCAACGAATTTTTAAAATTTACCACAAAAAACACACTCTTAAATATTTATAGAGGCATCTTATTTTCAAAATATTGTCAGAAAAAAACACGTTTAATAGCATATAAAGGCATATAATTTTCAGAACATTTCCACTTGAGGAACACTAAATAACTTTTAGAAGATTCCAAATTTAAAAAGTTTTCTGGGTGAAAGCCACTCAAAATTTGTTTAGAGGAGAGTGATTATCATAAATATTTACAAGGGCAGAAAACTCGATGTATTTTTTAAGGGCATCCAAATTTCAGAAAATTTCCCTTTTGGCTTGGTGGCTATGACGTTCAAAGCAACCATTTTTGCTATCTCCCTTATTTTACAAATAAAGTTACACCGCCACAGAATAGAATCATTATCTATGAAAAAAAAATCTGTCAATTTTAATTTAATTATTCTCTACCCAAGTCCTTACTATGTTATTATTATATATAATGACAAATAAAGAATAAATACCCGTGAAAAGCAAATCCTTCAAAAAGTTTAAAAAGTCGTGCAGGGTCTAAAATTGTACCCGGTCAGGACCCTTCTTAGTTGAGCCTCACCACTTTCAAAGAGATCCCGGGGCCCCTGCATAGAATGTATAATCAAGTAATTATTTTATAGCTACCAGAAAAATGTATAAATATATTATAATGAATGTATGTATACATGCATGTGAGAGATTTAGTGTAAATGGAAGTGTTTCATAGCAAACTTTATCGGTCTATATGGTGTAAATGGAATGGTTTCAAATCTTTCGCTATATTGTCAGTCTATATAGTGTAAATGGAAATGTGTTTCATAGCAAAATTTATCGGTCTATATGGTGTAAATGGAAATCTAGTTCTCCTGTTATTTGTTTCTAAATAAATTTAAATTTCATATTGGCAGTTCTGATATTAAGACGCATATCACTAAATACAATAATAATATATGATCAAGCTTAGCGAGATCTTGTTTTAACTTGACTATTTGAATTGCATCTGTTTGTGTCCAGGATGTTTGTAGCGTGATAGCTGTCTAATAAATACTTGAATATTAACAACGTTTGCCAATAAAATTATTTAAAATTATTTAAAACTAGGTGTAGTAACTTATTTTATACACGGTTTGTTGAGCTGGTTGTATTACGTACTAGGATGGTGGCTGCTCTGAAATGATATTTCTCCTTGTTTGTTCCTTGATGGCTGCTAAATATATTGATCAATTCAAATTATATTTGGCAAGGTCATACTTTGAATCCATGCCGAGTGATGTATATAGATCTTTCTTTATATATATATATTATTTAACATATCTTTTATCAATTATTTATTGAGATTAAAATTAAAATAAATTAAGCGAAAATTAGTGCAATTTATAAAATTTAATTTTGACATAATTTTACGAGATTGATGCTTTCAATCATTTGAGCAACGATTATAATTAATAAATATTATGTACTATTGAACAAATTATTAGGTTATTTGTTTAAATTGATCACTAAGGAAAAATCTATATGTTACCTCAAATTCAAAGAGAAATTGAAAGGGTTGGGGCAAGAGCATGCATGATAAGACTCATTTAGTGAAAAAATGTATTATCTGCTATTTCTGGTAACTTACCTCTTGAACTAAAAGCTATTTGTATAGTCAGTCAAAACCTTGAGCGTGGATAATATTGACTAGATTTTATTTATTTTAATAGAGAGATTTACGGATTTCATTGAAGTTTAAATAGTGAATTCATCCCGCCAAAAAGGGTAATTATATTTCTGCACTAAGCTCCTCAGCTAAAAGAGATAGTTTATTTTGAAATCCAAAGGTAAACCTAAATGTAAAAACGATAGAATTGTGGAGAACATGATTTCTAATGTTCGCAGAAACTAGTCGTAGGACTATAGTAACTATAATAACCTATAGAAAGCAAGGTCTGTCTATTGTTTACATAACTAATAGTAGGACCATATTAACGATAAGAACCTGTATGGAGTAAGGTATACTGTTTACAAAACTACTAACAAAACTGCCGTAATGATATGAACATGCAGGGAGCAAGGTGTCTTATGTTTACAGAACTACTAATAATACTTTAATAACGATATGAACATGTGGGGATCACGGTCTACAGTTTACAGAACTACTAGTAAGACTGTATTAACGATAAAAAATGGAGGGAGTGAGGTCTACTGTTCACAGAACTACTAGTAAGACTGTAGAAACGATAAGAACATGAAGGGAGTTAGGTTCACTGTTCACAAAATTACTAGTAAGGCTGTAGTAACAATAAGAACATGAAGGGAGTAGAGTCAATTGTTCACAGAACTCCTAGTAAGACTGTAGTGACTATATTAACATGTAGGGATCACGGTCTACAGTTTACATAACTATTAGTAAGACTGAAGAAACGATAAGAAAAGGATTGAAGTTAGGTCGATTGTTCACAGAACTATAGTTAAGACTGTAGTAACGATAATACCATATAGAGAATAAGGTCTACTTCTCACAAAACTACTAGTAAGACTGTATTAATGATATTAAAATGTAGGGAACAAAGTCTACTGTTCACAGAACTACTAGTAAGCTGGAATTAACGAACAGAACATGGAGGGAGGGAGGTTCAGTGTTCACAGAACTACTATTAGAACTATAGTAAAGATATGAACATGTAGGGAACGAGGTTTAAAGTTTATAGAACTACTAGTAAGACTGTAGTAGTGATAAGAACATGGATGGAGTAAAGTCTATGTGAGCATGTGTCTATGTGAGCTTTCCTTATGTGACTACTAGAAAATAATGGTGGCCTGGATGTGACTTTTTACATACATTAATTTAAGCATATTTCTAAAATTTTATTTAACATATTCTCGCCACCCACCAAAGGTTGAGTCTTATAAAAGGTAGCAAAAAGTCTTTGATCTCTGAGCCAGCTAGCTGCACCTTGATGCATACGGGGGGACCCTCTAGCCTTAAACCAGTCCCTACTTTGTAGCCTTTTACATCCCTTCTCTACCTGTTTTCATTCATTACGCAAAGAGCACATTCGTTATCCCTTCAAAGGCATAGAAACTGGCCTCAGGAGAATACAATGATGAATATCACATTGTAGTGAAAGAGACAGTTTGTCAAACATAGGTTTATGAATAATAAAATGAGAAAATGCGAATATAGAGAGCACAAAAAGCTTAGTAATGTGATTGATATATAATTATTTAGTTTTATTCTAGCTTGGATTAAAAATACCATTTTCTGAAAATGTGATGATAAAATACGACTTAAAAACTATAGTAAATATAGAAAAAACAGAACAGTCAATAAAAAAAAATCTAGATAAATAATCACTGTAGTTGAGATATCAACAATTTAATATGTATACTCGTAAATATTTATAATTTTTGACAAAGATGAGAGTAAAAATTTAATAAATGTAGTAGTCTTCTCAATCTGACCATTTCATCAAGATAAAAATGGGCACACATAATGAAAGACAAGCAATGTCCGTGTAACTAGGACCTGAAGGACAAGATATGCCGAGGATACCCAAGTGTTTAGTAATTTGAACACAGATGAAGCTCTATTGTTACAATAACTACCCTTGAAAAGCATGTCTCAAGGAAAGGATACGCAAGTGGTTATTTAGGTGAACACAGATGAAGCTATATTGTTACAATAACTACCCTTGAAAGACATGTCTCAAGGAAAGGATACACAAGTGGTTATTCAGGTGAACACAGATGAAGCTCTATTGTTACAATAACTACCCTTGATAAACATGTCTCAAGGAAAGGATACACAAGTGGTTATTCAGGTGAACACAGATGAAGCTATATTGTTACAATAACTACCCTTGAAAGACATGTCTCAAGGAAAGGATACACAAGTGGTTATTCAGGTGAACACAGATGAAGCTCTATTGTTACAATAACTACCCTTGATAGACATGTCTCAAGGAAAGGATACACAAGTGGTTATTCAGGTGAACACAGATGAAGCTATATTGTTACAATAACTACCCTTGAAAGACATGTCTCAAGGAAAGGATACAAAAGTGGTTATTCAGGTTAACACAGATGAAGCTATATTGTTACAATGTCAACCCTCGGTAGACATGTCCCAAGGAAAGGATACACAAGTGGTTATTCAGGTGAACAGAGATGAAGCTCTCTTGTTACAATAACTACCCTTGATAGACATGTCTCAAGGAAAGGATACACAAGTGGTTATTCAGGTGAACAGAGATGAAGCTCTCTTGTTACATTAACTACCCTTGAAAGACATGTCTCAAGGAAAGGATACAAAAGTGGTTATTCAAGTTAACACAGATGAAGCTATATTGTTGCAATGTCAACCCTCGGTAGTCATGTCCTAAGGAAAGGATACACAAGTGGTTATTCAGGTTAACACAGATGAAGCTATATTGTTACAATAACTACCCTTGATAGACATGTCTGAAGGAAAGGATACACAAGTGGTTATTCAGGTGAACACAGATGAAGCTATATTGTTACAATAACTACCCTTGATAGACATGTCTCAAGGAAAGGATACAAAAGTGGTTATTCAGGTGAACACAGATGAAGCTATATTGTTACATTAACTACCCTTGAAAGACATGTCTCAAGGAAAGGATACAAAGTTGTTATTCAGGTGAACATTGGTGAAGGTCTATTGTTACAATAATTACCCTTGTTAGACATGTCCCAAGGAAAGGATACAAAAGTGGTTATTCAGGTGAACACAGATGAAGCTATATTGTTACAATAACTACCCTTGATAGACATGTCCCAAGGAAAGGATACACAAGTGGTTATTCAGGTGAACACAGATGAAGCTATATTGTTACAATAACTACCCTTGATAGACATGTCTCAAGGAAAGGATACACAAGTGATTATTCAGGTGAACACAGATGAAGCTATATTGTTACAATAACTACCCTCGGTAGACATGTCTCAAGGAAAGGATACACAAGTGATTATTCAGGTGAACACAGATGAAGCTCTCTTGTTACAATAACTACCTTTGATAGACATGTCTCAAGGAAAGGATACACAAGTGGTTATTCAGGTGAACACAAATGAAGCTCTCTTGTTACAATAACTACCCTTGATAGACATGTCTCAAGGAAAGGATACACAAATGGTTATTCAGGTGAACACAGATGAAGCTATATTGATACAATAACTACCCTTGATAGACATGTCTCAAGGAAAGGATACACAAGTGGTTATTCAGGTGAACACCGATGAAGCTATATTGTTACAATAACTACCCTTGATAGACATGTCTCAAGGAAAGGATACAAAAGTGGTTATTCAGGTTAACACAGATGAAGCTCTCTTGTTACAATAACTACCCTTGATAGACATGTTTCAAGGAAAGGATACACAAGTGGTTATTCAGGTGAACACAGATGAAGCTCTCTTGTTACAATAACTACCCTTGATAGACATGTCTCAAGGAAAGGATACACAAGTGGTTATTCAGGTGAACACATATGAAGCTATATTGTTACAATAACAACCCTTGATAGACATGTCCTAAGGAAAGGATACACAAGTGGTTATTCAGGTGAACACAGATGAAGCTATATTGTTACAATAACTACCCTTGATAGACATGTCTCAAGGAAAGGATACAAAAGTGGTTATTCAGGTGTACACAGATGAAGCTCTCTTGTTACAATAACAACCCTTGATAGACATGTCCCAAGGAAAGGATACACAAGTGGTTATTCAGGTTAACACATATGAAGCTCTCTTGTTACAATGTCAACCCTCGGTAGACATGTCTCAAGGAAAGGATACACAAGTGGTTATTCAGGTGAACACATATGAAGCTATATTGTTACAATAACAACCCTTGATAGACATGTCCTAAGGAAAGGATACACAAGTGGTTATTCAGGTGAACACAGATGAAGCTATATTGTTACAATAACTACCCTTGATAGACATGTCTCAAGGAAAGGATACGCAAGTGGTTATTCAGGTGAACACAGATGAAGCTATATTGTTACAATAACTACCCTTGATAGACATGTCTCAAGGAAAGGATACAAAAGTGGTTATTCAGGTGTACACAGATGAAGCTCTCTTGTTACAATAACAACCCTTGATAGACATGTCCCAAGGAAAGGATACACAAGTGGTTATTCAGGTTAACACATATGAAGCTCTCTTGTTACAATGTCAACCCTCGGTAGACATGTCTCAAGGAAAGGATACACAAGTGGTTATTCAGGTGAACACAGATGAAGCTATATTGTTACAATAACTACCCTTGATAGACATGTCTCAAGGAAAGGATACGCAAGTGGTTATTCAGGTGAACACAGATGAAGCTATATTGTTACAATAACTACCCTTGATAGACATGTCTCAAGGAAAGGATACAAAAGTGGTTATTCAGGTGTACACAGATGAAGCTCTCTTGTTACAATAACTACCCTTGATAGACATGTCTCAAGGAAAGGATACACAAGTGGTTATTCAGGTGAACACATATGAAGCTATATTGTTACAATAACTACCCTTGATAGACATGTCTCAAGGAAAGGATACACAAGTGGTTATTCAGGTGAACACAGATGAAGCTATATTGTTACAATAACTACCCTTGATAGACATGTCTCAAGGAAAGGATACAAAAGTGGTTATTCAGGTGTACACAGATGAAGCTCTCTTGTTACAATAACAACCCTTGATAGACATGTCCCAAGGAAAGGATACACAAGTGGTTATTCAGGTTAACACATATGAAGCTCTCTTGTTACAATGTCAACCCTCGGTAGACATGTCTCAGGAAAGGATACACAAGTGGTTATTCAGGTGAACACAGATGAAGCTATATTGTTACAATAACTACCCTGATAGACATGTCTCAAGGAAAGGATACACAAGTGGTTATTCAGGTGAAACAGATGAAGCTATATTGTTACAATAACAACCCTTGATAGACATGTCCTAAGGAAAGGATACACAAGTGGTTATTCAGGTGAACACAGATGAAGCTATATTGTTACAATAACAACCCTTGATAGACATGTCCAAGGAAAGGATACACAAGTGGTTATTCAGGTGAACACAATGAAGCTTATTGTTACAATAACACCCTTGATAGACATGTCCAAGGAAAGGATACACAAGTGGTTATTCAGGTGAACACATATGAAGCTATATTGTTACAATAACAACCCTTGATAGACATGTCTCAAGGAAAGGATACACAAGTGGTTATTCAGGTGAACACAGAGAAGCTATATTGTTACAATAACTACCCTTGATAGACATGTCTCAAGGAAAGGATACACAAGTGGTTATTCAGGTGAACACAATGAAGCTATATTGTTACAATAACTAACCCTTGATAGACATGTCCCCAAGGAAAGGATACACAAGTGGTTATTCAGGTGAAACATATGAAGCTATATTGTTACAATAACTACCCTTGATAGACATGTCTCAAGGAAAGGATACACAAGTGGTTATTCAGGTGAACACAGATGAAGCTATATTGTTACAATAACAAACCTTGTAGACATGCCCATGGAAAGGATACACAAGTGGTTATTCAGATGAACACAGATGAAGCTATATTGTTACATACATTAACAACCCTTGGTAGATATGTTTAAGATAAGAATACACGAGTGGTTAGTCAGGCGAACACAGAAGAAACACTTTCTTTAAAATAAAGCAAACTCTGGTAGCTATGAGCTACGGTACTCTGACACTTTTTGGCTTTGAAACAGCATGAAAATACCGTTCTAGTTAGTAAAATATGTCTTGTTTAGTGAATATTATTATTTTGGGATTTGCCAAATACCTTCAATAAATTAGAGAAATGTAACACTTTAGACATTTGACAACTTTCTTAGTCGTTATAAGAGTAAATTATATACAAATATAAAATATTGGTTAGAAAATATATTCCTTAAAATAATGTTTATTAATTTTTTATAGTTTCAAATAATGTTTTAACAACCAGTTTTTAGCTAAATTCAATTCAGCTTGATTAAATATTGTATATTATATAACAATATTATATATATATATATAAAAGATTTTCCTAAAGGACCATTCCGAATTTAAAATGTGGTCAAATATCACTTATACTACCAATGTTTTAAGAAAAACTTTGATTATCCTTTTGGACAGCCACAAATTGAAGTTTGCAGCCAACACAAATCTGGCTGTCAAAATAAAAGATACAGATACAAGCGATAATGCCAAACTGAATACTGTTGCTGAGATAATCGCTATAAAAAAAAGGCCCAAGAAACTTTATACAGATTGACTAAAACCAGAGAAAACGAGAATGACAGTGTAGCTTATTTTGACTACATGCAAACCTAACTTCTGCCGTTAGTACCCATTCAAAGAGTATTTTATTTGATCCAACTTTGAGTGAATCTATTTTGCATAACGATTTAAAAACGAACAAATCATACATGTATTGTATCATGAAGGAGAGGCAAATATGTCCCCTTATGAATAAGTACTCCTTCCCATTGCGTTCTGTTCAAAATGAAGTACCAGGTTCAGTGAAGATTTGTATTCTGTTCACTGATGGAGCAGCTGTACAAAAGGGAAATCCCCAGTTGTGAGTATTTGGTTGAATTTATGTGAAAGAGGATGATTTGAGACTGTCCAGCACTTCTTCTTAGTGTGCGGCCACTCGTTCGTTTCATGCGAACAAAATGTCGTTCAATCAAGCCACTTTAAGGAAAACTTACCTAATCTACACTCCTGAAGAGTAAACATGGATAACAGTAATTGGCGAGTAGAATCGGTCGCTTCTTTATTAATCAGGCATCTACTGATTAAATCCTATATTTCAAAGACTGATGTCAAAGCGTGTATTAGAAAACGAACAAATTTCCTATGAAATTTAAAGGAAAATGTATTTCAAAAGACTGGAGAGTTCCATATATGATATCATTGTACCAATAGTTTGTATACAGTTATACAGTTCCTGGTAAATTTGTTGCAAATATGTATAGGCTATTGATGGCTTGATTTATTCTACCATTAGTCTCCAAAAGACTAATAATGAATGTTCCTGCACTACCATTCCATAAGGCTTATCCTGTTGGAAGGGTCCCAGTGAATAAAAAAACTGCAACACTTGCAGAAGATTGTCTAGTAGACCCAAAGATATGAGCATTTATTTTTTCGATGGTATATTGAAGTGGTTGACTAGCGAAGCAATTATCTTCTAGACCCTTAATTCAAAGATAAGTAGGCCTTCAGGCTAAATTGTTTTTATCCTCAATATTTCGAGTATAAATAAAATCAAATTTTTATGAATTAAAATAATACATCAAATAAAATAATAACTGACAGCGATTATATTATTTTACCATAAAACCTTAAGAAATTATAGCAAGTAATGAGAAAATAGAGCTTCTTTGCAGAAACTCTACACTAAATTTGCCAGTTTTTAAATATCATTTTGAGTTCCACATAAACAGCTTAACTTTTAAAACACCATAGAAGTGTTTAAAATATACTTTTTTTAATTGGTTATATTTATCATCATCTGTAAAATTTTATTTGCCAAGTAGGACAGTTTTTTGTCTTCTTAAAAAATGTTCTTAGAAATAATTAATTTCTATTTTAGTGTATAAAAAATTAAGCATAGGAAAAATCAGTAACGTAGACAACATATTTTGTACGAGTGAACAAAGCTATTATTCGTTTTCAAACAATTAGAGGACAGCTGTTAGCTCATTGAACCATAAAAGGGAATACAATATAATAGCCTACCACATTTTATTTATATGAGGGATTGGAAGCTACTTTCCACACAACCAATTGGCGCAATACCTTTAAAACAGACGAAATAATGTCCACTTACTGGGAGGAATAGGTGAAGTTTCTCCTGAAGACATTGATCCTGATGACACCCAATAAGATTAAGACGCACATCACAAGGAAACAAGAAGACTAACTACTGACCCTCATGGTGACAATACTGACGTGAATACAGTAGCTTATCCCAGAATAGACTCAAGAGGTTCATAGCTTCAATGAATAAGAACAAAGCACCTGGATCAGATGTTATCAAGGTCAAAGTTCTGTGACAAACTGTTGATTGAATTGCTCCATATGTCACCCAACTGCTGAAAGAATTCCTGGTAACTTGAATTTTTAAATGTTGGGGGGCTACCGTTAAGTTGGCCCCTCACGAGTAAACAAAGCGCCACAAGTTCACGTCCCATTTGTGCAAGAACGAATGCGGAACAATCCAGAACAAACGAAGAAAAAACGATTGCGATCATAATAACTTGAATTTGTACAAGTGGGGGGGCTACCGTGAAGTTGGCCCCCCAATATAAACATATCATTCGTGGGCCGACCAAAACGGAACAAACAAAACTTTTGGTGGAACAATCCGGAACAAACGAAGAACAAACAATTGCAATCATAAAAACTAGATTTTTTAAAAGGTGTGGGGGAGGGGGGGGCAACTTCACGGACGTCAAGACATAGACCGTACAGATCACTTCTTCATGACTGAGGAATGATGGAGACGAGAAATTGCGACTACGGAAAAGAGACGACAACTGAGCACGTGGTCTGGAAATGTGGTAACACGCAACAGCTGAGAAACCAGCTTTTATTCGTATTTCAAGGATGCCATATCTATGACATTCTACGTAATGGCGTCCTATAGAAACTCTTCAACGAATTCACAATATAATTCTCGTTGAAGGAATGTGGTAATTAAGTTGAAAAACTCAAATAACAAAGACTGAGGCCATACAGATGTAGAAGAAGAGACTCTAGGGTAGAGGAGAACAACGAGACAGAAGAATATAATGATTAAAAGTACAGACGATACATAGACAACAAAGGATATTGGGAAGCTTGATAGGACCTAGGACTTAGCATAGTAACTACTGAATGCAGGAACAATCAAAGGCTCACTCTCTGTAGGTATCCAGGAGAATTATAGAGGAAGTAATAATGTTTCTGATGGTCGAAGCCTGGCCCTGGTAACTAGTAGACAAACAATAACAACGATACAAACACTAAGAAGATGACTGGATCCACTAAGGTTTGACACCTATGGGCAGCAAGGGAATAAATTGGCCTGAATGCTAGATGCAGTCACCCAGTTCATCCAATAGCAGTAACACCAATCAAATCTAGGCTTCCCATAGGTCCACAATAATATCGAAAATGTAAACGCGGTAAACTTTTTTAACATTAAAATAAATATATATATACTAGTAAAGTGAATATATAATTTGTTTGGGTGGATATAAGGATCTTCACTCTTATTTAATTAGATAGAAATGACAAGACTATACTTAAAACTATTAAGTTGACTAGTCAAGAAACACAAATGAAACATTTTTTTTAAACAACAATAAGGTCAAAACCGACAACAGTTTAGTGAACGTTATAAAATCAAGCAAGGAGGTACAACTACCCTAGCAGCTGTGTTCAATGAGAAGTAATCTTCTTATTATGAAGATTAGAAAATATGTAAATTCTGAAAAAAAATTATTGGTATAACATAATCACTCAAACTTTCTTCTATAATGATTAATGATGTATATCAGGAAATATTCATAGTAATTTATAGTAAAAAAAAACTAAGAGATACCCAATTTAAACAAATAGAGATAATTCATAAAATATTCAAAAGTTTAAAAACTCAAACAACATTAAACTATCCTTAAACAAATTTGACCCTGCTCATTAAACTAAAACGTAAAGAATAATCGTAATCAGTGACCTGGCGGTCTAGGGGTAAGGTGTTGGACCTCTGTGTTGGGCTCCGGGGTTCAATCCTCGGTTCCGGCACAAATTTATCTGATTACCAAATCCTTCCTTCACCTCTGACAAGACATCTTGTGAATGTGGGGAATGCCAGGCTTCCACCGTGGTTCGGATTCCACGTTAAACTGTAGATATTTCATTTCATCTCACAATCACCCTACCATTACACATTAGCGTAAGTGCGTATAACCCGAACGTTTAGTAAGACGCGGTGCTAATAATAATAAATAATAATAATAATAATAATAATAATAATAATAATAATAATAATAATAAATAATAATAATAATAATAATAGTTTGTTCCGTTTTCAACTTTATTTTACATTATTTGTATTACCTTTAACTTTATACTTTTACTTGTTTTCTCCATTTAAATTAGCCATCTCCATTGTTTGAATTGTCTTAATTGTTTGTTGTCCTCAATTCATTTCTGATATTAATTATATTAATAAGTTTCTTGTATTTATTTTTCCGAATGATGGTCACCATTTTACTTGATAATTATATTATGACATGAATATTTTTATTCTTTTTAATTTTATCTCATATATTTTAATTCTTATCGAAAGCGTAACTTGGATTTGTTTCCCAATATAAAAATATATTCAATTTAAACTGTTAATAATTTTAAATTTTGTATTAATTTCTTTTGTATACTATCCTTTCACCTTTATATTATAACCTTAGATCTTTCGAAGTCTTAACCATAACTATTGCTGCTCCTTTACTTATTTAAATTTTAGAATGTTTTCTAAAATGATTAATTGCTTATGAAATTTAGAAAACAATTCTTTATTGGTTTTTGTAACAACAAAAAATTAAATTTCTAGTAAAGTTATAATTAAATAATATTTTTTCTACAAAGTATAAATCCGACTTTTTATTATTGTAATGAAAATACTCTTTAAGTAGAAGTCCACCTCCATAAAAAATAATCAAGTAGCTGCTCTATGTCAAATAATAGAGTTTATAGAAACATGAGAGCAGAGTTGAATACATTGATGGTCTGATGTATGGAACTTTCAAGTTGAAGAAAGAAGACTATGTGGACCTCTCCAGTGCCAACTGATATGATGGGAAAGTTGCATTCATTTTATAAAAACCTAAAGGACATCTCCAAGTCACCCAATAAATGCCTGAAAAGTTCAATCAATTTTATGATGGAATTATTAAGTATCCTACAACAACACAGAGGACAGTGACAATGATGATTATAAAGTGCCATATTCATAATTATCTGTGAGATTGCGGTGTAATAATAATTTATTTAAGCGTGTGAACGATTTTTATTTAATATATCAGTTAAAAAAATTATTATTATTATTAATTTTTGACTCACTTTTACTTAATTTTTGTCATAAAACTGGTATTAGATACGAATTTTATTTGTTGTCAAGCATTGATTGGAAAAAAGATAAAATTTCTACAACTTTAATAATTAATAAACTAAAATAATTGCCCTTTATATTTTGGGAATGAACTCCTATTGACTAGGACTGCAATTGCCTAGTAGTAACCTTTTCAATAAAACTTTTAGTTTGGTAAGTAAACGGTTTTTCCCGTTTTACTGAAAAATAAAGTGAACGGTATGTTATATTTTTTCCATTCACCGATTATATCGTCTAAACAATGAATTTTGGAACACGTTAAAAATATTCGTGATTGGATTTGGACAAATTCTGAGTTAGCTGTTTCAAAAAATCATCAGACTTAAACCAATGATAAAAACACCATTTTTAAAAAAGGATTGTTCCATAAAATTAATAGTCGAACTCAAACCACTTGACGTAAGTCTTATCTCCTTTACGTTTGATGGCCTGTTCCACAACAAACTTCAATATACAATGTTTTCTTCATTTCATGAACGTAGAATCCTCCAAGGATAGGATTGCGTCGTATCTTCATGCTAGAACATTCTAGGATTCGTTTTGACAACTTTACAATCCTTGAAAAAATCCTTTGAAGAGTTCGTAGTGCATCCCTTAGAGAAAACATCCTTATGCTTGCTGATATGAACTGATATCTCCAATTTTAAACCTGATTGGTTAGGATTGACAGTCTTGGAATGCCTAAAGGTGGCACGTAGATCACGGTCATCCTTAATGTAGTATATAGGTCCTATATTAATGGTTGAGTGCATTTATTGATGATTATACTCATTGAGTAAAAGAATATATCATATCGATACTTTGATACGATCCTTTAGTAGTGAATTGTTTCCACATAATATTGTTTAGCGTTCGATTAATTTTTTCAACGACGCTAGCTTTGACATTGCTGTAAGTTGAATAATGAATATTCCTCTTCCTTCTAATGAAAGTTTTGAAATTTACATTGAAAAACTCTTACATATTATCAATCTGAAGATGATAGACAGGAGGAAAATAGGTTGATGTTACCTGGAAAAGATCTTGTACCTTTTCAAAAGTAACGTTTTTTCTAGATTACTCATTGACCGGTACAATCAAGGCACATTTTGGATAGACAGTTTGGTATTGTTATCGGAATGTAATAAAATGGACATTCACGTTTGATTAAATAAAAAAAAAATAGAATGGTAATGAATTGACATCAACATACATTCTTGGACAAGGGAACACGTAGTTAAAGTTAAATTCTAAATGTTTTATGATGATTTACAAGCTTAGCCAATAACAATTTCAACAACGTATTCTTGAATGAGTATATGCAATTTTTATGAACTTTTATTTCACTTAGAGAGTTAAAAATCCCTACAACCCCCAAATTTAGTATTTCCGGTGGTTGAACTGTATAAGGCATCACTCTTGCAATATACTGGAATGCATATTGGTGTTTAAGCCCGAGTTGGGTACACTGAGGTGATTGTATTAAACAGTTTTTCACTCCCCCTCCACGCAAATGCCAGTAAATTTCCTCCAAATAAAGCCTCAATGATACCTAAAACCTTAGCTTAATTAGTGAACATGTGTATCAGCTGAATGGGGAGTAAAAAAGTTCTGACAAAAATAAATTAAGAGTGTATCCTTCTATAAGAGAGATTATTGACTAATTTGACGAGAAGATTGAAGCCAGCCGATTACTCATTGTTAGGGTGCAAGGAAATGTGAAAACCTGTAGGTTACTATCAATATTCCCAACTATGGAGTTGCACCAAGTTTGTGGCAAAACACAGACGTTTTAATCGGCCAGCTTGTTAGTTTGATGTGCGCACGCTCGTATGTGGGTGGTATCATGGATCTTAATGAGGCTATGAAATATTAGACCCTCTCAATGTTGCATATGCGTGAGGGAGCTCAGTGAATGGTATCACGTGTTCTCTCAACACGATTATTTAGTAGTCATTTGTTTTTTGTGGAATGCAGACTACCTCTTTGTTTTAGTTAGTCCAAGTCTCGCAAACTATAAACGTAGTTGCCTCTAGTTACACTTTATTTTGTACATCTAGTAAGCTTCTATTGCAAGTACTTGTACAAATTAAGCCTTAAATGCTTACATTTCATTTTAAGTAAAAGCTTGTTTTTAATCAGTCCAAAGCCATTGTTTGTGTCATTACTTTACGTGAATGAATCCTTTGTGAATAAATCCCGGCCGTGAGAGTCAAAGTACTAACCATCACACAAGAACCTGGTTGTCATGAGTTCTGATCTAGTACAAGTATTTACAAATTACAATCATAATAGTTTATCACAAGTTAAAAGACAAGACCATGACAATTTTTAATTTGTATCCATTTAAATAGAATCAGCTATTTTCGAAGTAATATAAGAGCCATAGTCAGTGAAAGTTGATCCACATTTCTTTTAACGCCTTCACGATATATTTATACAGTTATTATGTTTGTAGCAAATTGTCCTAGTTTGTATAACACTACTCCCTGTTATTTTTTAGGTTTGAAATAGAAATAAATTTCGTACAAAATTAAAATTTGTTTGTTAAATATCCCTTTATATATTCATTATTAACTGTTATCATGGTTACGATATTATTAAAACTAGTTACAAGAAAAAAATTATTATGTCCCCAGAGATTATTTAGTTAGATAAAAAAATTTAAATGTTTTCTAAAGCTAGGGAAGAATCCGAAGAAAACATCTCCCCAAATTTACAAATTGAAGAGGAAGAATCACCAACCCAACAAGGCGTATGACTATTTACAATAATAAATATTTAAATATATTTCCAAGCTTCAAACATACACAAAAATATTGTATTCTCAAAGGTTTAGATGTATAGCAATGCATTTTTATTTTTTACTAAGGTTTTTAATAAGCTGATTATCCAATATTAACATTAAACTTTATTATACTCATAAAGTAAATAAATATTATTCTAAATCTACTTTACCTAAAATAATGTGCGACTTTAATAATTTACGGGCCAACAATTTTGTGTAGTTATTCAAATGTGTTTATTTGGGTACTAAAACTTTACACAGGCAACTTTACCAATAGGAAACTATTTTTTTTTTAATTTATTCTATCTCATAACTATTTACATTTTAGAGATGTTAATATTTTCTTCATGGACTGTTTGCTGTAATTTATTGTAAATCAAGTTGGACATATATCTTGTAAATAAGTACACCCACTTTAAATAGGAGAGTATATCGGACCACCCCAAATTCCAATGACTGACATTTGACTCTCAACCTATCCCACTGACATCATTAATCTAGTTTATTTTAAATACTGTTCGAATTTTCCACAGCTGTTTACCAGAATATCAATTAATGTATACCAAACTTAAGCAAATATATATCAATGCGTAATTATAAAGGAGATGGCATTATTTTGGTGTGGCCAAGTTTTATAAATTCTCTACAAGTATTACTATGTATTAATATATATAGAAATTATGAAAAATTAGATATCAAATTTAAAGAAAATCAACAAATCTTTTTATGCTCCAGAGGAGCCAGAATGCAGTTTAATAAAGACTAAATCATTTAAACGTGATATTGATAATTTTGTAAGTAATGTGACTTATGAATTATTATCTATTAGATAGAGCCTACCCTGTTTACTTTTTCATATAAAGAGAAAATATTTTAATCGTGAATAATATCAACATCAAAATTATGATAAATTCTTACGTTCTGTGTGAGCCCGAACCCAAATAGGTTGTCTTTACAATTCTGTCTCCCTCCCATTTATGTCTGTTTGTCTGTCTGCCCATGGCCACAGATCAGAAATTTTCATGGATTTCCTTCTAACATGATATTTATATTTTATAGGGATATGCCTCGATAAATATTTTAAACTCCAGTCCCCAAACTAGGGTAGTTTACATATGAATCGTTTGAGAATACTAATATCACTTGTATTATTAGATTTTGGGATTAAATTCGTTGAAGGTTGTTCGGGGATGAGAAATTTTTGAAAATTTAAAAGGTTTCAAAACTGTCTAACAATTTTGATTGGAATGCATATCTAAGGATTGTGTGTTATAACAAATAATGATGTAGGGGAGAAAACTCATCATGGGTAGCTTACTGATGACCCATTTTTCAGAAACTTGAAACATTTTACAAGTGATCCTAAATATTTGGAAACAAATGGTTATCTTGGAGGTGTTTGGTATGTACAATTATTTTTGGGTTAAAACCTTATTTATGTAATCAAAATTTATTTATGTGGCAAATACGTATTAATGGTTAGCTAACTGATGACCTATTTTTCCAAATCTTTAATATTTAATTAAAATTGCTATAATGATTAGCTTCAAAATGGTTACATTGAGCGTGTTTGGCATGACAAATAACACTGTATACTTTTATTTGGTGTAAAAAAATTCCTTACGTGTAGTTAATTGATGACTGATTTTCAATAACTTAAAATATTCAATAAATTGCTTTATAGGTCTGTTTCAAAATATAAATATTTTAGTATTTTTTCATGGAAGATAGCACCATATAGTTGGTTTTAGAGTAAAAATTATTTTAATGGTAGTTTTACTTTGAAATATTTATAAAATTACTTGATTTGGTCATAAATGGGTATATTGGAAGTGTTTGATATAACGAATGGCAGTGTATAGAGTATTGCACGTTTTTGATGTTAACATCTGTTTAAGGGTAGTTTAATGATAATCAAATTTATTTTAAATGTTAATCTAAGCAAATCTCTTTAAAGACTTTATTTAAAATTGATATTAAGTCATGTTTGATCTCTAAAATAACCGTATATACTCTTTCTTTAAGTAAAAGGTTAGTTAAATGGTAATTAACCTATCAATTATTTTCAAATGTAAAGAATAATTTGAAAATGAATCTAACAAGTTCGTCTGAAGTGTATTTTATCTGTAAAGGTTTTAAATTATAAAACTGTATATGTCTTATTGGGGTTTAAATTCATGTAAGGGTTGTTTACTGAAGACTTTTTTTATAATTCGAATATTTAAAAAAAACGTTTCAAGTGATTTGGTTCAAAATGGGTATCTATTAGGTTTCTTTCACAATCAAATTATATATTGGGCCTATATTTTGTTAATCAAAATCACTGAAGATAGATTTTCTAAAGTTTTAATATTTTTGTGATAATATATATACTTATTTTGTTCAAAATTGGTATTGGGGGATTATTTTATATAATAGCAGCAGAAAAATCCCGGTTTAATTTATATTTCCTTTTCGGTTAGCTAGCTAAATATTTTTTATATTTCTGCTTATACGTACAGTAAAACACACACAAATGTATGAGAGAAATGTTCTTAAATATTAAATTTAAAAACTGCAAAAGTGGACACATAGGTGGACTTGATATTCTCGTCTTTCCTGATTTGCCTGTAATGGGAAATTCAGGGTTAAATTCCAAATTGTGTATATGAGGTGTTTCCTAAATAATTATTCACATAAAAAATTGGTAACTTTCTCTAAATTATACACTATAATAGATGGGTATTAAGACGTGTAGTATGAAAAAAATCACAGTATTATATATATATTATATATTATATTATATTATATATATATATATATATATATATATTTTCCAATCATTTAGACTGTTCTATACAAAAATACAGCCTACCAAAATAATGTTAACAATTGGCTATAAACTGGGTAATTGTATATTTTCTCCAATAAAGTTTATTTTTCCTTTTTAAAATAAGTATATACCTAGTTAATGTGTATCACTCCTATTTATACAAGAAAGTTACTATACAATTTTTTTTCCTAAAACATTTATTCACGTAATTATAAAATTATCATAGTTTTTCAATGTAATGTGGACATTACAGACCCTGTTTGAGTTGTTAATTTTACTACATTTTTAATTGAATAAAGTTAAAAAGACTTTAAGATTAACTTACTAGCTGTTAAAATAGTGCTATTATAACTAGTCAATGTGGTATTTTCCCTTAATTATTACTTAATTATATTAAACTGTAGCAAGATCACTATTTTACCTTATCTCCAAGAGGTGTCCAATATAGTAATAGCAATAATAATAACAATAATAATAATCTAGTATTAATTGCTAGTTTCCAAAAGAGGTAACCGTAATTATCTTTGCTGTTTAGCATTGGTATTATACAAATTGCCAACCGCGACTACGCGATCTCCTACATATAATAACCCTATAATTTCAGGGAAATATGAGTTTCTATTCACCTTCTCAATACTATATTAGTTCATTTCTATTTGCTTTACTCATACGGCCTACTTCCTCTTTTTACTATCCGACATTCGCCACCAGAAGTATGTATGCCACTCAACCATCCGCCGTGGTCAGGGAACTACGCGCCTGTACGACGCGGACAGTGTATCTATACACCAGTGCATAGAAGGACGCAGCCAGCCAAATACTGAAGTGGCTTGGCTGGAAGAATAGAACTGTAACTAGACTCTCATAGCTCTATGCACGATTACTTGCTTGACATTGATTGGGCCTTGATGCCATCACTTCAAAACCCGCTCCACCACATCTAAATCACAACTCAAGCACACAGAGTTGGTGTCACCAGTATTCGAACAAGAGACTTGACTGGGTGGCTTAACACTAGGCGGGTCACACCATTCGCTCCATAGAAGATTATCTCTGAGGATAACGTCACGTTGGGAGATGATGGCGGTTCCGTGGTCGTTGAGGGTTGTTTATGGGTTGTGGCATTATTGTGGTAGTGTAATTTGTTTGGTCTGTGTAAAGCAGGCTGTTGTGGATGCCCGTAAAATTTGCTGTCCTTTATCTTTATAAGGGTTTTATATAGAGTTAAAGACTTTATAAATATTTTGACCCCAGAGTTGGCGATAGTCTTAAGAGCTAGGCTATTTGGTTAATCTATGCTATTTTGAGTATTTTACCGCCAATGTATGAGAAAGCCTTAAGCTTTGTTTTCTTTTTGTTGGAGGTAAAAGTATTAAATTTCGCCGTTTGAGAATACGGATGCCTTAAGCCTATATATTTTGTGGACAGTTATATGTGTATTTATAGCCCAGGCAGGCAAAGGATTTGTTTACCGTTAAAATAGGTTCAGTTTATTATTTTGTCTGTATGATTCAGTTTAGTGTGAGTCACGGAGTATTGTGACGTCATGTAAGTTTAGAATTCTATCAATCGTAGTAGGGCGTGACCACTCGCCAATGTTTAATTGTTTCACATTCACATTCACGCTTATGTTAAAGGATATATTATGGTTTATTTGGAGTTATCATTCTAGGGTAGTGAGCTATTGGTGTGTCCCACTTAGATTTTTATATCTCCCTGTAGAGACGTCTTTATTGTCAGATTCAGAATAGCTCATCTTCGATTCCAAAGAGAGGACAAGGAAAAAGAACATGTAGGCCTACATCACAATTATGTCTGTGTATATTTTATAAAGAAATTTCCAGGATCCAAAAAACAAGAACTCCACCTTTGCTTTGTTTGTAAAACGTCAGTAAGTTCAATGTACTTCACCAAAAAGTCGTCATCTTAGGGAATATAACCAAGGTAATTTTATTAGTCACGATCATCCCCTCCAATAACCCTAGTGTTTTCCAACCCTTGTAAATGTTTATCTGGCGTACAATTAAATGGGCCCTTTTCTCTCTCTATCCCCTCCCAAATAACAGTTGACCTTGAAGGAAAAGCTGGATTTATGGTGATATTAATCAATACTAAAAGTGTGTACCCCTTTTGTTTCTTAATTTTATATAAGTTTGATTTATATAAAGCTTTTGTGTTGACAAAAATTTGGGGGAGTGCAGTAAGTGAGAATAAAGTAGACCTAAAGAAACTATGATGGTCGTGGTGTTTGAGGTGGTCAATGTGAACCTTTTTCCCTCACTCTCATCGTCGTACTAGTGATGGGTGGGATATGGATTTAAATTTATATTTCAATTAACAGTTTTAAATTCATGGAAAGTTGAGAACAAGCATTCGAAAATAATTAGAAATATCATATATTAACGAACGGTATTATCGGATTTTTATCATAGTTGAAAATAAACTGAAATCAGTTTTATTATTATATATCGGTTCAGTAGACATTGTTTGT
This sequence comes from Timema cristinae, assembly GCA_039000515.1. NCBI lineage: Eukaryota > Metazoa > Arthropoda > Insecta > Phasmatodea > Timematidae > Timema > Timema cristinae. Next base: position 22,046,971 of record JBCFYV010000012.1, on the reverse strand, counting down.
CATTTGAAAGGAAATGTAAATCGACTTCACTAGTTAAATGGAAAAAACATATTTGCAAGGCCTCCCTTTTCGGTTGTTGCCTTCTCAAACAACATGAGTACCTGAAGTGGTATCCATGATTGAGTGGATAGTAATGTGTTTTAGATAACTTCCAATATGGCTATAAGAAAAAAGAACATACCGTGAAAAAATGAATACGTACTATATAAGTCAAATATGTTAATATGTTTGTTTTCAGGAGAGCGGCCATCCGTATCTCCCAAGTGGTGATGAACGCAGTCAGTTGGGCGTTCTTTCGCTGTCAGTTGTGTTGTCAGTTTTACCCAAGCGGCATGGATCACTGGTCAACATGTAAGACGGTCATATTTAAAATGTATTATTTGTATATTTCATGTTTCTGGACCTGCCTAACAATCTAACCTATTAGTCCAAAAGAGATTAGAGAAAGGATGGGTTGAGATCCATGAAAGTTTGGCTGGTGAGGTTTGTACCCACCCAGTTCATAGTCTAAAAGTCGATACAGCAACTGACCTTCCACATAGCAACTTGATCACAGACCATGAATTATTAAACAACTGTCCTGTGTCTAGTTGGTATTGAAACAGTTTCCTGTTCCTGCTCTCCAAGTGTCAACTGTGTGTTTACTACACAACTGTCCTGTGTATAGTTGATATTGAAACAGTTTCCTGTTCCTGCTCTCCAAGTGTCAACTGTGTGTTTATTAAACAACTGTCCTGTGTATAGTTGGTATTGAAACAGTTTCCTGTTCCTGCTCTCCAAGTGTCAACTGTGTGTTTATTAAACAACTGTCCTGTGTCTATTTGGTATTGAAGTAGTTTCCTGTTCCTGCTCTCCAAGTGTTAACTATGTGTTTACTACACAACTGTCCTGTGTCTAGTTGGTGTTGAAGTAGTTTCCTGTTCCTGCTATCCAAGTGTTAACTATGTGTTTATTACACAACTCTCCTGTGAATAGTTGGTGTTGAAGTAGTTTCCTGTTCCTGCTCTCCAAGTGTTAACTATGTGTTTACTACACAACTGTCCTGTGTCTATTTGGTATTGAAATAGTTTCCTGTACCTGCTCTCCAAGTGTTAACTATGTGTTTATTACACAACTGTCCTGTGTCAAGTTGATATTGAAGTAGTTTCCTGTTCCTGCTCTCCAAGTGTTAACTATGTGTTTACTACACAACTGTCCTGTGTCTAGTTGTTATTGAAGTAGTTTCCTGTTCCTGCTCTCCAAGTGTTAAATATGTGTTAACTACACAACTGTCCTGTGTCTAGTTGGTATTGAAGTAGTTTCCTGTTCCTGCTCTCCAAGTGTTAATTATGTGGTTATTACACAACTGTCCTGTGTATAGTTGGTATTGAAGTAGTTTCCCTATCCTGCTCTCCAAGTGTCAACTGTGTGTTTATTACACAACTGTCCTGTGTATAGTTGGTATTAAAGTAGTTTCCTGTTCCTGCTCTCCAAGTGTTAACTATGTGTTTTTTACACAACTGTCCTGTGTATAGTTGGTATTGAAGTAGTTTTCTTATCCTGCTCTCCAAGTGTCAACTATGTGTTTATTACACAACTGTCCTGTGTCTAGTTAGTATTGAAGTAGTTTCCTTATCCTGCTCTCCAAGTGTCAACTGTGTGTTTATTACACAACTGTCCTGTGTCTAGTTGGTATTGAAGTAGTTTCCTGTTCCTGCTCTCCAAGTGTTAACTATGTGTTTACTACACAACTGTCCTGTGTCTAGTTGGTATTGAAGTAGTTTCCTGTTCCTGCTCTCCAAGTGTTAACTGTGTGTTTATTAAAAAAATGTCCTGTGTCTAGTTGGTATTGAAGTAGTTTCCTGTTCCTGCTCTCCAAGTGTCAACTGTGTGTTTATTAAACAACTTTCCTGTGTCTAGTTGGTATTGAAGTAGTTTCCTGTTCCTGCTCTCCAAGTGTTAACTATGTGTTTATTACACAACTGTCCTGTGTATAGTTGGTATTGAAGTAGTTTCCTTATCCTGCTCTCCAAGTGTCAACTGTGTGTTTATTACACAACTGTCCTGTGTATAGTTGGTATTAAAGTGGTTTCCTGTTCCTGCTCTCCAAGTGTTAACTATGTGTTTATTACACAACTGTCCTGTGTATAGTTGGTATTGAAGTAGTTTTCTTATCCTGCTCTCCAAGTGTCAACTGTGTGTTTATTACACAACTGTCCTGTGTATAGTTGGTATTGAAGTAGTTTCCTTATCCTGCTCTCCAAGTGTCAACTGTGTGTTTATTACACAACTGTCCTGTGTCTAGTTGGTATTGAAGTAGTTTTCTTATCCTGCTCTCCAAGTGTCAACTGTGTGTTTATTACACAACTGTCCTGTGTATAGTTGGTATTGAAGTAGTTTCCTTATCCTGCTCTCCAAGTGTCAACTGTGTGGTTATTACACAACTGTCCTGTGTATAGTTGGTATTGAAGTAGTTTTCTTATCCTGCTCTCCAAGTGTCAACTGTGTGTTTATTACACAACTGTCCTGTGTATAGTTGGTATTGAAGTAGTTTCCTTATCCTGCTCTCCAAGTGTCAACTGTGTGTTTATTACACAACTGTCCTGTGTCTAGTTGGTATTGAAGTAGTTTCCTGTTCCTGCTCTCCAAGTGTTAACTATGTGTTTACTACACAACTGTCCTGTGTCTAGTTGGTATTGAAGTAGTTTCCTTATCCTGCTCTCCAAGTGTCAACTGTGTGTTTATTACACAACTGTCCTGTGTCTAGTTGGTATTGAAGTAGTTTCCTGTTCCTGATCTCCAAGTGTCAACTGTGTGTTTATTACACAACTGTCCTGTGTATAGTTGGTGTTGAAGTAGTTTCCTGTTCCTGCTCTCCAAGTGTCAACTGTGTGTTTATTACACAACTGTCCTGTGTCTAGTTGGTATTGAAGTAGTTTCCTGTTCCTGCTCTCCAAGTGTCAACTGTGTGTTTATTACACAACTGTCCTGTGTATAGTTGGTATTGAAGTAGTTTCCTGTTCCTGCTTTCCTAGTGTTAACTATGTGTTTATTACACCACTGTCCTGTGTATAGTTGGTATTGAAGTAGTTTCCTGTTCCTGCTCTCCAAGTGTCAACTATGTGTTTACTATACAACTGTCCTGTGTCTAGTTGGTATTGAAGTAGTTTCCTGTTCCTGATCTCCAAGTGTCAACTGTGTGTTTACTACACAACTGTCCTGTGTCTAGTTGGTGTTGAAACAGTTTACTGTTCCTGCTCTCCAAGTGTTAACTGTGTGTTTTCTACACAACTGTCCTGTGTCATGTTGCTATTGAAACAGTTTCCTGTTCCTGCTCTCCAAGTGTCAACTGTGTGTTTATTAAACAACTGTCCTGTGTCTAGTTGGTATTGAAGTGGTTTCCTGTTCCTGCTCTCCAAGTGTTAACTATGTGTTTATTACACAACTGTCCTGTGTCTAGTTGGTATTGAAGTAGTTTCCTGTTCCTGTTCTCCAAGTGTCAACTATGTGTTTACTATACAACTGTCCTGTGTCTAGTTGGTATTGAAGTAGTTTCCTGTTCCTGATCTCCAAGTGTCAACTGTGTGTTTACTACACAACTGTCCTGTGTCTAGTTGGTGTTGAAACAGTTTACTGTTCCTGCTCTCCAAGTGTTAACTGTGTGTTTTCTACACAACTGTCCTGTGTCATGTTGCTATTGAAACAGTTTCCTGTTCCTGCTCTCCAAGTGCCAACTGTGTGTTTATTACACAACAGCAAGCATGCCCTGTTTCTTAATGTGCACTTCTCCTTTTCTCAATATTGAACATATTCTATTATCCTTAGGGGGTTACTTACATTCTTCAAATAAATGCTGGAATTTTAATATTTGTACTTACTCTTGACTGCAAAGCCTACCATTTAACCATTACATTGAATTTTGTCTCAGTTTTTAAAAATGGTGGGAGCTATAACTAATCATACCTTTGTTTATTATTAATATTGAATTATTTTAGCGCTATACTGAAAATTTGTTTTTGATTTTAACATTATATTCATAATGATAATTACTTAATCCAAATTAACTAGAATTTGAGTTTTCATATTTTTTGTAAAATAATATAGTAAATAATCCCGCCTAATAACTCTGATTGTGGTTCGCTATTTAGTTCACAATTGCCTGTGAATACCAGTGTTGTTACCTTATGTTATATTTTGTTTACTGGTTCATTAACTACTGCCATCGTCAACAGCAAACTGTGGTGCTTCTGTAGGCGTTCTAGGAATTTTTACTGAAATTCGACTCTTGCAATCGTAATGTAAAACATTGTCAAAGTAAGCCATCCAGTGTCAGAAAAATAAGCAAATACTACTAAATAGCAACAAAAGCTCTCACTATCATGTGCGAGGCACACGTTTTTATGAACTATAACAAAGACGTAACTGTTTCTGATTGGTGCAGTTTAAATTATTGAGGAGGCTAAATAGACAAGATCTATAGCTTCCAGAATTGTATTTTAAGTATAAAGTGGTGGAGGATAGAGCTTTCAACTGGCGGTTTCAATCATTGATATATAACTAATTAGCTTTGGTAGATGGCGTCGGGTCTGGGCCACCATGCCAAGACGTGAACAAGAACAAGTAAGTATTAGTGAACTTACAGGGGAACGATTGGTGACCAGTTAGTATAGGGTGGATTGGTGACCCGATGGTTTCATTTAGAACTAATATGGTTTAAATTTTAAGTTTTCTCCTAGTAAAAATATAATACTGGTCTCTATCAAAATAGTCTATTAAATTATCAATCATTGTATTTTGAACATTTATAGTAAGATCCTAATCAAGTCTGTTTCAATACCTTTATTTGGTGCATCCATAATCTGCATACTGTACCCATTCTGATAAGTAAGCACTTTTAGGGTAGGTGGTCCCGACACTACAAATTACATGAAATAAAAACTACCTTTCTCTCTAAAGGTGTGCTACCTAAAAATAACAGCTATATTTGACATACTGTTTAGCCCCCCTTCACCCCCATTAACGTAAAATTACGCCTTCTGAATGGCCTGGACAGTTGAAGTCTGAAAGGCCAAACTGAAGTTTATGAGGTGGCTTGCCAGCCAATCGTTGGACTGTAGGAATTCCGACAGTTCACCCGCAGGCCACAATGCCTGCAAGATGTAACTGGCATGTAGGGGGGGATACGATAGACTGGCAAGCCATGTCTTCACTCAATTCAGTCTCAACTCTCCACGGGCTCAGTGACATACCATGTTTCATCCGATATTTGGCCATGGTCACGTGCTTAAATTATTTTTTTCTATTCAAATTTATAGAGGATTTCAGAAAGTTCCCTTGTGCAGAAAATGTATATGGTGTAATTTTCCCGATTCAAACAATCTTTCCGCCACACCTGAACGTTTCTTCTTATTTAAGACACATGCAATTTCTGCATATTCAAGTAATTCAATTGATAACATTTTTACAATGGAGAAACTAAATACTCACTACACTAAGTCACATTTCAAGTCTGACTGAAGATGATAACCTTATTGACATACCAATCTGTTCGTATGTAGGTGTGAACTGTAGGTATGTGTGTATGTAGGTGGAACTGTCTCAGTTCAGCTTGTCATTTCAACCTGAAGGTGAACTGTACGTGTATCGAGAGCCGAACAAATACAACACAAAACTAGATTGAAGGAGTATCAAAAGATTCTAATAAACAATTACATTAAATATAAGCTCACTCAGAATCAAAATAGGGAAATAATATTATAAGAGGTTGAACTGGAATAACCGCTTTGGTTTTTCGAATGGTCTAAGACTGGACTGGCGATGAAGGTGATATCAGGTCTCTAAACTCGGTCAGGTACACTTTAGGGTGCCTTTTTTAAAAATGTATTTCCAGTAACACTCGCCACAAATACGGGCAAGTTCTTCTAAATTCAATTTTCCTCGTCCCCAGCACCTTAGCTCATTCAGAACACATGCATGATCGTGTAGTAAGAAACGGTATTGAGAAAAGTGTGGGCTTTACGTTTCTCCTTTATCTTCCCCTCAGAATTGCTTGGTTTGAATCAATTTGTGTTAATGACTTTGCCTACCTTGGTGTAGTGCTAATAAAAGATAGGATTTCCTAGATTAATAGGCATACGTCTTATTAGGTGAGATTTATAAACATAACATTGAAATCAAGTACATATATTATAAACTAGTTTAAAAAATATTTTTGCATGTTTATAATCATTATTTTTTAGATCATGAAACTTTTTAAACTTATTTTCTTTAATCATCTACAATTTTGGCTAGTTTGTTTATTAATTAAAATGTTCTGTAGGAATATTTCTGCGTGGACTTTGATTACAAAAAATCCCATAAAATTATATGTCTATATAGAAATAATAAATAATAAAAAAGCTATTTTTAATTGTAATTCAAGCTTTCCAGGCGTGGCCAATAGAGTAGGTATTTTCACTTTTCAGTGTGTGAGGAAAAGTGTTATAAGCTGATATTCCAAAAGCCTTGCATACTGAAGTGCTTATTTTATACTGTACTTTTATATTTCACACTTTGTCGTCTGAGTATGGTAGTAATATAAGTTCTTACGGGTCAGGCATAAGCAGCGTAACACATTTTTACTATGTTTTTGACCCCTTTCAGTACCATAATAAAAAATGTAAACATTAGAACTCCCCTCTCTCCCCTGTAACACCACATAGAAATTACAGCTCCCCTAATACTCCATGTAACACCTTACAGAAATAACAGCTCTCCTCTTACTCCATGTAACACCATGCAGACATTAAAACTCCCCTCTCTTCCATTGTAACACCTTGCTGACATTAGAACTCCCCATGTAACACCACGCAGACATTTGAACTCTCCATGTAACACCACGCAGATATTTGAACTCCACATGTAACACTTTGCAGACATTTGAACTCCCCTCTCTTCCCTGTAACACCATGGGGAGATTAGAGCTCCCCTCTCCCCGCTATAAACAGCGTTATGTGGTTTGGGGATGATCACTTAGTTTCTTCAAATTAAGAAGTGTTTATTATAAAAATGAGAGTTGTAACAAAGTCCTTGTTTCCCCCTACAGATTCACTTTATGGAACACGATGCTGGGTTCTTCAACACTTGCCATATCGTGGGCTGTGGAGGGCGCTGGATTCTTCATGGGCATTGCTACCATCCTCTTCATGGCTCTCCTCATGTACTACACAGCTTCGCTGATCTTAGAACTGTTCAACGTTCACGGTGAGGGAAACCAGCATTATTAATACAGGGCTGCCACGAGAACTGTGGAAAACACACAACTTCACCAAAAACACAGTGGAAAATTGGTCAATTTGAAGACTTAACTGAAATATCTACCGATATCAGTGCTCACATGCTCTAATGAGTCTCACAATAGGTGGTCTATACATACTGAGCATATACAAACTTTGATTGGCTTCAGTACAATCTTGTAGCGAATATATACCATTGCCCCCAAAAATAATAGCTTCATACGCCATTGAACAGGACTGAGGGTGGCTTACATAACTATCGGATTTAGAATTTTGATCGGGTGAGTTAAATAAAAAGGTTTCCTATTCTACTTTTACCCATAAGATGTGTGGTTTCTTCATCCACAGCCCGTTAGTGTAGTTGTGCGGGTATCACAAACAGGAAGTAGAATGCGATTCACTCATAAACAAAATATTTGAAGAGTTAAATTTTATGTATAGAGTAATCTGTTAGGATACAGCTTTCAGCTCTTAGGTTAGACTTATTGTACCATGATTTATCAGTATAATCGGTGTTTGAAGTGAGTAATTATGGTTAAGAAATATATTATGACTAATCAGGGTAAATGGAGTGTACAATGTATGTACAGAGTAATCGGAGCATACGGTGACTATGCGCGATAAATGGAGTGTGTGTCGACTATGCATCGTAAACTGACTGTACTATTACTAAACAGAGTAGATGAATTGTACGAATACTAGGAATGATAAACAGAATGTACTATAACTATTCATGGTAAACTAGGTCCACAATGGCTCACTACAGTAAACTGAGCGTGCTATTAATCAACACGGCAAACAAAGAGAATGATGACTAATAACACATATTCGATCACAGGTCTTCCAAGTCGCAGTTATTACTAAAATTATATTTTATGTTCGTTTCATGTCCAACATCAAAATAAGTATAGCTCTCACTGAATGTCCAACATACAAAGAAGTATAGCTCCCACTGAATGTCCAACATACAAAGAAGTATAGCTCTCACTGAATGTCCAACATACAAATAAGTATAGCACTCACTGAATGTCCAACATACAAATAAGTATAGCGCTCACTGAATGTCCAACATACAAAGAAGTATAGCTCTCACTGAATGTCCAACATACAAAGAAGTATAGCTCTCACTGAATGTCCAACATACAAAGAAGTATAGCTCTCACTGAATGTCCAACATACAAAGAAGTATAGCTCTCACTGAATGTCCAACATACAAAGAAGTATAGCTCTCACTGAATGTCCAACATACAAAGAAGTATAGCTCTCACTGAATGTCCAACATACAAATAAGTATAGCTCTCACTGAATGTCCAACATACAAATAAGTATAGCTCTCACTGAATATCCAACATACAAAGAATTATAGCTCTCACTGAATGTCCAACATACAAATAAGTATGGCGCTCACTAAATGTCCAAAATACAAATAAGTATAGCTCTCACTGAATGTCCAACATACAAAGAAGTATAGCTCTCTCTGAATGTCCAACATACAAATAAGTATAGCTCCCACTGAATGTCCAACATACAAAGAAGTATAGCTCTCCCTGAATGTCCAACATCCAAAGAAGTATAGCTCTCACTGAATGTCCAACATACAAATAAGTATAGCTCCCACTGAATGTCCAACATACAAAGAAGTATAGCTCTCACTGAATGTTCAACATACAAAGAAGTATAGCTCTCACTGAATGTCCAACATACAAATAAGTATAACTCTCACTGAATGTCCAACATACAAAGAAGTATAGCTCACACTGAATGTCCAACATACGAAGAAGTATAGCTCCCACTGAATGTCCAACATACAAAGAAGTATAGCTCTCACTGAATGTTCAACATACAAAGAAGTATAGCTCTCACTGAATGTCCAACATACAAAGTATAGCTCCCACTGAATGTCCAACATAAAAAGTATAGCTCCCACTGAATTTCCAACATACAAAGAAGTATAGCTCTCAATGAATGTCCAACATACAAAGAAGTATAGCTCTCACTGAATGTCCAACATACAAAGAAGTATAGCTCTCACTGAATGTCCAACATACAAATAAGTATAGCTCTCACTGAATGTCCAACATACAAATAAGTATAGCTCTTCTTGAATGTCCAACATACAAAGAAGTATATCTCTGACTGAATGTCCAACATACAAAGAAGTATAGCTCTTACTGAATGTCCAACATACAAAGAAGTATAGCTCCCACTGAATGTCCACATACAAAGAAGTATAGCTCTCACTGAATGTCCAACATACAAAGAAGTATAGCTCTCACTTAATGTCCAACATACAAAGAAGTATAGCTCTCACTGAATGTCCAACATACAAAGAAGTATAGCTCTCACTGAATGTCCAACATACAAAGAAGTATAGCTCTCACTTAATGTCCAACATACAAAGAAGTATAGCTCTCACTGAATGTCCAACATACAAAGAAGTATAGCTCTCACTGAATGTCCAACATACAAAGAAGTATAGCTCTCACTGAATGTCCAACATACAAAGAAGTATAACTCTCACTGAATGTCCAACATACAAATAAGTATAGCTCCCACTGAATGTCCAACATACAAAGTATAGCTCCCACTGAATGTCCAACATACAAAGAAGTATAGCTCTCACTGAATGTCCAACATACAAAGAAGTATAGCTCTCACTGAATGTCCAACATACAAAGAAGTATAGCTCTCACTGAATGTCCAACATACAAAGAAGTATAGCTCTCACTGAAGGTCCAACATACAAAGAAGTATAGCTCTCCCTGAATGTCCAACATACAAAGAAGTATAGCTCTGACTGAATGTCCAACATACAAAGAAGTATAGCTCCCACTGAATGTCCAACATACAAAGAAGTATAGCTCTCACTGAATGTCCAACATACAAAGAAGTATAGCTCTCACTGAATGTCCAACATACAAAGAAGTATAGCTCTCACTGAATGTCCAACATACAAAGAAGTATAGCTCTCACTGAATGTCCAACATACAAAGAAGTATAGCTCTCACTGAATGTCCAACATACAAAGAAGTATAGCTCTTACTGAATGTCCAACATACAAAGAAGTATAGCTCCCACTGAATGTCCAACATACAAAGAAGTATAGCTCTCACTGAATGTCCAACATACAAAGAAGTATAGCTCTCACTGAATGTCCAACATACAAAGAAGTATAGCTCTCACTGAATGTCCAACATACAAAGAAGTATAGCTCTCACTGAATGTCCAACATACAAAGAAGTATAGCTCCCACTGAATGTCCAACATACAAAGAAGTATAGCTCTCACTGAATGTCCAACATACAAATAAGTATAGCTCCCACTGAATGTCCAACATACAAAGTATAGCTCCCACTGAATGTCCAACATACAAAGAAGTATAGCTCTCACTGAATGTCCAACATACAAAGAAGTATAGCTCTCACTGAATGTCCAACATACAAAGAAGTATAGCTCTCACTGAATGTCCAACATACAAAGAAGTATAGCTCTCACTGAAGGTCCAACATACAAAGAAGTATAGCTCTCCCTGAATGTCCAACATACAAAGAAGTATAGCTCTCAATGAATGTCCAACATACAAAGAAGTATAGCTCTCACTGAATGTCCAACATACAAAGAAGTATAGCTCCCACTGAATGTCCAACATACAAAGAAGTATAGCTCTCACTGAATGTCCAACATACAAATAAGTATAGCTCTCACTGAATGTCCAACATACAAAGAAGTATAGCTCTCACTGAATATCCAACATACAAAGAAGTATAGCTCTCACTGAATGTCCAACATACAAAGAAGTATAGCTTTCACTGAATGTCCAACATACAAATAAGTATAGCTCTCACTGAATGTCCAACATACAAATATGTATAGCTATCACTGAATATCCAACATACAAAGAAGTATAGCTCTCACTGAATGTCCAACATACAAAGAAGTATAGCTCTCACTGAATGTCCAACATACAAAGAAGTATAGCTCTCCCTGAATGTCCAACATACAAAGAAGTATAGCTCCCACTGAATGTCCAACATAGAAATAAGTATAGCTCCCACTGAATGTCCAACATACAAAGAAGTATAGCTCTCACTGAATGTCCAACATACATAGAAGTATAGCTCTCACTGAATGTCCAACATACAAAGAAGTATAGCTCTCACTGAATGTCCAACATACAAAGAAGTATAGCTCTCACTGAATGTCCAACATACAAAGAAGTATAGCTCTCACTGAATGTCCAACATACAAATAATTATAGCTCTTACTGAATGTCCAACATACAAAGAAGTATAGCTCTCACTGAATGTCCAACATACAAAGAAGTATAGCTCTCACTGAATGTCCAACATACAAAGAAGTATAGCTTTCACTGAAGGCTCAACATACAAAGAAGTATAGCTCTCACTGAATGTCCAACATACAAATAATTATAGCTCCCCCTAAATGTCCAACAGCACTAGACACGTTTAATCAAGCTGGCTCGTTCAGCGTCAAATGGGGTTCATGCTTGACTTCCTCCGAGATATTCTATCTTTAACTTCCAACCCCAATGTTCTTTTATAGCTATGTACAGTAAAGTAAACAGCAAAAGGAACGAGCATTTAAAAATCAGGTTATCAAATATTTCAAATATTCCCAAGAGAAGTTGAGTTAATCTAAAACATAATAAATTTCCATGTAAAGAACAAATCACACTGCTATAAAAAACAATGCCATGCTTTTGCACAATAAATTTTGATGAAAAATAAAATATTACTACTCTCTACTACTCAATTAAATGACTGAAAATTAGAGATTCTTCTACAAAACATGAATAGTTCTGTAAATTTGGACTTAAGAAAATAATGTCAACCTTACCGACTTCTTATAGGGCATGTGTGACGAGCTATAAACAAATCTATTGAACTTTGGAGCAAACTCCCGTTTTATTTATCAACTAAAACACCTTCATAAATAAGATATATTAAACCCAATCACATTAAATCTTTTCCTTGTTTTTATGTTCTGGCATATTCTTTACGAAATGTGTCCCACATCTTCAACCACATAAATGTCAGTTATAAAAAATGTTAATAAAAACTATTACATTTCTATTCCCAGAGTTTTAATTTCCCGTACAGAGAAGAAATACGCACCATAATAGGTACAGATTATCATTATGAAAATCTGAAGTTGGAAAAAGATATGTTTTAAGAATAAATAACTTCAATATAGTGTAGCCACTTCTGTTTAGACATAAGATACACAGAATATTTATATTAACTGGAGTAAATACATTTACAAAAATTAAGACAATAAGTATTCTTTTTAATCGACGTTATTGGTTTTATCATCAGGAGCAAGAATTTACAAGTTTATGCTAGAACTATCACAGGAACACGTCCCCTATAAATGTCCATGTGAGAAACAAACGCTTGCTGCGGAGATCAACACCTGCCACTTCTAGAGATTGATGGTTATCGCATGGCAAACATTGATAGGGAATTGCACACATTTAAACTGGTAGGGCAGGTCTGAAGGAATCATAGGTATTATTGATACAAATACCCATTCCCCGTAGTGTAAACTCTCATGACAGTCGCCTCTATGACAACATTTTGCTTACTGTTTACCTGTAAACGGGTCCAATTACACAATTTAGTTGGGCTCAGATTACGCTGCTAATTAATGGAACCTCAAATTTTAACTAAAGAGCTTGTTTGGTTAAAACAAATGTTCTAATATATTAATTACAAAAATAGTCAAGGTAGTGCCTATGGACCTATAAGTGCAGGATTTCACTTCGAACTGGTCTAAAATGTAATCATTAATTTTACGAGCCAATTTATTTTTTAGTTATAATAGCTTTATCCTGAAACCATGAAAGGGGTTTGTTTTTCATAATACGTATATCGGATGAATAAAATAGATTTATTTCTTGATATCCTTGGACCTTGACCAGGATGCATATCTGGGAGCTATTCGACGATACCTTGCTTTCGTGCTCTTAGAAGACTATTGATGATTTTAGCAATATAATGACCAATTAGTCTGGTTTTTGGTCTTTGTACAGCCAGATGAGAATATTGGTTGACAGAGAAAGATTCACAACGTTCGGGAATATGTAGGACCTTTTCAGCTCGGAATTGACCTCGTCAACTCTATTGACTCTCGGAATTAGCGGTAGAGTTTTTTGAGTTCTTCCGAGAACAAAATGGTAGCGCCTTATGTGAGCAAATGAATTCTTCTCAGATCGTTCAGAGTTATATCTATATCTTAAATTGAGGTCTTTTATGAAGTAGTACTCTCACTATATAACATAGGAGAGAATTTCATATGTAATTTTGATGTGAAACCTTGCTTCGATATGTTGCACATGGTAATTTGGCCATTAGAAAAATGCAAATGTAATTTAAATGTTGTATTTACTGCTCTTCCCCCATCTAGCAAGGTAGAACCTATACCCAATGAAGCCACTTCAAAGGCCACGACACTACCTTCAAATCTGATCTTAGACATGAATGAAGTAATTATTAAAGTTTTTTTTTTCGAGAGTATATTTAAAGAAAATATTTATAATGTATCTGTAACATTAGATAGTACCATGATATGAACGTTAAGTTGTTCTGTGTTTAAAAGGGGTTTGTTTATACTCAAATTTTGTAATATAATAGAACCATCGTTTGTCTTATTTTCCAAAATATATTATCTATAGAATATTAATGCCCACAGATTGTCAGGTAGAAAGAACCCTATGTTTTTCATGTTCTTGTACAAAATATACTCTAATATTTGGGTGAGTTTACTTCACCCTGAATTAAAATGTCTTCATTGATTTTCAAATTGTATACCAATTCCTTTGTTCTAATTCTATCTTAAACAACTTCGACATGCTTTTCATGTTGGAAGCAAAAGTGCGAGAGGATTTATCACACGAAAAATACTTATATGCGGGAGAGCAAATATTTGAATAAGGAAGATTGACCAAAAGCAGCTTTTAATAATATACTGCGCTGAATGAGCCGTCCTATAAAAGTCCCAGTGCATTGCAAACAAATTGATAGAATGCATGAGGAAATTCTTTCACGGTACGTAGGTTTTCTAATGAATTTGGACCCTTAACAACATGAAGCTGCAATCTCAAATAGTAAATTACTGTGTCATTTGTGTGTACGGTATATATCCGGCAGAGTGAACAAACGTACATTATTCCGGGGGGTTCCTCAATTAAAACACACTTTTGTAGGAACTAGAATTCCTTAGTTTTGTTCAAGCAATGTATGAAGCAGCCTCATTCTAAATAATCTTTTCACGGAGGAGTTTTTAACGCTTGATTTATATAACATTGTTATTTGTGTGTTGTTGGTTGTTAATATTATTAATAACGGGTTTTCCCTGTTGTCTATACTTCCCTACCTGCCAATAGAGCCATTGACAAGCAAAGGAAGCTTTGGCTGATTTGTTATGCGAGTTACAGGTTGTTATCATAGACCCTTATCCTCGTTGCATGAACTTAACGTTGCATGACTTGGTACCTTTGATTTAGTTGTACAAAATACATGGTTTTCATCGACTGTTGCCCGACTCAGGATATCCACCTTAACAGAAACGCCAAGCTTGGTCACCTCAGAAAGGGCTGATTTGTTTTGTGAGCTACAGCCAGCAGTCGCTAGCCTTATCCTCATGGAATGAGGGTGAAACAGTGAACGGGTGAAATTATATAGTGATAATTTATTTCACATTACACTTAATGAATGATGGAATTTATTGTGAGTTTGTAAATGATTGTCTGAAAAGAATAAATGTTTGATTAGTCTACAACACACTTTATGAATGATGGAATTGATTGTGAGGTTGTGAGTGATTTTTTGTTCCTCTCTCTCTCTCTACTCCAGCCTTGGACGTTTGTAAGGTCTTGGTTCGTGTGGATCGTAGTTTCCCAGTGCGTGTATGATGGAAGTCACGTGTGTTGCACTCTGTTCATAGAATTTTTCTTTTTTCCTTAAATGTTTTAGAAAGTGTAGCGTAGCCCCATCCTACGCAGCCGTAGAGGATAATGGGCTGAATTATACATTGTAGATGGTTAACTTTGCTTGCTGGCTGAGATGATGTCCTTTGAGGAGTGGGTAGAGTTGAATGATTATTGCAGTTGCATTTTTCTTAGTTTTGTCAATGTGTTTTGCCCAGGTAAGTTTTCTGTCTATGGTTATTCACAGGTACTTGGAATCGTTTTGGAATTGTATTTCCTCTTGAAAGAGAGTGAAGTTTTCAGGTGGTAATAGTCTTCTCCTGGTTACTACCAGCGCCATGGATTATGCGGTATTAACTTTTATTCTACATTTTTCGAGCCAAGTCTCGAGTGTTTTGAGGAATTCTTGAAGTGATAATGATGCGTAATATAGGTTTCTCTCTCTGGTATAAATCAACGTGTCGTCTGCAAACATTCTTATTGTCATTTATGGTTGTGTCGGGATATCTGCAACGTATATATTGAATAGATAATGTGCCAAAACCGATCCTTGCGGTACTCCTGATTTTACATGCACCCTTTCAGAAAGTGAGCCCTCAATAGAGACTTGAAAGTCCATGTCTTCTAGGTAACTGTTTATAAGTCTGATGTTTCCTAGTGGGAAGTTGTACTGGATCATTTTGTGTAGTTTACCATAGTGCCACACCTTGTCAAAAGCCTTTTCTACATCGTGGAATATTACTAGCAGGTATAGTTTGCCAGTTGTGTTGAGTAGACTGATTGGTCGTCTGTTTTGTGGAAATATGCCGTTTCTACCGGTTTTGGTATGCTTATTACTTTGGCCTTTTTCCAATATTTTGGAAATTAAACTGGTTTAAGAGTTGCGTTTAGTATTTGAGTTAGTAGAGCTATTGCGTTTTGTGGTAAGTCTTTTAGTTTCTCGTTTTTGATACCATCTATTCCTGGAGTCTTATTTGGTCGGAGAACTTTAATAGCGTCTTAGAGTTCCTCTTCCGTGATTGGGGCTGGTGTCTCAGTTATTGGTCTATCCATGTAGGCGTTTACTCTTCTGATGACGTCTCTGTTGAACTCTACGTCCTGCACTTGTTTAGGTTGAAATTGTTGTTCTAGAGTTAGCTATATTGCGTTGGCCTTGTCTATGCTGGTATAGGCCCATCCCTTGTTTCCCATGGATGGCTGGAGTGCCCGCTTTTTTGCAGTCCCTTTTAGAACTTTCCTTAAGGTCCATGTTTTTTGTAACCTAGTTGCTGTGTCCGTGACAAAATATTTCCAGTTTGTTCTCCTGATGTCATTGACAGTTCTTTTCACCTGTGCTTTGAGTCGGTTGTATTTTACTTCTTTCTTGCGGCGTTCGTAATCTCTGAAAGTCCCTGCGTGCTTCCCATTTTTGGGCTATCAGGAGATTAAGTTCGGGCTGGTAAATCCTTATGTCTTGCTGTTTTTGGGAGGTCACGGTGTGTAGTTTATAAGCTTCTTGAACTGTCATCATGAATACGTCTATGGCCGCATCTATGTCTTCTTCTGTTTCGATTTATAAATTTCTTGGGATGGCTTCTTGAAGGTCGGATTTGAATTTCGTCCAGTCCGTTGTCTTTGCTTTTGGTTTGTGCCAGCTGGTTTGGTGTTCTGTGTTAAAGTCCCATTCACAGAGTACTGGGTTGGGGTCAGTGTCTAGTTCTTGAAGTACTGTTAAGGATTCAGGGGCTATTTACATGTTTGTTAATATTATGTCTAGAACGTCTGGTCTGTGAAGGTTATTTTCGTGATAAAAGATCAGTGATTCCGGAGCTAACACGTTGTAATTTGTCTCAGTTGAATGTTCTTTTAATATTCGTCCATTTCGGTTGGTCGTCCAACTGTTCCATATTTTGTTTTTGCTATTAAGGTCTCCCCCTATTAGGAAGTAATTGTTTGTCGTTACAATATCAAGTTCGGTTTTAAGAAGAATCTTGGATGGAGGGTTTTAAGCAGCCACAAAGTTGATATGACCGGTTTTGGCGTTGACTGTTACAGTTGTGGCCTTGAGGTTTTCTGAGTCATGGATGCTTGCCCTGTAGTGTGGTAGAAAATCTGTTATAAGAACAGCTGTACCACCCCTTCCCCCTTCCGTGTTCTCTGACCGTTCTGTATATGTTATATCATGAGATATTTAATCGTTTATTTGTTTTTAGGTGTGTTTCGCCTATGAGTGCCATTAGGATTCTGTTGGCATTCCATATCAGGATTCTAAATGTATTTCTTTTCTATAGTTTGTGGTTTATTCATCGTTGGAACCAAATTAACAGTCGGTCACTGCTTCTATGATAACCATGAGTTTGGTTATTTTATCATGTGTCTCTTTAATTTTTGTTAAATAAATTTTAAGATGCTTTAGGAATCCACATATATTCAGTTCTTTGAAGAGCGTAGGTATTTCTTTAAAGTCGAATGGGGTATTTTGTTCTTGTTCTTTCTGTTTTTGTGGGCCGTCTCATTTGCTTAGCAAGATATCTCTATATGAGCGTGATGAATTGGTAGTGTTTGTTGTTGGCGTAGTCTTGCTTGATAGCGGAGGGAATACATTTTTTGCTGTTGAGGTGAATGGTTTGGTTTCTTTTTTCTGGCTCCGCTCTATTTTTTTCTATTATTTTTTTATACTGGGGTCATTTGGAGTAATTTGCAGTGTGATTTCCTCGGCAGTTGGCACATTTGTCTGGGGTTTTGGCGTCTTTCTTTGGATAATCTGAAGTCAAATGGGGAGCCAGGCATTTGACGCACTTTGTGGTAATTGGAACAGTTGTTTTTGGAATGACCAAATTTTTGGCATCTATGGCACTGTAATATGAAATTTGGAAATTGCACGTAGTGTTCTATTTTGACTATGGTGTTGTTTGTGTAATTTTCCTGGAATAGTTTGAAGTTTTCATCGGTTCTTGTGAGTGTGCAGGTAAAGATTGGTAAAAGTATGATGCTGTATTGTGAGTTATTTTATGATTGGGTCCTTGATGTGAATTGTCTGATATCTGTCAGTGTGTAGCCCATTGCATGGTGCTCATCTTTAATTTCATCTGTAGGCATATTGGGTGGAAGTCATTTGATCACTATTTTTTAAGGGTTTGTTCCTCGGAAGAGTAAACGTGTGATATTCTTGACCTGTTTTTTTTAAGGGATGCTTGGAGAGTCTTGAAGTCTTCAAGGGATGATGTGTGTACTTTTAGTCCATCTTTAATGTAGAATATCTTGGATGTCCTCGTCATGTTTTCATTCATTGTCTTAGCTATCTTAGAGTAGTTTGCAGTCCCCGTTATTACTATGGGTGGAATTTTTTGTTTAGATTTTTATCTTCGAAACTGGTTTCCCTAGCGTCTTCCTTTGCAATTTCTACAGTTTCCATGGGTTCCTCTTGGTTGGACCGTAACTCATATTGGTTTGTCACCTAATTGATTTTGAGGATCTGTCTTCTTTTTATTTGAATAGTAGCTTCCGTAGTAGTATGGTTGCGTCGAGGAAGTCATTATCTTCTGATTCTTCTCTGTAAATTAAACATTAATGTCCTTTTCAAGGTTTCTAGATAAGTCTCGGGTTTGTTGTCTTTTCTGTTTCACGCGTACGTGCTCAGAAGTCTGGTACATTTAATCTTTCTTTTTGTTGTTGGCCCTAAGAAGGGCCGCCAACGGTTTGGTCAGTTTTTATATTAGCGTAGTTTTAGATTTGTCATTTGTCAATGTAGTTGTTTGTGGTATGACCACTAGTAGAAAGCTCACCTTTTCACCGATGTACACTGGGAATTGAAGAATATTTATTTCCCGAGAATAAACTTGTGAGAAAGGACTCAACAATCCACAGTGTTTGCGTCCCGTCAAATACCCGTCCGTGCACTACGATGTAAAACCATAAACCACTAACGATCACGATGATCCGATACGATAACGATATAAAACCAAAAACACTCGTGACTCCGTTCACTCCGTCGTGACTGAGCGTAAACGGTCCGTCAAAAAGTGTGAGTCACTGACAAAAGTCCAAGTGCGAAAAGTCGTGATCAATATTATTAATGACGATATGAGTTGTAATATATGCAAATTGTCAATTTTAAAGATAAACAGTTAAATTGATAGCACTATAAATAAATAATCCCGAAGCACGGAATGAGAAAGGAGTACAGAGTAGAGTGATATTTAAGACGAGGGGTGGTCACATTGCAAGATATAGGGTGACTCTAGACAGCCATGGTATCCCATGTACTGGTCTAAAGTTTTAATACCTTTATCGTGGCAAGTAAAATAAGATAATCATCAGAGTTGTATTGTGAAGTTATGACAAATGATATCCAATTGGATGATGCCATCGTTGAGACTATAGAAGACGGTTCTGACACAGAAGAAATGGAGTGTGAAAACAACGAAGAGGAGGATGAAGAAAGTTTCCCGTCAGTTAAATATGCGTGAAAATTTATCACATCTATTCTGGAATTTCTTAAATGTATGGATAGTAATGATTTAGTGTGGAAAATGCATACCCAAAAGAAGTATACAGAAAAACGTATGAATTAAAACCGTATAAAGCAGGGGTCCCCAACCCTATGCCGCGGGCGCCATGGCACCCGCAGAGCTTTTGCGTTTGCCCGCCACATTTCGACCACAGCTAGAAAGTTCTTGACTAATAATTTTAATCTGTCAACTATCAAAATTGTGCTTATCTCCAAAGACGATCTTCTCAAGAAGTCGGTGATTGAAAGCCCCCCCCCCTCCCTCTTTCCAATCCCTCCCTCTCATTCCTCTTTCTTTGCCGGGTCCTTTACAAAGTGTATTTTATTACGCGGAACTGTCATTTATCACTAATATATCTAGTTACTTTGTAAATATCTTTACATGGGTCTACTCATCTTTGTTGGCTGAATAAACACACAATAAATATATATTTTAAAAATGTACCTAAGCACCAAGATGGTGGTGAGTAGTTAAATTATTTCCTTGTGTATTTATTTTGGTCTTGTTAAATTCGTAAATAAAGCAGTTTTTTTAAATTTATTTATTGACATTGACTCTTGGTTTGGTAAAAATTGTTTCAGTTGTTTAAACTGGTGGACTATGCTTGAGTACCATTTTCGTTATTTTATGTGCGAATTAAAAATAAATTAAATTCACAATTTTTTTTATAATATACATTTGTGTGTGTGTTATTTGAATTATTAATTATGTTCGGCTATAAATTTACCTTGAGAAAGTGATTGGTTCCCATCACACTACCGTTAGTTTTGAATGTGTTCTAAGATACAAAAAGGTGGGGACCTCTGCTATTGAGTATTGGTTTAAAAATTACGGGCCGCATGTGGCCCAGCGCCAATTTTTTGCAGCCCGCGGGAATGTTTAAAAAAAATGACACATTATTCAAGTATCTTGTAATATAGTATAGTAAATATAATATAAACATAGTAGTTCTTAGCATAGCCATCCTCTTTATAATTAAAAAGTTTATTTACAAAGAGTGTAGTAGTATTAAGTATGCCTATTATTGCATCAAAAGGAACAAGAAAAAAATTAAGTGTCTTTTCTCGACCCACTGTATACGAATTTAAGAACACTGGCCACCATGTCATCTGGGAATACAGTTCGACAGCTGTTTTCAAGAATGAATCAAGTAAAATCTGTTAAAAGGAATAGGTTAAGTGACATTCACGTATGCTCATTTTTTAAAGTAGTGTGTCAAATTACATTATTCCAAATATCGACAAGCTATTGACACTAAGTGTGCAAATTTTCTGGTAAGAAAATGTAATATTTTCTTCACCGTGTTCAGTTGGTTAAAATTGTGTGATTTTAAGATTTTAGCAAAAATATATTGTTACATAAAGATGATTGTTTTGAGTGATGAAATGTGATAGAAATAAAAGTAACGGATTAAGCACTTGTTTTGCTATTTACCGATAGTTAAATACAATATCCCACTTTAGTGAAAAGCCATTGGTGTAGTTTAATAAAGTTTATATTGATTCTTAAGAAATTCATGCAGCCCACAAAATTCCTTCAAATTTGAAAGTGCCTTGCCAATGGTCCGAGTTTGAGACTTCTGGTATTCAGCAAGAAGTAGCTTTAAACCATCATCCCTCCATCTATTAGTGATTCCAGCCTGTGGCATTCAAGCCATATATTCTCCACTGCCGGTTGGTTAGACCAGTTATAGCCCCATTTAGCACTGAGCCCATTATTTTAAAGTTATTAAGTAGATTTAAAAAATATGTTTATTGGTCACTTAGTTGGTTTGTCATTATCTCATTAACTTGAGGAAAATGTAGAAGAAATGTGTTTTAGTTAACTTCAGATATGTGAACTAAATATCTTATTTCCTAGAGGTATAATTATAAGATGAATTGAAATATTGACACCTTAAATCTCGTGAGCTCCAGTGTGTGTACTTACACGCCCAACAAATATATAAAGCTGGCACATATTTGAAGTCTACATATTATTATTATTATTATTATTATTATTATTATTATTATTATTATTATTATTATCACACCGTCTTACTACTCGTTCGGGTTATACGCACTTATGCTAATGTTAATGGTAGGGTGATTGTAAGACGAAATGAGGACCTACAGCTTAACGTGGAATCCGAACCACGGTGGAGGCCTGGCACTCCCACATTCAAGAAATGTCTTTCTAGGTATACTCATTGAAACACCAAGCTGAACATCAGGCGTATATTTAAAATATAATATTTCAGGCCTAATGCCTTATATTACGTGACTACTGGGAAGTTCAACATTAGGTTAAATTACTACAGACATTCCAAACTTTAAATAATTAGCTAGGGAAATCTTTAGTGTGTGTACCTTGGTCTCTTATTTAACATACATAGTGAGACACGCTAGACATTGCAACTACCTATCCGGATATATCTAAAGGACCAAGAAAAATAGAAAACGGAAACTTGTTATCTACCAACGTTCTTTGGAAAACCTTAGTTTTTGCTATCACACATATTGTATGAACTAATAAACTGCGTGAATGCTGTTGTGGGGGTAGGCAAAAAGAATAGCCGTGAAATTACTAAACTTTAATTAGTTAATTACTTAGGTAGCTAGCAAATGTGCTCAACATGCATATTTAAAATCTTTTATACTAATAATATTATAAAAAGTAAATATTGTCTTCATGTTTCTTTGGTGTTCTATCACGACCAAACAAATGTACCAAATGTGCTGAAGTGTCTCATGGATTTAACTTGGAAATGCTGTTGACATTTAGACTAATAATTATTATAAATTACGTCTGGCATTTTATGTCAAGGTGGAGGCTACAAAACTTTACTTTTTGAAATTTTTCTCAGATTATGCTTTTCGGACTATCTTGGACCAATTTTAAAAGTTTTTTGATATTATGAGTCATAATAGCTCATCTTAAAAGAAATTGCTGTTATAGAACACTACTTTTTAGTTCTACCAGATCTCTAACTCATAAACTATTGGAATCCTGACAGTCACTGGTAGCCAACATTCAATCATCATATTTAAATATTAATATAGGATGAGTATTTATGTGTTTGTATGTAAAGTACAGTATGTGTCTCTTGTGTGTTTGTGAATATGTGTGTAGGCGTTATAACTCCAAAACCAAGATACCTAGAAAGGTTAAATTAAACATATATTTAAAAATTAAATTTGTTGTATGTTGATAAATCACGCCTAAACAACTGTATACTTTTAGGAACATATAAATTTAAAAATGCCAGGAATATACATTAGTGAGATTACTCCAAATACTCAAATCATTCTTAAATATTTGAAATCTCTACGTGATTATTGGTAATATTGGAGATTTAAAAGTTCTAAAACCTATGTTATTAAATACAACGATGTACCTTACATTACTCCTAATTTATTTAAATTAGATGCATTTACTGAAACCTCATAAATTTGTGAAACTAAATAATATACATTTTTGTAGAAGCAATCCAATAAAATACACAAATAAATAATATACACTGTACAGACAAATCGAGAAAGAGGAACCTCTCTGTCCCCAAAGAGCATAACAATCAATATCAATAGTCAAGTAACTACATAAAAATTGATAAAATATATATTGTTTAATACTCAGAAACTATTGTTTTTATGATAATCTATCCCAAATAAATGATTGTTAGTTTTAATAGTAAGTGATTTTGTATCTGAAATAGTTGATGAGATATGGTACAAATTGAAGATATCTGCTTATTAAAGTTTCCTCAAAGTAGTTTTCATTAAAAAAAATTAGAACCGTCGTGAGTTTATAATATTAACGAGTGGCTAGCTACAAAATATAATCAAAATCGTTAAAGCAGATCTGGGGAATATCAATTTTTTCTATTCTTGCACTTTTGTAAACTAACCTTTATCTTAGGATTGGATATCTAATTCCAAAATATCCTCGGGGGAAACTTTAAATACCAATTTAATAGTAAAATGACTTTCACTATAGGTCAAGATAAATCTATACAGACGGCATCGCGAATGATATATTTTGGATTTTTGGTTCATGTAATGTCAACATTTATCGAAATTATATTTTCGATTTTGTTTTAGCGATCACAATACTTCTTTCTACAAAGGCTCAAGAGAATGTAAAAACTATTTTTCATTATAATAGAAGATTGAAATTTGGGAGGCAAGATAAATAACCATAAAAATAACCTGGAGATAATTAATTTTTCAAAATTAAGGACAGGAAAATTGAAAGGAAAGAGGTATCACCCCTAATTTTTCATAAATTAATAGAATAGTAAAAACTTAACGTATGGCAGAAAATTTAAAATAAACATACATAAAATTAAAGGTAAAATCTTAAATAACCATAATAGTCTGAAAATATAATATTTTAAAACAAGGCCTGGGGGAATGGGGAGGGAAGGGCTAGAGGGGAATAAGTGAGGGATGGAAATTAAAAAACAAATCAAAAATAAAACATTAATATTCGGTGTGGCATAAAATTGAAATTGGTCTTGACTACCCCAGATAGCAATAATAGTATGATTTTTTTAAATTGTATATATAAAATTGTGAAGTATATGTGTAGGGAGTACAGGCTATAATTTCAAAAACTAATATAAAAAACGAAACATTTCTAGGTGTAGTAAAATTTTGAAATATTTATAAAGCATTTACAAATTCCTCCACCCAAACTACTCGCAGATAAAAATAAAAATAATGAAATTTTAAAATTGGATGAAAAATAAAAAGTCTCTATTGCGTCTGCCCGCAATCAATTCATACCAACCGAAAGGCCACCTTCTGTTGACGATGATAGTGCCAACTTCTGCAGATATAAGGTGTTATGTGTTCAGCAAAAAGAGCCCTCCTGTACTTCATCTCCATTCTCTAAATTAGGAGCCACTACTTTTTCATTTATAAATATTTTTTTATTGTGCAATAAAATAGAAATTGGCAATTAAAGACGGAATAATATGTCTCTTCAATAGTCTGTTATATCATTTATTGTACTTTATTCCAATACAGTTTTGGTAACAATGTATATAACTTAATTTCACATATCTTGTGATCGCTCTTAGGCAAATATTGTGTTTTCTATGATTTGTGTTCAATTGTACACTGTCTTATGGCTGATTTATGTTTTGCTCAAAGATGGTTTTTAAAATTGTTTGATTGACATTTATTTATGTATATCCGTATACAATTTTTGAACCCTTATAAATATCTTATCAATCTAAAATTTGGCTTGCACATAGGCAATAACATAACATTCTCTATTAAAGAAAACCACAAAAAGAGAGTTTAATATGGCGGATTCATTATCTATAAACTGTAAACTATTAAATTGCTATGCAACTTTCATTGTTGTTAACTCTTTAACAACCTTTAACAACCAATTATGTATGCTGTGTCACTCTTCTTTATTTTTTTACTAGCCTCAACAGGAAAGAGTTTAAAGCAATTGTGTATAGAGAATTTATAACGTTATCTTCAGAAAATATTTAAGGTTATTATAACATATGTTTAGATTGTATCTCTATTTTGACAGTTAGTTTCGGTCTGCCTACGCTTCGTTTTTGTAATACAATTTAAACCAACAATGAATTAATTTTTTATTATAATTTAAGATTTGGTTGTATTTTCCTGGAGTTAATTTTATCTATAAATAAGGAGATAATTATTTTTCAAAAATATTAATAAATAGTTTAAAACATTATGTTCCTGTCATATCTAGGTAAAGAAGTTGGCGAAGGAGATATTTGTGATCTTTGTCTGCTTCTACTGGGACGAATCTTCGGCGTGGTTACCATCTGTTGCTCGATTCTTCTTCTTATGGGTGCGCTGATCGTAACTTGGATCCTCATGAGTAACTTTCTATATAGCTTTGGGGATCTTGTATTCGGTGAGAAAATACATCAAATTAGTCTTTAAGGAGAATTAGCAACCGACGAAACTTCTCAGTTTTGGAGATCATTTTTATCTGTTAGCTCTATGTTGTTATGTAAGATGAGCCCCAAAAATAACTATGGATTCACACGTTCATCGAAAAACTAGCGCAGAACAGAATCGTGGTCACGTGGCTATCAATAATCCAATCGCAAGATTTCCACCTAATATGAGCGAGCTGTTCTGTAAGGTTCAACTCATCTGTACTTCGTCCGCTCTACTTGAGAAAGTTGGCACATGAGGACCAATCAAATTACGGAACCAATACTCTCAAATCAATGCGCATGCACATTTGACAACCCATGCGCTTTACAGTCAGAAGCTAATAGACAACTTATTTTGGCGTTGTGAGGAGATTTGAAATAACCTGCTAATGTAAAACGTGTTTTTCAATGTATTGGATTGTGCCACGACACGGCGTCATAATTTGTAAACATCCATCTGGAGATTAGTCTAAAAGATATGTATATCCACTGGAGAATAAAATATGTTGATAATCAGCTGTCTTATGTTAGAATTGTAATACATCATGGGTCAACATACATCGTGTGAGTTGTTACGCCACACAAGCAGATTCTGCTTTCTATTTTCGGTGAGCGTGTGTATCAAGCTTTACTCTTAACTGAGTGTTTGTTTAGGAGAACATTATCACAGGATAATCTTGAAAAGGAAACACATCGAAGTGGGGTCTTATGACATTTTATTTAAACATCAGTGTAATTATTCATATCTGTGGACATATAGGTGATGGACTATATTTCTTAAAGCTAATCTAGTTCAGTTTGTGGTAATAGGGATGTTGGGGATCGTATCCTGGCAATGTGTACTAAGCGTGTTATTTTAAAAATGGTCTCCCATAAAATGTTATGGTTCTATTAAATCCAGGTGATATTATTATTGTAATACGTAAATGTTCTCATGGAACCTTAATGTTTGATGATACTTTTGTTTTAGGTAATTTGACCTATACCCTTTTAATTCTCAAATATCAAAGTTGGTCGAAAGAAATATTGTTTTTATCCAATGAAAATACTTGCTTCTATTCACACTAGAATGTGATGTTTACCTACTATCAAAATACATTTTTAAGAATTTTCAGCATCTTTTAAATTACTGTGTTTCATTTATAAATCAATGATTCCTTCAATTTTCTTATATATTTAAAGAGTTCCTTCAGATTTTAAAATAAATTATGGTAATAAGGTCAACAATAATTGATTAAATATTTTCTGTATTTTTTCATCATTATTATTGTAGTGACCAGGACAACCAATGTGTTTAACTTTATCGAGTAAAATTTACCATTTAAGAGGCGCCTCACACGTCGTTAATATAATAATATTTTTATACTCAAGAACAATAGAAAGGAATGTATGTGTAAAAATTTCTGTCTATTTACATTTTTGTCTACGATGTATAAAACTTACTGCTTTCTTTTAAAATATTTCAATAATAACCATTCGCCTTCAGTAATCACTTTAAACTTAAACATACTTTTTGGTTAGAGTATATTATGTTATCTTACTTAAATCTCAGTTTAAAAACATACTTGATTTTAGAACTAACACTATTAATTATATAAAATATATTTCAAATGAATGTTTTTATTATTAATAGTCCTATAATTTTGAAATGATGGGTTATTTCGCATCTCAAAGAGTAGCAAAGATTTGATAAAAATTGGGAATTTTTCCGTGCGTAAAATACTCTTTAAGTAAATTTATCGGGAAAATGAGATACACCATTATGTTTAAAATTGTAAATTGTGTCCGTATATAAATTTTGATAAGAATTGTTAAGAAGATTTTGAGGAAATTGAGGTCTTCTATTTTTAATCTTTCAGTAAACTACCTACCTCAAGTTTAAAGTTGAACGGATAACACATATGAAAAATCATCAAGTTTTAGCCTAATCGTTAAAATGTTTATTACTCTAGGCCAAGATACGGATATCATAGACAGACAGACGGCAACGCGAAAATAACTTTTTCTCGAATTTGAATTTTTTTTATCACTTTATTTCCACTTTCCGAGAGGTCGTGAGAAAGTAAAAGCATTGGAATAAGTGAAAGAAAAATTTCTTCTAAACAATATTTCTAATTATTGTTATGTTGTATTTAAATGTGGTTTAGTATTTTTACTGGTGATAATTCCACTGTTTACTAATGGCTCACTACGATGTGGCTGCTGGTTTTGGCTGCCTTAGCTACTCGTGGAGTAAGACGGCATTTTAAATACACGACGGTTTAATATTATTATTAGCACCGCGTCTTACTACCCGTTTGGGTTATACGCACTTACGCTAATGTGTAATGGTAGGGTGATTGTGAGATGAAATGAAGGACCTACAGTTTAACGTGGAATCCGAACCACGGTGGAAGCCTGGCATTCCACACATTCACAAGATGTCTTGTCAGAGGTGAAGGAAGGGTTTGGTAATCAGATACATCTTTGCCGGGACCGAGGATTGAACCCCGGCCGCCAGCACAGAAGTCTGACACCTTACCCCTAGACCACCAGGCCACCGTTGACGGTTTAATAAATATACCCTTGCAGTGTTTCTCAAAGTTTTGCTAATAGAGGACTACCAAATTGGAATTATGCTCACAGGGGCCACGAGAGGAAGATTGAAAAAATGCAAAAAAAAAAAAAAATTCTATTTTATTGCAATTAATTTTTAATAGTAATATAAAATATACAAAACAAAATGTATTTATTAAATAAAATTTTGAAAAAAGATCATATCACTATAAAATATAAATATCATTTAACTTGTAAGTAATACTTTTTTTATGTTCTACATTATAAACCTAAATCATTATGATAAATTATTATTATTATTATTGTTCGAGTCTGTTGGCATTATTGGTAAAGGATTCATTTATTATTCGACTTGTTTCTACGTAGAAAATAAATATATCAATGTATGAATATGTCATGATTAATTTTGTTTGCATTTCTAAGTTTTGTATTATATGTAATAACATTTTTTAATTCATTAATATATTAAACTTCCTGTGATCTTGTGGACTACAATTTGATAAATACTTTATATATTACCCATCAACAAAACGTTAAGGCTTATAATAAATTGCTGTAGCTAAATAACAGGAAGAACCCATAAGCGAATATTGAATATCCTTAATATTAAATCTTCACTAGGGGCTAAACTAGATTTCCTAGAGATAGTGAATTAAACTCTCTAATTGATTAAACGTGTGGTTGTAATCTTGGGCATTACAAGAATTAGTATGCTATATACAAACATTTTTTATGCTCGTAATAAATTACACCAAATATGAAATAAATGATCAATACACAATAAGCAAATAGTAGACACACTCAGTAATTTTGAAACGAAACTTGTTTTGGGATCATTAGGAATGTAAGATAGGTAATAATTTGTGGCCTGTGACCCCCAGATTGATATAAGGTAGGAGTAGCGAGAAGAATCCAACCGCGTCTCACCTATCTAACTTTATTTCTAGAGCCATAAATACAGTCAGCAGTTTACAATAATAATATGACAAACATGACATCTATATTTGAAATTTCTCAATTTTTTATTAATTAGGCAAGGTTATGTTAGGTTATGTTATCCTAGGTTAGGTTAGGCTATGTTGTTATAAGTAATATCTTACTGTATATCTCACTGAATTATAGTTAATGTATTATTCTAAACATACTTTTTTTTCTTCCAAAAATTATTTTATTTCTTAGACTTTACTCTTTCCGACGCCGCTCAGGTGGTAGTAAAATGTATCTGTCCACTCCTTCAATTGCAACTCAACTGAAAGTAAAGAATATAGGACTCTTTCAGACGCAATTCAAGTGGTAGTAAAAATGTATCTGTTCACTTCTACGGGACTCCACTCATTAAAGGGGTGATACTTGGAACGCAACACGATGGAGTCCCTTTTAAATTAGTACTTATATTAAGATGTTATTCGTTTTAGTTTAATCCCTAAACAAAGCATTTAGAGTCAATAATCGCTCACTATTATTGACTGGAAATTAAATACGTAATATTTTTTGCTAGAAGCAATGTGACAGCTATTAAGCTAGTTCTTTATCACTATCAGATGTCATTGATTATTTTAATAATGTATATTAACACCTTGTTGCACTATGTTTTAGACGCAGCCTATAGAGATTACGAAGATAAAACACTGCTAAGTGATATTACCAGAGCACCGGGTAAGCATATTTTTATTTATTAAGGGTGTCATCTATTGAAGGGAAATATAATAACACTACAGTGTGTCTTATGGGAATATCATTTCGGAAGCAAAAATAAACACACTCAAACAAACATTCAATAATCTTCAAATGTCATGTTGGGATCGTATTAGACGTGAATACTTCATTGCTCTTATATGTGTGACATCTCGCACTAACTTCGTTTAAAAATAGTTAAATATTCTCCAATTTTTTTTAACAATATAAAAAAATATTTTGATTAATTAGCGTCATGTTGATACCATTAGGCCCTAGCTCAGTGTGATCCTTATTTTAAAATAACGTACCATTTGTTAACGAATGTGAGATTTGTGACCGTCTGAAACACGTCTTATTTCCCTGTAAGGAGCCCATTAATAATGCTGATACACTTTTTAAATAAGAAAGAGGGCATTAATTCTTAACTTACACTCGTTCCTCTGTCTGTCTGGTTTATTTCTTCACTGGATGGACGAAGCCTCCAAATTTTAAATCACAGCAAATGCCAACAGGACGGCAGTTGATACTTTGATATATATAGATACTTATTAGTTGTGTTTGTTTATGTCTTACTGCCCATCTGAGATAACAATATATTTACATTAATGGGATACGGTTAAGGAAAGTAGAATTTAGAGGACGTTTATTCACATTTTCATGCAGTGAAAGCGGTAATATATTTATGCAGAACGCCTCAGTACATATATACTTATCTCCGGAATCCAAACCCCCGGTTTTCTCATCAACGGTAAGACAGCTGGCAACAATGACGTTTTTGTCCGCGTGCTCACTAGTCCTGATATTTATTTATTCTTTTTGTAAAATTTTGTCTTTATAATCTAACTTTTGAGAACAGCAGAAAACACATTCGACAAACAGATAATAAATATTGATTCTTGTATCAGCCATGTCCAGGTTAGATGATTCAAAAACTTTAGATAGCCTTGATCCATTTAGTGTTCAACTACTGAAATAGAACGAATGGCTATCTCACACGCTATAACATTGATGACCCTGACAGTATAATTATGTATTGTTAATAACAGTTAAATCTATACACACCATGAATATGTTACGTGACAACGGGAATAATAGAAAGCAAGCGTTCTAATAATGTTTCAGATTTGATGATATTGATTTAAGATCCGCTTATAGATAAAGTAATATTTTTTTGCGTGTTTTTATAAAATTGATTGCAAAGTCAGACCAATATAGTGGATATTGAATTGAAAGGTCCATTGTAATATTCGAACGGCTCCATTTAGATTAACTCGAATCCTTTCAAGAGAAAAATCCCAATAAAGTTAATTTAATACTCTCGTATCAACCTGAACGTAATCTATAAATCAACTAATAAATTTGCCATTGATGAATATCTTAAAAATTATGTAATATTAAATTCTACTTTTGTTTCAGTTCTATGTATGAAGAGCAGTTTGAATGATTCTTCAGGAAACGTTGAAACGCCTCCCAATAGAGCTGAACAGAATCCTAAGTATAATCAAGCATGGAACCCAAGGAATATCCCCTTCTTTATACTGATAATAATTGTACCGTTAATCAACATGAAGAGTCCAGTGTTCTTCACAAAGTTCAACTCTTTGGGTAAGAGGTTAGAATTGCAGTCGGGACTGTGGACACATTTCCGAAACTTTATATACAACACTACGATGTAATATTCGTACTTTAAACTTTAAACAATCTAGATTCGTACAAACACGAAATAGCTTGACCACTGCATCTCTCTTCTTTTCAAAACTAGAACTTATATCATTCAAATTAATATGGATCTAATTTACAAACGTGTATGGTAAAGCTGTATTTACTGTTTTTTCAATAAACAATAATCTAACTATTTGGGCAGTCCCCCATGGATCTGGACAACTGGGTGCCACCAAACGGGCGCACCCAACTGGGTGCTTGCGAACTGAGCACTAGGAAGACTGACTGACAATATAACTGTGCGCCAACGCCAGTTTTTTAAATGTTATGGTTATAAAATATGTAAACAAACAACTAGGTGCCATTTAGGTTAGGCTAGGTTAGTTCATACTTAAGTGGTTTATTTTAGGCAAAATTCGTATTTTTCAAGGGGTTTTAGTTTGTTGTTAAGAAATTCTCAAAATAATATAGTATAAAGTAGCTTAACTTTATAAATATAAACAAATTTAGTTTCCTCTGTCATTTGTTTTCTTTAAAAAACTCCAAAAATGAATATATAGTAAACAAAATATTACGTTTTTACACTGGTGCTCAGTCGCGTTGGCGCCCAGTCTTATCAGCACCCAGTCTTACCAGCACCAAGATAGCTGCACCCGGTTCACGATTCCCAGATTGCGGCACCCGTTTCTCCTAGACCAAGTCCTGCACTTTTTGTGAAGACATTTGTAATCTCTTCTTTCATCTCCTTAAAGTTGATATTAATCTTCAATGGCCCAAGACAGTCGGTCTGTTAGAGTAAGAGATCTCCATCAACGGGGTGTTTTCTCAGGGTAGGAGAGGGAAATAAGGACATTGTCACGGAATTAGAAAATTGACGTCAATTTATTTAAAGTACGATCGAGAAAAACAAGAACTTTACATGAAGAGACAAAACATAACTCATAGAATTAACTCTAAACATTCAGGAGCTATATTTAATTGGGAAAGCCATAGCGGTGGTTTCCTTTTCACACGTAACTGGCTCATTTCCTTGGTTACTGTTTAACACACACAAAAACATACAAGAGTCAACATACCCACGTCCAAGTGTCGTGGTCTCTCTCTAAGGTCTGTTTTTGGTCGAACCGAGCTACCACGCTCACCTCCTTAAACTCTCTCTAAAGGAAGAACAGCTTCTCTTCGTTGATTGGCTGGGATTCGGGAGCTCCCTCTTATTTCCCCCTATCTCACGTGATTCTAAACCTCTCTTTACGTAATTATATTAAAAATGAAACAAAACAAGTATGCCCTTATCTTTCGGGTTTAAAGTAATAATAATACTAAATTTAGACTAAAGTAGATTCTAACAATGGCCTTATAAGAATGAAAAATATTAAATTGGAAAGGTAATAGACTAAAAATAAGGTTAGTGAAATGAAATTGTTTATAAATGTAGATAGCAACAAGGCTTAGGAAGCTTAATATAAAATTATAGCCACACACTTTCTTCTAATTAAAAGGTTTTAACATGATAAGTATAATGGATTAAATAGTTAAGCTATTCTATTTGCTATTTACTATTATAGTTAATTTAATTTAAATATTATGATCAATATACACTAAGTTAGTCCTAGAATAAATAATTGGTAATATGCTGAAGGCAATAGACCTAACGCGATTAACATAATTTTAATCGAAATTAGACTGACCCACTTTGGTGGCTGCATAGTCTAACGTGTTACACTCGTAGTGAACTAGACTGCTGATGAGACGGTGAGCTCGAGGTTTAAATCTAGGTTGGGTGTACTTAAGGTGTTTATTCCAAAATTGTTTTCAACTCTCCCTCTACGTGAATACGGGTACACTTCCACTAATCCTTCCTAATCCCTAAGCCCATTACTGTAATTAGTACATAAGCTTATAGCCCGAATGGATAGTATGATTCAATTTGGTGCTAAATAAACTGTACGTAACTCCGAAAGGACTTTCTCACTCTACTGTTTAGAACTGGAGATATTTACTCAAAACTCGTAATATATATGAAACAAAATAACATACACTAGTAAACCCGAGCAAAAATTGCGTTATACATAGGCTCGACATTTTTTGACTTCATGAATTAAAGTGTATGATTTTATTTTTAAATAATTATAGTCCTCACTAGTATATTTGGACAAAAAAACTATTAATATTGGGTCCACAAGGGTCAATACGTAGTATAAAATTTTTAACCCCAGTTAAAATTTTTGATATTATTTTAGGGGTTGCACATCATATGGTTATAGCATTTTAATTAAATTCATCATTTATAAAATTTAGACCAATAAATTAGGTAAATATTGACTATTGTGTCTAAAATGATAGAGATAAATCATTGTTGTACAAACATTTTCTCTAAGAGGTTAGAGTAGTAAGAACATCAACTTTTTGAGAAACCTACTTATCTACTAGCTTATTCTATGGAATCAAAGAATAATTGCGTTAAAATTTAAGTCGTATTCTGTACAAATAAAGATCACAAAATTATACTAATATATTTGCCAATATCTAAGAAACTTTTGGTTTTATAAATATATATTCCTAATAAAATGTTTTTACTGTTAAAGGTACTGAAACTTTGCAATGATAAGTTATTTAGTATCTCAAATAGTTTCGAGGGTAAGGAAATTTTAACTTTTGTAAGGCACCCTAAAAGTAATTTTCATAGGAAAATGAAAATAGCCATTTAGTTTAAAATCTCAAACGCCTCGAGATGAATTTTAAACAAAATTAGAGCCTATTTTGAGAAAAACATTCAATTCTCTTTCTGCCCTTTTTTAAACTACTCTTAATTTTAGGGTTAAACAGACACAGAGATGGGCAGTATTGCAAAACACCACTTTTTAGGGTTTTGGGGGTCATAAAACGTCGACATCCATCAACATCTCGGGTTAGATTTTTTTTACGGCTTACATTTAGTTTTCGAAAAGGTACTATATATATATAATTTTTTTTTTCGTTTATTGAGTTTATAAAAATATGTTTCAAATAAAATATTTGTATTATAAATATACCTACATATTTGAAATGATAAGTTATTTCATTACTTAAATATTTTTGGATATGTGATAAAAAAATGTCAATTTTACGTATCCGACCGGAACACGTAAAAAAAATTAATTTTGCCCAAAGAATAAGAGTTGATATTTCGTTTATAATATTGATCAATGCTTATAAATCAAATTTAATAAAAATCATTAGAGCCAATTTTAAGAAAATAGAATTTTTCTCTTTTTGGCCCTTCAGTAAACTACCCTTAATTTTAAGGTTAGATATGCAATTCCAACAACCTCTCGGGGCCTACGTATGAAAACCCTAGATACCAAGTTTTAGCCCGACTGGTAAAATTGTTTAGGCTCTACTCCGAGGTACAGACAGGCAGACATCGGACAGGAAGATGGACAGACAGACAGACCGAAATTAAAAAAAAAACTTTTTTTCATTCTGGAGGACATGAAACGTAGAAATTCATTAAAATCTTGAGTTCTATTTTTTTTAACGATTATAATACTTCTCTAGTACCTGTAAGATAGCGAGAAAGTAAAAAAAGACAAATAGGATGTTTCATACTGACATTTACAACATCATATTAGAAATTAGCCTGGGTATTTATGGGGGAATTGATAAAAATTAAGTATAAGCTGATCAAATGTTCTTGTATATTAGAAATGAGGATACTTGTAAGCATCTTAAGTGAAAAAATGTATTTATGTGTTTGATAATAACATTAGATTGACCACATAAACATTGAAAATAAATGCCTATGTGAAATGGTCGAGAGCTAGGAGGTGTAAACTCTAACCACTCCACAAAAGTGCATCTCCTATGAATAATTATACATGTTATTATTATAATTATTAGCACCGCGTCTTACTACCCGTTCGGGTTCTACGCACTTACGCTAATGTGTAATCGTAGGGTGATTGTGAGATGAAATGAAGGACCTACAGTTTAACGTGGAATCCGAACCATGGTGGCGGCCTGGCATTCCCAATTATACATGTTAAAACACATTATTACATTTTCTAAATAAAATAAACAATTATTAGTCTAAAACTAGCCATTTTAAAAATATGGCACTAAACATTGATACAAACACACACACACACAAAACTGCTGCAAAATAATTCTTATTTCATTGACCTTCACTTTGCCTAACGATGTTTCATATACTAAAGATCTACTAATGAAATATTAAAAAGAATTATAATGACATATATTTACCCCAAACAGTGGATTTATTTGAATACATACTTAGTAATAGCTAACAGGAAATTAAAAACTAGGGTGCCTCACCCTTAGTTACCAAGTTTCAAAAATAAAAGGGGCATAAGAAAAGTCTACTTCCACAAGCAGGAGAAAAATTCTGAGGCTTCCCATCAACCTTTACATAAATAAACGTGGAATACAAACATATCAAATATTAAACATAATTGTAATAAACAGAAAAAAGATAGATAATTAGATAATATGATCTCACTTTAAATAAGCGTCTTGAAAACATTATTTGATTAAATTAAAACATTTTCCAAAAATAGTGGTATTTATATTTACAATTGCGATTTTATGACATAATGTAAAAATAGTGTTTAGGAAATAAAATTTTCTTAGGAACGCGTTAGCAAAGGGTTTTTATAAAACATAAATATGTTTGTGTTTACTATTGTAAAAGTATATTAATTATTTATACTATCAATCAAAAGTGAAATAGTTTTAATAAGTTTGATAGCAATAAGATATTGTCCTGCATACCATAATACTTTTAATTAAGGTGATAGGTTTAATTACTAACCATGTAATAAGATAATCTATATTAAAACTTAGCATCGCTTCTTACTACCCGTTCGGGTTATACGCCCACAATCTATGTTAATAAAATGAAGAGTTTGTGTATCTGTCATGAGTGTGGTGCATACTTACTGCACGTAAAGGTCTAAAATTTAAAAATTGATATCCTTCGCGCACGTGTATACCTCGATGCCAGAATTTTAAAATTTCGATATAATTTTTGGTAATTAATTAAAATCTTGGTTGGAATAAATTAAATGAAGAGATCTATTTTATCTGTATTAAACAAAGAAAGGCGTTGACAGGAATAATAAGCAATCCCTTGCCACCAATTTGATAAAAATAAACTTCTTTTAAAGCCAGTTATATTATTGTAAAGCTAATGTTGAACCTAGATTGTTCATCAGAATTATTTTACTCAAGATTTGAGCTTAAACGAGAATATCTTCAATATTCAGCTGAACAATTTTAATCTATAGAACTTGGTTGGTAAACACATCAATTAGAACAGAGGTGAGCAAATTATTATTCAATGCTGCCACATAATTATAAGTGAAATTCGCACATGATGTAAGAAATGGTGGCTAGTGAACTCTTGAAGTAAATAGTTTATGTTGGGGGCAGGGGAGGTGAGTGTGGGGTTATTTATTGAGGAGAGATCGAAATAGGGGGTTAGCCTTGCATGGCCAGCTACAAGGTCAATAACTTGTGATCAAACAGCCATCTGAACAATGATTAAAATATATTTTTAATTTAAAATTATGTATAAATCGTATTATTTACAATCCCCCGATCCTGATATCTTAGCTCATTACCCGTGTAATTCCCATCCCGTGGAAAATATATAATCCCGTCTATCCCTAATCCAGACTCAAACTTAAGGCATAGATAAAATAAGTGCTTGTAAAGAGAAAGGAGGGGAGGGTTGGATGGCAGTGTTGAGTCATTGAAGCGTTCTGAAAGCAGAAATTTTCCAATAATATGCAGGAAATATCAAGCTACAATTAGCACACGCTGACAGGAAAAGTATATTTTACTGTGAGAGGGGGCTAACTCAAATTTGCCACACTTGTATGGTCAATTCTCCACGATTGGCAATAGGGTTTCCCACATCGAAATTAGACTATAAATTCATTCTGTATAAATCTTTAAATGGTACAATTTTACAGCCTCGATCTATTTATAATATCAATATGAATTATAATCAAACCAAAATATTTTTACCCACTCAATTTATTGAAACATGTCGGCTGTACACTTAACTTAAGCTCATTTCTATCTTCTTTATTTGGTCATGTCATTATTTGGTGTGTTTTTCCTCAGGAGTAATTGCTTTATTCTACCTCATGTTGTTCGTGACGGTGAAAGCTTCTCAGTGGGGTGTGAACGTGGACCTCAAGAATACCAGGAGTACACACTTCACTCCAATTTTCCAATTCGGTTTCCCTGCCTTAACTGGCATGCTTAGTATGGCGCTAAGTTCACATGTCACTGTTATTACTGTCATGAGGAATAATAAAAGACAAAACAAAAACGTAAGTTGAATATAAATTATATCTATAGAATTTACAAATTCAGACATAGGTGTATTTTGCAAAAATCCATATTATAATGCAATACCATTTTTTTTCTGTATATGCTAGCATAAAATTTCTCTTTCCCTTGCATATTTTTTGTTTCACATGTATACTTAGAAATTATATTAAATTTATATATTTCATACGTATACTTCAAATGTATATTTTACATGGTTTTTCACATGTATCATTTAAACTGGCTTCCGTTATTTTCAATACAATTCATACAACGACTTGTAGCCTATTCACAAATAAATAACAATAAAGAAAATGATATATCTTCTTATAATGACATCATATGTTATATCTATTATTAATTTGTATGTATAGTGAAAAAAAACATAAATCGTCTTGGATAAGATTTTAAAAATATTATATATCACCTATCTGAAAAGGTTTTAAGCTATTTGTCAATGATGGATGATATTAGAGAACAAAAGTGACGTTAAAACCAATAAATTTTTGGGTTTTCAAATATCCTGTCTTTAACCACGTGACGTATTAGTATTCTCTTTTAATAGAGTGGACAGTTGAATGTAGTTTTCAATTTTATCTGTCTTACTTGACCACAAAGGAAAATAAATGGTATGGTGCACCGTATAGACTCTACCTCTTTTATCTTAAAATAGTGGCATTTCATAATAATTTTTAAATTTGTTAAACAAAATAATACATATTGTTTCATAAACACTTCACAAAATAACATAAGTAAAATAATATACACGTTTAGATAAGTATAATATCTCTGTTGCCAATGCGCATAGAAATCATATATCAATCATTTTAAAAAACCTTTTCAAATATATATATATATATAATATAAATGTTTACTTATAGCTTGAAAGCTACTGGTTAATGAAAAATATATTTCAATTTGATGATTTTTATATTTTATATGCGTAGATATGATAAAAATTGGAAATTTCCACTGAGTAAAGTTTCTAAAATAAATTATTATAGAAAAATAAGAATTGATATTTGGTTTTAATGTTACATTGTACCTAGATGTGGATTTTAATAAAAGTTGCTGGTTCAATTTCAACTAAATCCATTTTTCTCATTTTCTCCTTCAGTAAACCATCCTTAATTCTATGGTTTAAAATTTAATTCCAAAAAATCATCTATGGAACACTAAATACCAATTTTTAAGATACCTACTGGCAGAGAGAAATCATCATAAACATTTTCTGTTTATGGGGGTAATAAACTTCCGTCATTTATAAAATCTCAAGTTCTACTTTTCAAAGACAAAATATTTCTCTAGAGAAAGAACATTTCAAATTTTAAACAAAGAAAAAACTATAGGAGATATTTCAACTTGATATCTAAAGAGTAGGAAACCTATTAGTTTGGCTTGGTCGGTGGTTTTGTAATCAAATTATTGGTTAAAACTGGGAAATTCAGCTACGCAAGTAAGGTTACATATCACTATTTAATTCTATCTCACATTTACATTAAAAATGTATTCAGTCAAACAGCTGATTTATCCCGTTAAGGAACTGTTGAAAGTCTACAGTAGTAAATTAAATAACTGTATAAATTTAAATCTAATGCACAAATTACTGTATGTGTGAAGCATTTTTTTCACCACGTGAAAAGAAAGTACCGGTACTGTATTCATGAAAATTTTCACCGTAAAGTTATGATGGATATTTACGGTTTTTGAGATCCCGAACCAGAAAAAGGGTGATGTTGCAATTCTGTCCATCCCCATGTATGCCTGTCTATCTATTTGTTTCTGGACATGATCCAAAACGATTCACTGGATTTAATTCAAATTTGATATAAATATACTCCATTATTTTACGTCAGGATATATTTTTAATTTTTACCTAGCTTTAGATCACAATCGATGTAAATAAGAAACCGTTATTTATTCATTAATTTATTTAAATCTAGTCACTAAGTGCACTCCCTTAAAATACGCGTTTAAGTCTTGTATATTTTATTATCAAGTTTAAGTTTCAAACGTAAAAGCCAAACAAATCCCTCAAATTTTATTTATTCATGTATATTCTAAATAGTAATTCATATGAGTAAACTTGTTTTGTTTATTTCAGATGAGAGATTTGCAGATTGGCTACATTCTTGGAGCATTCACTTATCTTTATATCGGATTTTATTTTACATTTCTTTTCCGGGACCCAAACACTGCATCAAAGACGTGAGTGCAATTTTTAACTTTAGACTTACACTCAATATAAAATATTGTGTCAAGTCCAACGGTTACAATAATTAATGGTTAAATGCAACCATTAAAAATAATGATTAGTATCTGTTTATTTATACAAATATAAGTGGATTGTTTATCCATATAAACAATAGAGATCTATAGTTGTATATGTAGTGCTGAAAATAAACGTTGCTAAAAATATTAAGTTTTCATTTATTTAAGGTATTTAACGTGACTTTTTATCCAGTACCAAGAATTTCTATGAGCGATAGTGAAAGGACATAACAGTTTTCCAGGAAAGGAATTTTTACCTACCTTCCAGATTTATTTTACATGCCACACTTGACATGGGGCCGATGGCTATACTTCCCTCCAAAGAAAGTTGTGCTAAGGACTTTTTTTCAATCAAGAAACATCCGTCGACCTCTGATATATTTGAACCCAAACTAAATAAATATAAACCATTTTCTAAATTTGTACCAAATTTACAATATTGTTTACCCTTAAAGGCAATAAACTTACCTGGACAACCTACATTCCGATGCAGCTTATAGTATTAGTTGGTCAAGGTAAGTCCGCTACCTTTCGGGTTAAACTGAGTGTACATACTTCTGTACACAATCAATTGAGTCAATTAAGTTTAGTATGTGAATATAAATATTTAAAAAATTAAAAATATAATATATATCACTAACACCAAACGGCAAACACATAACCTTACACTGACAAAATGGAACCTATATGAATACATGAATAATATTATTGTTTGAATGGATTGAAATGGACGGAAAAATGTGTATATATAGGTATGTGATCAAACTTATAAATTATTTGTAAAGAACAACTAACTCATGAATACTTATTCCATTTTCAATGAAATAATCTCAATAAAATGTCAACAAAATATCACAAATATAAAATTAATATAACATTTTAATATAATTAATTAAGGTTTGAAAATAAATTAGTGTGTTTACCCAAAATATATATTTTAATTTTAAATAATTAAAGGTGACGGTTGCCAAAACGATAAATAATCCATCCTTAAAGAAAAGTTACACAGTATATTTCCTTCGGAAAGTCATCTGAAAATACGTATTTGTTTAAATTACACCATTCTCGAAACAAACTAAATGCTATTATCCAAGGTTGAGTGGTATGTTTTACAGATAAATTATGTTACGTAGATCAAATATAGTTAAATCAAGGATAAGCTTAAACTCTCATTTAAGCAAGGAATTTTTTCTTAGTAAAATATATACATTATTGTAGCTTTATTAGAAATTTAAAACTCTAAATTTATGTTTTTTTTAAACATCAGAGATAAAATATTGTAACAAATAATTGGTATAGTTTTAAATATACCGTACTGTAAATCTATTACCTATGGAATCGCGTGAGTAACGTTGTTTTAGGATATAAAATGATTACTTTTCTTTGAATATTGTTAAAACCCACACCAGAAGGAACAAACTTTCCTAAATATTTAGTTTAAATAGTTATACGGAGAAGTCATGGTACGAATCTCAGTAGGGTATATAGAGGATGCTCTATCTTGAAGGGTTTTTCATAGTCCCACCATGCAAATCCTTTTACATATCTTGTAAATTATAGCATACTTGTCCCTGTGCTGTAAGTGTGATTAAATGGGTATTTTCCAGACGGGTAGTAAGACGTAGAGCTAATATATATATAATATATATATATATATGCGAGTAACTAGGAAATACAGTGACACATTAGCTCAGTCAGTGGCGTGTCTGTTTACTCAGTTAAGAGTCCCGGGTTTGATTATGAATATGGCCAAAAAATATTGCTGAATAAATATGGCGTTCCTCTTTTGCAGTGATAAACAAATGGCCGGGAGGATGGTTGTTATTCCTGTTTTTGATGTCTTACATAATACTGAATTTGAACTAACTCAAATTGTTTGAATCAAGCTTTCCAGTCTTATTGACTAACGTGCATTATTTGTGTAGCTAACCCTGCTATGAAAATGTTTCTTTATCTTGGAATATAATTAGATACAACATTATACATGGAAGAGAATGCAGAGAAAAGTTGTTTCTTTTTTTTTTGTATTTTCTAATAAAACCAACTTTTCCACCACTGTAAAAAGAAATAACGACTAGCATCTTTAAATTATCTCCACCGAATTTTTATAAAAAATTGTAATCAATTTTTCTCAGCAACAAAAGCTTACGTGATGTCAAAGAAACTTAAATTATTGTTGTTCCATCAGTTCCCGTCTTTAAACACACCATATATAACCATATTAATAAATATCAGTACCTTGTGTCTCTTTGTAATTTGTGTTTCAAGTAAACATTTTGGGATGAGAATGAATCATAACAATATAATTACTTTGTCCGTTTGATTCAGATGAGAAATTTTAACTATCTTAAACATTTTTTGTTTGAATATATAGCTTTCTGTAATATATTTTGATATTTTATACAATTATTGTATTTCAAATACAAACACATTACTATTTTCGTATGTAATACATTCCAGTCTTGGTTCTAGATATAATATTAAAATTTATATACTAGCAACTTATATTTTTCTTCCAGAATTTCCTGAACAACTTTAAAGTATCCGATC
The DNA here is from genome assembly GCA_039000515.1 of Timema cristinae. Lineage (NCBI taxonomy): Eukaryota > Metazoa > Arthropoda > Insecta > Phasmatodea > Timematidae > Timema > Timema cristinae. The sequence continues at coordinate 22,004,311 of JBCFYV010000012.1, read as the reverse complement.
CCATGGCCTGCGTCGGTCGCGCTTGTCTTTTGTTCCAAATGATCACTAACTGCATCCTCTTGAGCTACGCTGTACGTCGGATCGTACTGTTCGAGATTTTCCACAGCGTATATCCTGGCGTGATTCACGTTGTATTAGTGAATGCTTGTATAGTAATCATTTGCCTCCTTTTCGCCATATTTCTGCCGAGAATAGGAACTATCATCCGGTAAGTGATACAGACTAGAAAATATTTGTATACAAACATTTAAGTCTCGATTATCCGTGGGTGGATAATCCGCTTTGAGAATTAACTGCGGTATCGCCAACAGGGTTATCGATTGTTGTACTCATTAAATCCCAAGGGAAGAGATAATGGACAAAGAAGTCCAAAGTGTATGCAACGGGACGACACTGGAAAGGACTTATAACCTGTTAAATTATCTGGAACAGGAGGATGACACACTCCTATCTGACCAGCTGGTGTTATGTACATTACATAGCGGGATAGGGAAAAAGGAAGCAACTGCAATTAAGCACAACACTAACACATATGATTTAACTGATGTGTCCATTTTGAGTATACTGTAGGCCGACATTGTTTTAAAGTGGTTTTTTATTTATCGTAGTGCGAGATATATATTGATGTGTTCAATGTCCTGATAATTCACTCACGAAAGTCCGTTGATACAATTACAACCAGTTATAATGTCTCTTTCCTTTGAATAGAAAAAATAATTGTGGCCATACTCCCATTTGAACGTCAACAAATTATCACAGGGCTTACATCTTGCTTGTTGTTTTATACGTGTCTATTACCTCTAATAAGAGCACGTAAATCAACGCACATTATCCTCAACAAAATCACTAATTTAAATGTTCACACCTTAAACTCCAACAATGTTGAAAACGAACACTTAAGGCCCTTATCAACTAGTTTCGTTCACGCTATAGGCATCTACGCATAAAGAAATCTACCATTAAACTCCGTAGATTTAATAAACATGAAATATCTTAACATACCAATAATATAAGCAAAGTAACAGAAATATAACTATTCAAATCTGATTTATACTGATGGCTTTCTCAACAACATGATTAATGGTCGAATACCACACACACCTAGGTACTGAACTGGACCCTTCAATGTTTAACTGAAAATATGAGTCTCCCGTGCTCCTAGTAGTCAAAACACAAAGATCTTA